>OZ022263.1:19445642-20045642 GCA_963978885.1 Nemotelus pantherinus | reverse complement strand
CCATTTTGCTGAAACCACATATCGTCAAGATCACAATCTTCCATATCGAACCAAAGACATGCGACCATAGCGCTCAGAATTGACAGTGATGGCTCGTCCTTGATCGTTCTAAAAAAAATACGGCCCAATCACACCAATAAATCAATAATGCGCACCACATAGTGACTAGTAATGGCGTCTCTACGATCACTTGTGGATTTTCTGAGTCTTATATTCGACAGTTCTTCTTATTAATGTATGCACAAAGCGAGAAATGGGCCTCATCTCTGAAGAAATTTTTTCCCCAAAAATCAGCATCAAAAGCTTGTTGTTCCGACACCAAATTCACATATTCTAAAATGGCAAACAATCGACTAAATAAATGACAGCGTGAATGACGTGAATCTTTGACCGATGTCGGTATGCTGAGTTTTATTTTCTCAAACACGAAATTCATAACCCATGTTATATCTTATAGTTAATAGAAAAATTATAAATATTTGATCCACCCACGTACTCGATTTTGACACTGAATTCAACATGTTGAAACCAAACCTAATGATCGGGCTTCACGATAAAGCTGGCTGTAGTAATGCCCAATGCCAAAACGCTTAACTAACGCTCCCTTTTGGTAAAGTGCGAGAACTTATTCAAGTTCCGAAAAACAATATTCTCAAAAAAAATTTCCCAGTAAATCTTGCCTCACATCTGGTAAATCGCAGTTGACATAAATTTTTTTTGGCAGGTCAGTTTATTTATTTATTTATTTATTGTCCAAATCCACAGAACGAATCCAATTATAAATTAGACAAGAAGAAAAAATAAAAATATATATATGTAAAAACACAATAACATGAATATTAAAAAAAAAATTATTAAGGCAACGTAGCACCTCCAAATTTTAAAAAAATCGATTTTTGTTTTTTGATTGAATATGTTAGAATGAAGGTTTCAAAACATGATTTTAATAATATAAAATTGAAATTCTAAAACAAAAAAATTTTATGAGTATATATAGCGAAGCGCCCCAAGATCATTTTTTCTATGATTTTCGTTCACTTCGCTATATCGCTACATCGACTTAAGCCAAAGTGTAGACAAAGATAAATGAGTCATCTCCTTTAAAGGAAGCAAAAAATAAGCTAGCCTTGGCAAAAAAAAATAAAAAAATAGCTGTAAAAGATGTTTCTAAAAAAAGTGTAGAATCTCCAAAAAAGGTCCGAAAAAAGTTCACCTGACACTAAAATTAATGAAAAATTTAGCCACGCATTATGGCCTAACAATACGACGAAATCCTGATTCAGTTGAAAATATGCGCAAGGAAATTTGGGCAGCATATTACCACAAAATTTCAACTGATGAGAACCCTCAACACTGTTATTGTCCTGTTGGAGAAACGACTTGGTGTAACTGGCGCAAGGCGGAGGCAGCGGGTGATAATGCATTAAACAATTTCAAGCATCCTCCACATTTAGATGATGAGGTACAAGAAATTTTAAAGCCTATTTATGATGACTTATCATCAGAAGATTTATTAAAGCGTTGCTTGGGCAATTTTGCGCAGAATAATAACGAAAGCTATAATTCTTGTGTTTGGAATTTGGCCCCCAAACATACTTTTTGTGGGAAAAACGTACTAAATATGGCTGCAAATATTTCTGTATGTACATTTAGTGAAGGATTTATGGCTATCTTGAAAAAAATGCAAGTCATGGGAATTACAATTGGCCAATGTGCGCTGGAACATGCAGAGCATAGAGATGCTGCAAGAATTAATAAAGAGGCCAGAACTGCTCGAAGGGAGCAAAAATCTTTAGAAGAGGAGGAGTATGAGCAAGAAGAAGGTGTATTGTATGGTCCAAGCATCGCAGATTAATTTTCGATAAGATTTATTGCAAAAAATATTGAATTTTAACTTGAAACGCGATTTTCTCGAAACAACGTTTTTCAAGTTGGCGTGCATGATTAAGAAAAACAATATTATCCAATCGTTTTGAAATTTTAACACGTTAATCTGCACATGTTAATGCTCAGAATGAACGTCGGATGAAAAAATCGGCATTAAACTTTTTTAGTTATAGCCGATTTTTGGGGGAAAAAAAACTCGATTTTCGAAAAAACGCCGCCATTTTGTTATTTTTCAACCAAATTTTTTTTTTTTAGTTCATTCCAAGGCCGCTTTAATGCTGGTCAAAACCCCGTTTTTGTTTTTTTTTTCAGACTTTCCTGAGGGCAGTTATCATGCACGCCAGGTTTTTTTGGTGTATTTTCCAAAAAATTGTAACAGGCGACAGGGGGCCACAAAACATTTTTAACAATTTTGTTTATGTAGTCTAAGACATATAAAGTATGTGTAAAAAGTTTCAACAAGATATGTCTTTTTATTAAATTAAAAACAAGCCTTTGAAAATAAAATTTTTTTTTCAATTTGAAGGTGCTATGTCGCCTTAAATTCAGAAAGGAAAAGTAATACAAAAAGGAATCAAAAGGTAATTGACCGAAAAAAGAAACAAACAATTGACTAAATTAGGACATATTTCGAATATATGACAGAACGTTATTTTTCAAAGTATTTTCAAACACAGCTAACATTCGAGGCAGAGGACCAACGTTAGGGCTATTGTGCTGACGAGGCAAACGCAAAAGGGGAGAAAAGAAATAGGTGTCGGTACGGGCAAATGCAACATTAAAGTTGAATAATGTTCTATTAGGACGGCCCGATTCTCTAAAAGAAAGGTGAATGCTGGAGTCAACCAATTAAAAAGTTAAAAAGCCGTTAAAAAGTTTGAAAAGTAGGCCCTCGTCGAGGAACACTCTACGTGACTCAAGGGAAGAAAATTGAAGGATGGAGAGGCGCATACTGTAATCACAATACAGAATACTATACTTATAGAACAACGAGCGTGTGAATCGGCGTTGCACGGATTCAACCGCATCGATCAAGTATCCGTAATGTGGACACCAAATTTGGCAGCAGTATTCAAGAACACTGCGGGCGAAGGAAAAAAAAAACAGATATAGAGAAGTGGAAAGATTAACAAAACATGTAGAGGATCTGATGATGAAGCCGGAAAAACAAGAAGCCTTGGCAGTAATGTGAAAAATATGCAAGTCGAACTTCAACTTGGAATCAAAAATCACGCCAAGGTCCTTGAAACTGGCAACAGCATTGAGAGGGGAACCAAGGGCAGAGTAGGAGAAGAGCCAAGGGGAGGTTTTGTGGGAGAAAGACATTTGATGACACTTCACAACATTCAAAATAAGTGAATTCGCTGCGCACCAAGTAACCAAAGCATCCAAATCGTTCTGCAATATACTAGGTGGGGTGAAAAGTAACCTCCTTGACCACCAGAATGCGCTGCAATCGCAAAAAAGATTATTGTGTCTTATAGTCCATTCATATTTAGGCAGACATGTCAAATTTCAGAGCGATACAGTCATTTTTTTTGTTTTTACAGCCGATTTTTGTTGACGTGTTTGGCATCATGTTGAGTATGGAAATAAACCATTTTCATTCTCTCATAAAGCATTATTTTTTGAGAGGCAAAACGGCGAAGGAAACAAAAGAAAAGTTGGATAAATATTATGGGGCTAGTGTTCCTTCAGATTATACCGTGAAATATTGGTTTCGAGAGTTTCGTGGTGGCTGAAACTCCACTGCCGATGAAGTCCGTAGCGGCAGGCCCTCCGATGCGGTTACACAGGACAATGTCAAAAAAATACATGAAATGGTGTTGGCCGACCGGAAAATGAAGATGCGCGAGCTAGCAGATGCCACAAGGATTAGTACCAAGCGCACAGGCCATATTTTGGGTGAGATTCTTCCGATAAAAAAATTATCCTGCCGCTGGGTGCCGCGCATGCTGACTCCGGACCAAAAACACGAACGCGAGCGCACTTCGGAAGCGTGTTTGGCCATGCTGATGCGGAATTGGGTGGACTTTTGGCTTCGATTGGTGACTTGATGAAACCTGGATCCACTTTTTCACGCCAGAGAACAGAATGAGTGCCCAGCAATGGACTGAAGCCGGCACGAGTGCTCAGAAGCGGCCAAGGGAGGCTCAATGGGTCGGAAAGGTCATGGCGTCGGTTTTCTGGGATTGTCATGGCATACTCTTCTTGGACTACCTCAAAAAAGAAAAAACCATCAGCAGCGAGCGTAACTGCGCATTATTGGAGCGATTGAAAGCCGAAATCAATGCGAAACGGCCTCACATGAAGCCAAAAAAATTTTGTTTTTACGCCGTCACACAAGAGCATCACAACAATGGCTAAAATCAACGATTTAGGGCTCGAATTGCTTCCCCATCCACCTTATTCGCCTGACTTGTCTCTTTTGGACTATTATCCTTTCACAAACCTCAAAATATGGCTCATCAATAAAAAATTCAGCTCGTGCGAGCAGATCATCGACGCCGCGGATGAGTATTTTGTAGGCCTTCCGGAAAATTACTTTTCGGACGGGATCAAAAAGTTGGAAAATTTCTGGAATAAGTGTATCGACCTAAAAGAGGACAACATTGAATAAAATTTAAAAAAAAATTAAAAAAAACATTTTTTTCATTCCCAAGGAGGTTACTTTTCACCCCACCTAGTAGAACAGTCACTAGCGGAATCAATCACTATAAAAATTGTAAGATCATCAGCGTACAAAAGACAGGGTGAGTTAAAGAGAGAAGCAAGATCGTTAGTAAGCAAAAGGAATAATAAAGGACCAAGAATGGATCCTTGTGGAACTCTTGAAGTAGAAAAAAAGAGTCTAGAAGAGCAAGAGTTAACAGTAACAACACAAGAGCGATGACAGACGTAGGAAGAGAACCAAGAAGAAAGGACACCAGAGAGAGCAAAACCCTGCTAACTTTGACACAAGAATATCATGGTTCACAGAATCGAAAGCTCTGGCAAAGCATGTATACAGGATATCTACTTGCTTTTGTTGGTCGATAGCGGAAGCAACGGTGTTTGTAAAGGACAATAAATTTGTAATAGCTGACTTACCTCTGCTGAACCCATGCTGTTCACTGGCCAGCAAAGGCTGGATAGAAGGGTACACTCAATTGTAAACGATTCCTTCGAGGAGTTTACTAAAACATGGCAAAAGGGATATGGGCCGGTAAGTAGGAATGGAAGAAATATCACCAACTTTATGAATGGGAAATATGTTGACAAATTTCTAAAGGGATGGATAGGTATTTCCGCCGACAGATAACGTTCACGATTTGACTTCCAAAAGATAAGTAAAAAAACAGAAAGAGTATAATCAGGCGTGGGGAAAATGGTTGAACACCACCTCCTAATGAAAGATTCCACAAAGATCGATTCCGATCCCTACGAAAAACAGCGTGAAGGGGCAAAATTTCACTGCTATATTTCCCTAGACAACCAGGTTTCTGTTAGGCAGACAATGTCATCAGACACGATTACCGAGGAGATCTTTACATAATTATCCTTGGTCCTCAGACCACGAACGATCTCTTAATAAATTTTCAGAGGTCGGTTCAAGCTCTACTTGTTGACGAGTCTAGTTTCGAATGCTCCGCGATGCATTCGTGCGAAAGTTTGTCCGAAGTCTTGGAATAAACTCCTCAACTAAGGTGCCAGGAGGCCAGAAATTGATTTGGAGAGCCTTTTCCGAGCCAAAAGGCAAAGTAATTCGAATCGAAAGCGATCGTTTGGTTACCCAGATTGTCCTTTGTCAATTTCGTACACGAAACAAGCGAAGGAACGTAACCCAGCCTTGCCAAAACATACGATTTAATGTCTTCAGCCATTGGGGAGTGCAATTTTATTAAGACATGCTAACTCTAGTCTCTACTCGGATTAAGCTGAAAGTCTGATATGAGACCATGCCAACATTCAGAGCTCATTAAAACATTTGGAATCGAACCAGGATCGAAGGTAGTTGTCTCACTTGGCCATTGAAGCTTGCGTCCAAGAGGATATTACTTCAATACTTCAGTTGACCCATCGTAACAAAAAATTTGGAAATATCTCTTCCAATTCGTTATTTGTACGTATCTGGCATCACCAATGCAAAACTCAATCAATTCGAAAACGATCACCGGGATTCTCCGATGGTATCTTGCCTTGAGAAAGGAGACCGACGACGCTTCACCATATTGTGACAAGTTCAAGTCTAATTTAAATCAGGTAGGCACTTTTGTTCGATTGCGGACTGGCTATATTAACAGATTTCCTTATTCTCACAGAAGTATCTCCGGCTATGGGTCGGCCGCGGTATTATCTTCATATGGTAAACATTCTGAATATTATAGGTATGTATCTATAGTTCGATCAGGTATTGTAATGCAGAGGAGAAGGAGATTCCGTCCGAACCATACGATCAACCTTGTCTTTCTTTATCTTACCATACGTACGTACCGTACTCACTACACACGTCACATCGTTGAGACGTAAGTATAGTAAGTAAGCGTTACATGGTCCGCATCGAAACAGCAGCAGCACCCGGTAAATTCTCGTGTTTGCCTTTACCCACCTCTACGCTCTATCCATGTGCATGTCGGGCATCTTCCTAGATAATCGCGAAAGAAAACCCGATCGCAGTGTGGTCGCTACACTCCTCATTGCCGTAATCATCATTATTATAATCAGTGGGCATCTACGGCGGCAGTATGATCATAATAAAATGCAACAAGATCATCATCATCAGCTTGATCATGAAGATGATTGCAGAGGCAACATCAACATCTTGCCGAGTCCCGTGGATACGTTTTGTGCCGAAAACCTCGGTACATCGACATGCTTAAAATCACTCGAATTGTGTAAAAGGATGCTAGATAGCTCAGATAGGAAAGATATTTGAATTTCGAAATTAGTGCTCCAGATGTTGTTCCTAGTGAAAAGTCACTTCGAAGACACTTACTGTAGGCAAGACATACGAATAGTAAGTCACAGATTCGCTTGTGTTATGGCGTAAGTAGCACCTGTATGCCAGAAACTTTTCTGCGAGCAGACTGTAACCACTCTAGCGGATTGCTGATACAAAGCCGGCCAGCATCTATGGAGCAGCTTGTTACATTATATAGGGATTCGTGAGATCGCTGTACAGTTCTGTCTACTGACGGGAATCCTCAGCACTCGAACCGGCTCTTAATGTATCTTACCACGTTGTTTTACTATCTTCAGAAATTGTTTTGTTCACTTAAAATACCAATCGATCCGCAGCTGGAGCAGACAGATCGACGTCAAATCGTAGATACTAGTGTACTACCTACGTATGTATGTTGGTACGCGATTCCGCGATCGTCAGCGTATCAATAAGTACTTGAAGCTAAATGCACTATGATAAAGTCATGTGGAAGTAAACAGGTGAGTTTGCAAATTAACCGGGAAGATAGATAATTCTGTGAAATCGCTTTCATTGCATATGTTCATATGGAAGAATAATCTGTAATTGACATATTCAGCTCACGAGTTTTCGCCCTCAGTTAACTTTCCTTCTTGCCAAGGCCATACGAATAAAACAATGCCAAGTTCGGTGTTGCTTGGTAATTTTCCGAAAATTAGGCACCTAATAAGCCTTAACAATTAATTCTCACTCACATCATGCCATTTAACTATCAAAGTCGTAGTGTCGCGATGGTTCACGGAACTAGGCTAATTGGGGGCAATAAAAACTATTCTTCCACGGCAAATCAACTGACCAAATCAGACCAAGGATCTACAGATCGAAATAACTGTGTAGGCACTAATACTACTTTGCTGTATTTGAATAGAAAATGATTGTACCTAGCTTGGACGGTTTTCATGGAAACCCTATTTTTTCTACTCTTTTTTTTTTGAGCCTTTCATTGATCACATCTCCTGTTCAGAATGCTACTTTAGAAACCAATTTTCGCTTTTTCTACTTTCATTTGATACACGCTTGCAATAATAACTGCAGACGAATTTCAATTAAATCTATTCTGCATTTTTTGTGGTAACTTAAGGGGTTAGTCCACTGTTAAACTGCTCAAAATGAACTTTTTTTTTAAACAGCTACCAAAAGAAAACTATTCAAGATATCGACTTGAAATTTCACATACATCTTTATTAAAGTTTAAAGTTAACATTTTCATCAGAAAAAAATTATATTAAAAAACAAAATGGCGACCACCCCAATGGATCGCCGCAGCACCGCCGAAAAAAAAGCAAATTGCGCCTCGTAAATTCCTGGACAAAATAAGCATCTGTGAAAAAATTACTAAAAATATTTCATTAGTTTTGAATATAAAGGACTGCACGGGTTTAAATTGAGAGCCCTAAAGCGATTAAAAAAAATTTTGTATACTTTTGAACATTGGTTATCCAGTTTTTCGCGTTTTTTCAATCAAAAAAATGTTTCCCAAATCGTCAAAAATTTTTTTTTGTTTTAAATTTAGGCCCGTACAGTCCTTTATGCTCAAAACTAATGAAGTATTTTTGGTTGTTTCTTCACAGATGCTTATTTTGCCCAGGAATTTACGAGGCGCAATTTGCTTTTTTTTCGGCGGTGCTACGGCGATCCATTGGGGTGGTCGCCATTTTGTTTTTTAATTATTTTTTCTAATGAAAATGTTAAATTTAAACCTCAATAAAGATGTATGTGAATTTCAATCCATTTTGTTTTCTAATAATTTTTTCCAATGAATTTGTTAGCTTTAAACTTCAATAAAGATGTATGTTCAAATCGATATCTTGATTAGTTTTATTTTGGTAGCTGTTTAAAAAAAAGTTCATTTTGAGCAGTTTAACAGTGGACTAATCCCTTAAAAGAAATGAATTCTTCTGTATGAACCCTACATAAAATTAGCACAATTATATTCATGAACAATTTTCATTTACAAACTTATAGCCAGGTTACAAAATAACGTGGTTTCAGTTGACACACGTGAGGCCTAAAAAATCTTGCCATGCAGACGGCAGTTAATGGGTTAACTGAATCGAATTTCTCACCCTCTCGAACTGGCGTTGCACTCGTTCTGGTTTGATGAGCAACACCTCGAGTAGCGACGGATCGCGACAAGTTGGAAACGGTTTTCTTCGTCGGTCATTTGATTAAAGACACTGGAACTCGGCATTGTGATAAACGAGAAATGACTGGTTAAAATTGATACTTAGCACAAGTGCACTTATTAGCAGTCGTTGTGTCTAAATCGCGCAATTAAAACGGAGGAAAAATGACTAGGAATCTTGCAACGATCATCACACTTTTACATGTCTTTTAGAAGAGATCTTATAGAAGCTAGTTCGCATGATGGGCCGATAGGAAAGAATCTATGCTAAAAAGTGTATGATTGTTATACGCTTACTAAAACTACCACAAATACAAAAGTTATTCACGTGTGAAGTTTGCTTGTGTCATCAAGTTTTCTAGTGACATAATTTCTGTCTGTTGGTCTTGGCAAAACGCAAAGAAGAATCGCCATCGAACGCGTAGCAGCGTAGTCAACGAAAACGTGCCCGGATTGTTCGAAAGAAGGAAACAGTTTTGGGAGAAGTTCCAGGTTGATGGGCTCGACTCGACTCGACTCGACCTGACTTATCATCATGCCAAGATCGAGCGAATTTCCGCCGCTGTGTGCTGCTTCAATTGTTACCCTCACCCTAAACCAAACACTTCTTCCGAGTGTTGAGTTGATGGACATGAGCTGCTTGCGGTGGTTGGGGTGATCAGCCGACTAAGCCATTGCCACCGCCACTAAAGCCAGCACTGCTGTCTTAACTACTGTATCTTTAAGAAATATGGTTTCACGACAAGCCGCAAGATAAATATTTTGATAGTCATCAAAACAAAATTAGGAGTTACCCATGTGAAGCTGCCCATTCATTGCTGAGAGAATCTTCTTAAATAATTAATCAGAGAACAATAGACTGTCCGACACAGACATGAACTGTCACTCATGATTTGATAATTACGCATGGAGTAATTCATCAGTGGCTTTGAAAAAAATTTGTGTGTTATTCACTGCGTTCTATGTGCTACCATTTATTATTGGAAGCTAGAGCAATTATTAACCTGAAATAGCGTATGTACTGTTGGTTTAAGGAATTATATTTTGGTTACCAAATTCTCTTGAGAGAATTGGGGAGTGCGATGAAACTGGAAGCGTGAAGAGAATAAGCGGTTAGTTTATATTGGAAGTGATTGCTTACGATATGCTCGGTAGCATTTGGTTATGAAGAAGTTTTCATATTTTACAGTTTTGTCGTTTGCTTTCGTCGTTCGCCACATGAAAACCCTTCTTGGATTACAGAAACATAGGAACACATATTTTATGAATGTCACTAAATTTTGTTGAAAAAGTCCTTGCCAATTTAAATTGGTACCTAAAACAAAAATTAGTCCTGCTTTTGATTTATTGACCTATCGTATCCGAAACTGGGTAAAAAAACAAACACAATTATTTTTATCTCTCATAATGTATTTCAGCGATCTGGATTAAACAAGGCAAATATCATTGAAAAAAATGATTTCCCAGGAAGCCACGTTGGGCGCTTTTATAAGTATGGCGACCGTAATTTTTAAAGCACCTTAAAATATTGAAATTGGTGGGAGCAATGAAACCATATTAAAAGGAGTGTACTTGGTTCCCATAATTTCATGTCTATAAGCTATAATCAATCAACGAAACAATAAATGATTGCAAATCAACGAGCCAAATTCGAAAATTCAATGATGCCTTTTAAGGGCAATCAGACTTCTTAAAAAAATAATACATGCAGAAATTTTGTTTAAATCATAAATATTTATTCATTTTAAAAATTGTTTCTTAAGGGATCAGGTACACTTGGGACGTCCAGAAAAGGCTCTTTTTCATGTTTTTTTTAGACACACATTAAAGCAATTAATAAAAAATATTTTTTTACTTGAAAGAAATATATTTGTAGAAGCTATTTTAATTTTTTTAAGGCACAAGGCTGAAAATTAGTCCAAATAGAGTAAATTTTCGAGGGGTAAAAAAAAATTGTTTTGCCGTGATCACTGTAGCTTGTCACTGGATGATCCGAAATAAAAAATGATCGGGGATTATTAGTTAATGACATAGTGCTCCGGATGGACGAAGGACTTTGGCAGATTTTGATTTGTCGAAAAATGGCGGTTGTTGAAAATACAAAATTGTATTTTCGACCAAAATTTCACTCACATTTTCGGCTACTGGAAAACAGTATATCGTTCAATCAAAAAATCCTTCGTTCATCCGGAGGATAATTATATATCAAATAAGTGAGGAAAATTTCATGTTGATCGATGAAGACGTTTTCAAGTTACAGTGATCACCGTCTTCGAAAACATAGTTTCGAGAAAAATGCTTTTAAAGCATGCGAAAAACGCTTTATGCAATAGAGATGACTTCATTCAAAGCTATTTATCTCCATAAAGAATTGTCCGATTCGTCTGAAATATGCAGAGAATGCTCTTGAAATATGCTACTTTTAGAAAATGCAAAGAAAATAAAATCGATTTTCTAAAAATTCTAAGTGTACCTGCCCCCTTAAGTTTGGGCTTTGAACAGTATTTCAGAATGAAATACTACTGGTTAATTTCTTATTAAAATTAAAAACAACTGAAATTGGTTCCCAGATCAAATCTCAGACTCCTTTCGATCAAATTTTCGGTTTCTGTTGCAGCAATTCCCTAAAATGAACACCCAGACAATAAAGAACAAATTTAAATTAAATTTTATCTAAATGGAGATTATTTTCATCGTCTGATTCAGCTCCAACAGCTTTTTTCAACTACTTAGAAATTTCACGTGATGAAATGCGTAAAGATATTTTGGAACCCGACTTGAACAAAGGTCTTGGGCTTTATCTTCTTTCCCGAGTTTCTTTCGCATGTGTGTAGAGCATCTTATGATTTCGCATATTTTCTTTAATAAATCACTTTTGTCTGAAATTTCCCCATCCTGTTGAAAACTTTCGTATTTTACACCCATATTCAAGAATGGCGATAGATGCTGTATTGGAAATTATATCATTTTATCTCTCGATTCCGAAACTCTTTGGATAGGTTGTCTACGATAAACTTTCACTACTTGTTGACTCTCGTCTTAATGAGGAACAACATGGTTATATAAAAGGCCGCTTAAATACCACGAATTTGACAATCCTAATCTCATGCGTTCTCTGTAAATTAGAGAAAGGATACTAAGTTGACGTAATTTACACTGAACTCAGTAAGGCGTTTGACAGAGTTGACTACTCTACCTTAATTCTAAGGCAGCTGGCTGACTTCCTACCTTCGCAATCGAAAACAATATGTAAAATTTCAAGGACTTTTATCGAAAAACGATACTGCCTCTGGTGTACCGCAGAGTCGCCAGTTTGGCCCACTTCTTTTAAATATATTTATTTCCAGCCTATCTGACGTCCTTGCAAGCATACCTCATTTACTTTATGCAGACGATCTCAAAGTTTATCACATCATTGAATCTAAATTTACAAGATCCTTATACGCTTCACTTGTACGTTCTATACTTGAATACGCTTACATCCTGCTTTTTCAGCCCACAATGACAGACTCGAGTCCATACAAAAGCAGTTTTTACTTCTTGCCTTGAGAGAACGATACAACCCTTAACCTACTCCTTTATGAATTTCGGCTGGGTCATTTAAACTTATCGACACTTGCATCCAGAAGAATGGTGATATCGACCTGCTTCACATTCGACGTCATTAGAGGCGATATTAGTGTTTAATTCCTGAATAGTAAAATAGTGATAAATATCCCTGTAAGGACCACCAGGTCGAATCGTTGGCTAGAATGATATGCAATCTATATTCCACTACGATTTCCAAATTATCCTTCAAATCCACTCTTTTCCAAGCCATCCATACCCCCTAATCTTAGGCTTTATGTCGATGTGTTATTTATTAATTGTTATTTAGTTATTTATTTGTTACTTATATATTTTTTTAATTTTTTATACTTTACTTCTCAATTTTGGTTTGGTATTGTACATATACCTTGTTTGGTGAGTGTGGAGTGCCTTATTTGGTGAAAAAAATCAAATTAAAAATTAAAATTTAACTCATATGTAAGCTTGCTCTAATTTCTATGAAAATCTATGAAAAATTTTCTATGAAAAATTTCTATGAAAGTTGCAACAACAACAAACAAAAAGATGGACACGCGTGTAGGACGAGCCAACAACTTTCGATGCTTCAGAGGTGATTTAAGAACTATACAGTTCAAATTTTTATTTTGGGTACAAAAAATAGGATACCAAGGATACTCCAAAAAGCAACCATACAAAACATTTTCAAAGATAATCGGATCAGGTTTGTTTAGAAAAGACATAAAACAATTGGAAACATTGAGAGCAAGGGAGTTCACAGAGCACCACTCGTTTAAAGCTAAAACCGAAAGACCGAAAAATCTTAAGGTCAATTTACATACTTGTAATAAAAATCAGATTTGAAGGTGTAAGGAAGGTAATTGACATATACGGTAAAAAGGAGAGGTTCAATAATGGGACCTTGAGGAACGCCAGAAGAAGAATGGAAAGGAGAAGAAAGCAGCCGTTGAAGACAAGGCAACTGGATCGAACAAGGATGTATGAATAAAGCCTGAAAAAAAGGACACCGTAAAGACGGAAATTAAATTTTTGTCCAACAATGCCCAGCTATTTACGCTGTCAAATGCTTTCGTGAAGTCAGTGTAGATCACCACTATCAGCTGAAAAAGTTGACGAAGAAACAGGTGAAATAGTTGGTGATTTCAACTATGTTAGCTGTTACACAACGGTCTTTAAACAATCCATGCCGAAGTTTAGAAAACAAGTGACTCAAAGCACTCTAAATTTTATCATTTCAATAAGCTGCAACAACGCACGAAAAAGGAGAGGAACGATATCGGTAATTTAAGGATATCGGATATATTTGGCAATATAATGTCTCCCAGCTTTAAAATCCGAAAAACACTAGCAGTTTTCCAGCTAATACGAAAAAAATCTACGAACAAACTTAAATTAAATAGACAGAGAAGCACATAAGGAAAAAGCATGACACTAAACGAAAACATAAGGAATACCATCAGAGCCAACTCATTTGCTTTTTGCCACAATGGCCACCAGCGAATTTCAGTAGAAGCTTCAAACTCTATGTCGGCTTAGTCACAGAAGCGATTCACCAAACAAAATACGAATTCCGATTTTGTTAAGCATCGTATTATTAAATTTACACATATGAGATCTGCCGCATATGCAAATGTTTCCGGTAAAATATGATAGCGCTTCTCACCGCCTGCTACAAAAGTTAACAAGTGCACTTGTTAGATTTCAATACCGACACATGCTAACAAGTAAATTGCAGCCGCTCGAAAAATGACAAAACAAAAACTGTTCAAACATTTGACTGATCCTTGACGTTAAATACTGTGTAATGTGCGAGTAATATGCCTTCAGACGTCTTGTATGTTAAATGTTTGCGCACGCGTCGCAAGTAAATTAGCAAACAATCACAGTCGTGTCTGCAAACACCTCAGCGTAAATAAGTAAACAGGAGCAGGAGGTAGATCAGGGAACTGGCAACAGCAACAACGGCACATGCAGAATAAGTGACGTGCCGCTGGAATAAAACTATACGAGAGGGATACCATGATCATAGTTAAACAGGAATTTATTTAAAGATTTTGAGAAATTGTTAAATAGCACAATGGGCTTTCGGGACCGATTTACGAGTACCTTTCTTACGGCTGGCCGTGTCCTTACCAAAAAATTCTTAATATTTTCTTCTGTGTATTGAATAGTTCTTATTGAATTTTACATCTTCAATCTTGCTGGCGAAAATCAATCAAAATTACTTGTAGGCACAGCAACTCTATGTATTTCAGTGGATGCAAATACGGTTGTGTCCATGCTGATGTGAAATCGTAATTGCGAAAAGTTCGCTTCAAAAGAATCAAAAATAGAGATGTTATATGATTGGTAGAAGCGCCGACTGCCGGCAGATTGGAAAGCCTAATATAATTAGTGTTGTTCATACTTCCATATTCGTATATGCACATGAATTGAAAATGATTTGGACATTCAAAATTGAAATGCTATATAGTTTTGTGGTCTCGTGGCAGCTCAATCCTGTTTGGACTGCAGCCCCTTTGTTTAATGTCGGTAGTCCACAAGTCCATATGTTTTTGCCCCAGTGTTGTGTTGGCGAAAGATTCACGTCGAAGACGCCGACGTCCGTCATCAGGCAGATGTTCTAATATGATTGTACATCTGCAAGGTGGTCGACAATACATCGTCGCACATAGACTGTATATTTAAGCAGCTCCGTACGCTATACAATACGGCAGTAGGAAATGAAACTGTGAGTTTGTCCCAAATGTTTGTTTCCTGGTTAGGTTATCTAGTGATGAAGTTTGCTTAAAACTGAACCAAAAAAGATCTATAACAATTAAGATTACGGTTTCATACTAACTCAAAGCAAAATATATCAGTAGATAGGCAATGTGATGGGCAACTCGTAATAATTTGTATCCATACAAAAATTAATTAATCTGATAGATGTAACATTTTAACTACGAGAAATCTGCATATCAAGAACGTCTCATACCCGAAATTATACTCAAAATCGATGGCTGTTTTTATTCAATTATAATAATTTTATTATCTGCACAATTTTACCAATTTGTTTAAAATAATACATTACAAGTATCTAAATCCTGTTGTGAAAGTCAAACAGTCGTGTGAATGCCTCCGAATAATAATTCTCAATGAATCGACAAGTTTCGTTCGCGCTCAATGTCCTCAGCATTCAATTCGCTTCCATCATGTGTGTCCTTAATGACAGGAAGGAGTACCTGACCTTTTCCATTCTTCATAACAATTGCATTGTTATCAAAAAAATGGCTTCTTCCTGAGTTCCGTGATCGTCAATAGAATCACCCCGAGGTCATATAAATGATCAATGCTCTTACCGTGAAATTAAAACAGAGGCTCGAAACCGATTTGCACGAACGACATTGTCAGTTTGTAAATATGCCTCTATAGTGTACTGTTAGAAAACGTGTTTGACGTCTCTGGATTGTTATGGACTCAGTAATACGACTTAATGGATTTATCACTTATTTGTGGAAAATTTCTTTCAGTAAACCGCTAAAGATATACGATTTATAATATCTTCGAAATAATTGTTGTTGGCTTGCACGTGCTTGAGCACTTTTTCTTTACCTGGATAGATTTCTGTTTGCTTTTGTGTTTTTAGACGATTTGCACGATACAGAGCATTAATAGATAGCACACTAAGAAAGAATGAAGGATGTTAAAAGGAGTTATCAGATGATTAAACGATCAACATCGATCATATTAATAATACCAAATGACCAAATAATATATCAAAGAAATCAAACGGTATTTTAAACTATATTTTCGTTATAAATACACGAAGTTTCTTTTACATTTTAAAGTGTTTAGTGAAAAAAAACTTTGGTTATCAAATTTGTGTTTGCATTGCATAAAAAGTATCCTGAACAAAAGGCTGATTTTCAAATTTGATTTGAAGCATGAGTTTGAAATTAAAATAATACATGTTTTGTTTAGCGAAACTTTGAGTAAGTTTTCTGCAAGAAAGTCCAACACTAAATTTTCTTCTGATATCACTGCTGGTAATTCGATCTTGGTGAATAAATTTATTGGGGATATGGTGGGCTAGTCATTTGTATTTTTTCTGTATCTTGGCTTGGCAGTTACTATGGATTAACTTGTCTTCTGATAATGCCTGCTGTCAGCACCTCAGCAAGTTCAAGCCGGAAATCAGCAGATTAAATATTTTTTTCTCTTTCTTCCAACCGTTTCATAATAGGGTCGATTAAATTAATTCAATCTTTACGATCATTGTATTCAGCGAATGGTTTATCGAAACTAGTGTCTCGTGTTAAATGGTCCTAGACTCTTGATGTTGATCCTGCATTTCCTATTTTATTATCCTCTTAACATATGATTGTACGAGTAATATCAATACTGCTCGCCAAGGTTTACCACGTTTTCAGCAAATATTTCTGTATGGTTATTCTTCATTAGGAAGCTTACTATTGTGTTTTCAATTTTTCGCAATATTCCTTTTTTTTTAGTACGGTATCCTGTTTTACGATGATTAGGTTGGCTTATAACGATTCGTATCAGCCATCGGTTTCGACAACACCCGTATGGTGGGTTTGACCTTAAATATCCCTTGACAGCACAAACACAAACTGCGTCTTAAGGACGCGTTGTTACGATGCGCAGTTACGACACGATGATGCGGTCAATTCCAGAGAAAGACCGTCATCCGGAGAAAAGTTTGCAGTTCTCCGACTACAACCTTCCACCTCAAGAGACAATACGCGAATGCTTGGAATATTTGTTTATTATTTTCAAATACCAAATCCATATATTCAAAAGTTGTTGTTAAAGAAAAAGATTGAAAGTGCTAAAGAAAAATAGTATTGAATAAAATTCAGCCGCCAACAGAAGACTATTAAATCAGACCAAACAAATTTCAAAGAGCTCAAACAACTCATTAGCGGACTCAATAAGCGGAAATCACCTGGACCTGATTCAGTTGGGATCTTATGGCTGGCACAACTACCCGACAATACATTGACAACAGTTACTCACATTGCAAATGCTATCCTTCGAACGAAGAGCTTTCCCAAGGTCTGAAAGACAGCGATCATAACATTTATGCCTAAACCAGGCAAAGACCTTGATTTCCCACATAATTAGAGACCAATACGTCTCCTATCCTCCGTAGAAACCGCTGTAGAAACCGACCGCTGAGCGTCTTCTTCCCGACCGGCTTAAAGAAATTGTAGAGGAAAAATTCATTATACCGGAGGTACAATTTGGCTTTAAGCCACTACATTCTACTGAACTCCAGCTTGCTAGAGTGATGCAGCATATAAGTACAGGATTCAACAAATGAAAATCAACGGGCTTGGTAATGTTTGATTTGGTCAAGGCGTTTGGCAAAGTCTGGCATGCAGAACAAATCTTCAAAATGCATTCATTCCAAATTCCATTAACCTTCATACAACTAATTGCATCCTTTCTCTAGGCCAGAACTCTTTGTGTTGGAATTTTCAACCACATCTCCACAATGCGGACAATAGAAGCTCGAGTCCCGCAAGGTTCACCACTCTTCCCGATATTGTATAGCTTATACACAGCAGTCATCCCCAACATGACCAACACACAATAGACTGGCAACGGTCAGGGGACTTACATTTGACAACAGATTAACATGGACTACACATATAAAAAACAAGCGACAAACCACTAACGGTGTACTGATCAGACTGCAACTAATGACCATACCAGACAAACTGAATATGACCAACAAAGCGCTACTCTACAAACATATCATACGACCCATACTGCCATATGGCAGCACTGGCTTCGAACCCCATAGCTCGTCCGTACGAGAGATATCCAAGCCTAAGACAGATAACGGAATAGTGCGGAACAATTGCGCTGACACATTTGACTTTGGGTGAGAAGTGAATTGGGCCGAGGAATCGCCCACCCAGAGGAGAGGAGTCAAAGTGCCGAAGGCACTAGCTGCAATAAATCCTCAGCTAAAATTCAGTCTTGAAAAAAAGGCGACATTCAAGCTTTATGCCGGGTTTCCACCAAAGAGACAAAACAAGAAACACGGACAAAACAGGTGTTTTGTTTACTAAAACAGTTTTCAGAGACAAAAATGCTCGCGAAACAGTTCAGTTTTTACAAAACATTCGTGTTTTTGTTCAGAAAAACGTGTTTTGTCCGTGTTTTTTGTTTTGTCTCTTTGGTGGAAACCCGGCATTAGAATCGACGCAAGAGTTCTTTTTATTTTAAATCTTGCAATCTTTGCTTGTGAAAGGGATAAACTTTGATCCTAGGTCTACAAAGTGGCGGCAAGTTTGTCAGGTAGAACAAAAGGATCTGGCGAAAATCCCAAAAAGATTCCAAATCTTCAAACCATTTTTCTGTAAAGTGGCAGCTGAGCCTGGCACAAGGCGAGGAAGACTAATCTCTATACAGATTCTGCAGCAACCGAGATTTTGAATTAATACAGCAAGAGTAATTCTGCAGAGTACTTATACAATTCGAACCAAAACCTTTGACGCTTGGAAGTAGAGTCTAGTGAGATCACAGAAATGATATTTGACTAGATTTTCAGATTTGCCACTCTACGATCCATCTTTATCTCTAGAACCCTTTCTTTTTGAACTTTTGGCTCAGTATCTTACGCGGAACGTTGTCATGATACAAAAAAAATAAGTACTAGTGCAATTACCCTAATTCAACATTATGATCGCACATGCGATTGCACTCGAGCTACATTGTGAAGTATGGCTTACCATAACCGGCCAATGCCCTGTAAAGCAACCTGTTTCAACTTCTACTCTAGTGGGAATCAGATCGTCAGCTGCTGGTGGATGATGCTTTGAAGTGAGTTGCTGGCAGTTGAATTCCTACGCAGGCGACGGAAGATAAAAGCCATTTTTACTGATTTTTGATTTGTCAATCGTCTAAGGGGACGATTGGTTGTTTAAACTGTGATTCATTTGGTGGAAAACGGGTGTCAAGTAGATGAAATAAGAGTTGACAGTGAAATGTCGGCAACCATTTCAAATGCTTCGAAAAAGGGTATCCACGAAAAATTCCAAAAATCTCAAGTGCATCTTATTGACTTTCATTTGAGATAAGCTTCAGCCGTGAGCGGCTGCACAAACGAAAAAATAAAGGGTTTCGTTATTTCGATTGTAGAGATAGGTAGACAAAACGCAATCTGATGGAAGTTGAAGTTATTTTTGTCCGCTCAAAAGAATTTAAATTAAAACATTATACGAATAATTAAAGATTTTTCACATGGCAATTGGCTTTTTGGATTTTGATTGATTTTGAAAAAACCAGATTGAAAATAATTTTCTTTTTGCCAAATTCCAGAAAATCTGTTGAAAGGACAACAAATTCCTTAAGATTCGTTTCAATAGTAATTTTTTGCCGAAGAAAATGATATGGAAAATACGATGAGTTGTTAGACTCACCACTTTTGTTTCGGTGGAGCCACTGTGGGCTCCTAATTCCTTTCTGGTAGTTTTTGTCTTGTGTTGGTCCGAGTTGTATTATAGCGTGAAACAGCTAGGGTCTTGGTATCTCTCCACACGATTTCTCACACTGGTCACTAGTCGGTACTAGATAAGACGTGGAGAGTGACAGCTCGAGCTAACATAAAACTGTTGTCATGTGAACAGCCGTTCTGCGAAAAGCTATAATTTATAGCTTGGTGAAATATGCTGCACTATGTTTCATAGGACTACATGGAATGTAGGTTATTTCACAAAGCGTATGGAGTATTTCTGAGAGCCATATTTGGGCAAAAATGGTATAGATAAAGTGACGAAGTTGCTCTGATTTCTGAAGAACATATACTTCCGTTGTAATTCGTAGTAAAGTATTAAATTATTATTATTTAAAATTAAATTATTGGAATGAACCGATTTTTCAATTAAGAGTACGTTGTTTAATGGACTACAGTTTCTTTATTTTATTTCACAAACGAAAGGATTATAACATCTGTATAGCTTAGTATAGCGAAATTTATACTTTGAAAAAACAAGAGCTCAATGCAATACCTTGTCACCTAAGCGTCATTTGAAGAGCGTCAGCAGCTCACTTATCATCACCCTTATTATCACATCTGCAAAAGTAAAGGTCGATGTCTTGCACCTCAATACATCAGATGATTCTTACCAAAACAAATTTATATCTACAGACAATTCATATCATTTTCGTAAATATATTCAATGACTTTGTCAACATCGTAAACCATGCAAAAAAACCCAAAAGCTTGAATCAGTATTGTCCCTCAATTCCTTTATCTTGTCTTAATTGGAACTACAATCAAATAAATAACCGGCGTTAACACTAATGTTCCCACAAGAATCTTAAAACCGTCATTATATCTCTTAAATATTTCCCAGATATTCCGACATAATTCAGAACTTTGGATGCATCAACATGCTTAGTATACGGTCCATGAAACCACCAGCCGACCAAAGCGCAATCCAACAACATTCCCTGGTCGTCTGATCGACACACGGAGCGTCGTCCGCAGAGCATGCGTGAATTTTTGAAAATCTATGGAATGAATCTTCGTTGACAAGATAAACATCTGAAAATTATTTTTTAATTTATTTATAATAATGCAAAAAAGGCTAAACAAGAGCGTAACAAGGAGACCGACATCGTGTATGCTGTTTGGTGCTGGCTGGTGCTCAGGCTCGTTGTCGAAGACGAGGACCCGGCGATATTTCGAAATTAATTGACCCATTCGATGGACGACGAGGAAGGTCGTAAGGTAGGAAGCCAATCATCACGTTCGGGTCTGGTCCAATAACTCGCAGCGCTTTGGGGACGCAAGGAAGCAATTTAGAATGAAAAGCAAACGCTGAAATCGAAAAGTATAGCAGCAAGTGAAGGTAGAACGATGTGATCGTATTTCAAGGTGCTAATGAAAACATTTCGACCACCCGTTCGCTGGCATATTTTCATCGCAGGATCTCGGAAGGGTCGAGGCGGAATGGTCCTGATTGGAATTCTTGACATTCTTTTCGTCTCATTGCCATTTTTTCGACACGACGGGTTCGAGCTCGTTGAGACTTAATTTGTTACGGAATTATCTTTTATGCTTACGTTCTTATGAAGACGAACGAAAATCAATTAAAAGTCATATTCGAAGTGCGCCTGAGGATATTGTTTGCTTTGAGTGGATGTAATTTTCGTCAAGAAAAAATTAAAATACTTTAACGATTAATTACTTTGGATAACCTAGATCTTCCTGTACAATTCAATCATTTTGATGATGGCGGGAAAGAAATCTATGAAATTTTTTTTATTATCTAAAATAAATGCGGCTGCTTACCAGTGTAAATAAATCACGTTAGGGTTTCGAAAATATTTCTCAAGCTAAAATATTTCTACCTGCTGAGAATATTATTCGCTTACCAAAAAAACAGTCCACGGCATTGCAGCGACGAAACGTGTGAAAATTATTTCAGATCAGACCGGCGCCTTGGTAAGCTATATGTCCTAAAAGGGCATTGTTATCCAATTTCGAAAAGAAGGTAGTCCGTGCAGAGACACGAAGAAGCTTGGAGACGCAGATCACAGGAGCATAATTGAAAATATGTAGCTTCACATCGAGATGGAGAAGATTAGGAATGCGGCTTGAAGCGGATAACGGAAAACATGCATGGAAGGATCTGGCGCGACGACTGGACACGTAAAAGTGTTCGGCAATTTACAGCTTCTCAGACAAAGTGCAAGCCGACGCGATCAGGGACTGGGTTTTTTTTTGGCGAAGTCAGACGCATACACCGTGCGGCATGAATAATTTTAACAATCAGTTTTAAATTGTGTATCCAAGTGGCTCGAATTTGAGGATGCCTACTACTACCGTTTGACTTATTTGTAGGAGAACCCAAAGGAGAGTCGACGCTTTCTGAAACAGGTAATTTATCAGCAGAGATAAGGCTCAAAGTTTTTCCAGTCTCTAAAATAAGTGTGAGCAACCAAAAGAATGTAATGCTATCGCCGTTTGTCCGATGTAAATTGTTACGGTTTGAAACACCAAAATCTCATAAAAGTGATGTTTTTCATATTTAAACTGAATTAGTTTTGAAACTTCTCTACCGACACGTCTTTCTCCTATCGCACAAACGAAAAGATCATCTCGCACCTTTTTTAATCCGTTACACTCTTGTTGGTCTTACCGCTTGCATTTGGCTTAAAGCCTTGGGTCGCAGCTCGTTTGAAACGTCCCTGCACACACTCTATCCTGCATATGGGGGTAACATTTTTGTTTTATTTGCATTCGAATCGAAACGAGGGAATTCGACATACTGACCAGCCAAGCCGACAAACTGAGGAATCGCCTTTGTGTCCAGCCACTGGATTATGGTATCCCAGATTCCACGACAAACCATTGATCTTATCTCAATCGAGTTATCTTGACGCCATATAACGAAGATTCGATCAGTTTCGATTCGATTGCACTGGATCTCCTTTCGGATAAGAGCCAGATTCCCAGGCATTTTATCGCATTTTATCATGCTTATAATCAAGGCTTATGCACGTATCGAAAACCTTCTTATAGCATAGTACGAATATATTCTTTGGCGGATTGGAGTCATTGGAGTCGGACTCAGCTCGATTGGAATGGTCTGGATTGGATTCGACTGGCTTCAATTGAGTCGATTGTGTTCTTGCGAAAATTTTGTTTTGGTCCTATCGATCGGTTCTTGTGAGGTGCTGGCGGATGCTGTGAGATGCATGCGAAACGTAACTTTCTCATTCATTTCGTTTCGCGTCTTGACCATATAAATAAGAAAAAGTATGAAAAACAAGTCATTCCGAAATCGCAACAGAAAAGGACGACATCCCGATAGGACAAGGTTCGAATGTTTTCGGGAATTCGGACTGGATTTTGAATGTTGTAATTTATAGGTGTCAATAAATTGCTGGCCGTGAATTCTATGAGGTGCGGCACATTAAGAGTTGTTGGTTTGTATGGAAGAGATTGCAGGAGTTTTTCGTTAATTTTTTCTTTTTCGCACAAGGGCCAAGTGTGGATTATAAACTGATTTTGGGATACGAAGAAGTTTTTAATTCACTTTGTATTCTTGTTTGGAAACAAGGAATGGAATTTGAACAAATATTTTGATTGAATTGAAGGAGACCAAAAGCTTTATGTCGCACAATGTCTCAACAGGCTGCACTAGGCTTTTAGTTGACACAGAACAGATCAGTGCTGACTTTGCATTGCAATAGACTTCTTGAGTATATTAAGGGATTTGAATACTAGATACACTGAAAGAAAAAGTCACCGTTCATGTGACTATTATTGATAGTAATGCAACAATTCATTCAAAATTGTCGAATGAACTACGGAAAATGGTTCTTTCTACTATGACCATACAAAAGTAATTTACTCTGTTGATACAAAAAATTCGAAACCATTGAGAATTCAACTATTTTAATTGTTTGATACGTACTTTGGTGAAATAAGCACAATTCATTTAAATTCATCAACCATAGTTCAGCAAAGCAGCATTTTGGGAATTGTTCTGTTGTGCAGTAGCCAAAAAACCACATTTAGTTTAGACTCCGAAAAATCTAGACTTCACTAATCAGTTCCTTGATAATTGCTGATGAGTGAGCTTGTGCAGTAAGTTAATCAATAAATTGTGTTCAGATTATTACAACATTGGATTAATAGCAAATAATTTGCTTCAGGGTGGTTAATTTGTATCAGTATATATTTGCAGTGTCTTAGATGGTTTCCCATAAGTTTTTTCAATAATTTGAGAGACCTTTGCAGTTTTTTATGCTCTTGATAGATTTAGCTTGATTTTACTTTCGTAAGTTACTAAAGGTATTGCTGATAGATAATCTTTGTTTTTGAGTTGTAAGAAAAGGTTTCTGGGAGGAAGAACTCAGAGATTTATGCGGAGAATTATGGAAATTTTAAATCAAATTTTGCCGAATGCGATGGAACGCCAATAGTTTATGCGAACCGATGCAATCCTCCATTTTCCTCCAATACTTGGCTTTAAACTTTAGGTAGGTACATACTTTAATGCGAGTTTGGTTTAAATCTTCTTATTTGATTAGATTTGGTTAAAATTCGAACGAATTTTGTACATGTCTCCTTGCACTGCAGTATTTATTCAGGTTTCACATCAAAAAGTAAAATGAAATAGATATGCATAAGAATTTGTTTTCTACAAAGTTCTTCAGAAATAAATCCAAAAAATCGATTTTACGAAATATTCCAGTAAATTGTTTTGGTCTAAAAGGATAGGTGAGTTACGTCAATTTTGGTAGTTTATTTTGATTTTTGCTGACTGGTTTATGATGTTGCAGGCTGCCAATATTTTTCCGATTTTAAAATCGGGGGATATTGGCAATGTTGCTAACTATCGTCTTATATCACTCCTGTCGTGCTTTCCTAAGTTGCTTGAGCGGATCGTTCATGAAAGAATTCATAGTGCTTTAAGTCACTTATTGGCTTAAGAGCAACATGGATTCATTAAGGGACGTTCTACGACTAGTAATTTAGTGGAATTCACTAACTTCGTTGCAGTGGCGGCTCGTCAGGGTGGGCCAGGCGGGCCGGGCCCACCCTGACGAGCCGCCACTGCTTCGTTGCATCTACTTTGGACAACGGTCTTCAAGCTGATGTGATTTACACTGACTTGGCGAAAGCATTTGACAGGGTAAACCACTCAGTGCTGCTAGAAAAAAATTGTAATTTTGATGTTTCCAGTTCCCTTATATCCTGGCTTTCTCTCTACATCCGTGATTGCACCTGCCAAGTTCTTTTTAATGGTTGTTCTTCCTCTCTTTTCTCTCCTACTTCTGGTGTTCCCCAAGGTTCCATCCTTGGTTCCCTCCTTTTTACTTTGTTCATCAATGACCTTTCTTGTTACTTTAAGTCCGAATCTCTTATGCACGCGGATGACCTTAAAACTTTTCCGTGCTATCGCTTCCCTAAATGATTGTAGTAATTTACAATCGGATTTTTTTTAAGTGATTGGTGATCAGCGAACTTCCTTAATATTAATGTTTCCAAGTGTTTCGTGAATTCTTTTTCTGATAAGCCTAATCCCATTTCCTTTGATTACTTTTTGTCTGATAATGTTTTGAAGGACCTTGGCATCATTTTTGATCCGAAGCTAAAATTTGATCTTCATGTTTCAGCTATTTTCGCTAAATTTTCGAAGGTACAATACTTAGAAGCCATGATGAGTATCAGTTTGGTTCTTTGTCTATGCCTTTTGAATGTTTTAAAAGTCGTATTATTGATTTGATAACGTAGCTTGTTCGTTGTGTATATTGTATTTTTTTATCTTTTTTTTATCTTTATGTTCCTTTTCTTCTCACTTTATTTTTGGATTTTTTTTTATAAACTATCTCATTTTATAATTGGATTACTCTGTTAGATGAGTTTTTATTAATAAATACAGTTTTTTCTTCCAAGTAGAAATTATGCATGACTTTTACCTAACTGTTGATTGTATATGCATGACCGTGATTTCATCAAGTAGGTCAGCCTTTGATTGCCTTTGTTAGGAAGGAAAATTATTTCGCTGTTCAATGCGACGGAATCAAGTATAAATTTCCAAACTACAGTTTATATTTGGTTCAATATATTTTTTTCGCTGCATATTCACTATCTATAACCATCAAAGTCAGTGTGATGTAGCGACCCAATAATCTGCAGTCCACTGCAAGGATGGTGGCGACTGAGCCAGGTAAAGAGAGGAAGCGGAACGCTCAACGTTTCAGGAAGAGAGAGAGAGCAAAGTAAGTAGCCATAAGCTGGTCACGGTGGGTATTATGACGCCAATACCCACCTTGAGACATAGAGAAGCACCAACATAAACAACAGGCGCAGGTATTTAATAGAATTTTCAATTTCAACCAGCCTCAATATTCTCAATATTGGTAACAAACCCACTTTATTACCAGGAATAGGGCTGGGCCAATTGATATTTTTAAATTGCGACTCCAATTGCAATGGCAAGCGTCTGCAGTTTATGCCGGTATATCGGTAGTTCTGAAATTTTACTGAAAAAAGGTTTGGAACCCGCGAACACAACAAGATGTTTACTCCAAAGAAAAAACAAAGTGACACCTCAGGGTACTAGACGGCCTTGATCTTATGGCCCAGGACGAATTAATGAACAGGTGAACCGTTTAACAAGTTTCCTTTTAAACGGTTCACCTGTTCGTTAATCCGGAAAATTCAATAAGAAAAAACGCTAACCTATGGTAGAACAGCCAACTTACGGAGGCTGGAGAGCGCACACGAAGGGCGCTTAATAAAGGCGATCCGGAAATGCCAAAGACTGGGACCGGTATAAGCAAGAGATTTCGTTCTTCAAAAAGAAGATCGGACGAACCGAACGCGACTCATGCAGAAAATTCTGAGAGAACACTGAAGGAAGCACAGAAGCTGTCAGAATCAGGAACGTCTGAGTGTAGCTCCCGGCGTACCTACGTTTCTATGTAATGAAAACGGGGATTGAGCAGAGGACCCGAATGATGTTTGGGCATGATACTGGAAACTCACTTCCGATCATTTGCGAAAAATTCACCGGCCGTCCGAGCAACTGATTAAGGAAGTATTCCGGCTTAAAGAAGCTACAGGTATAGATAATATAACGCCTATCACGCTTCAGAAACCAGGCAGGATCAATACCACCACTCTGCAGCGTATTTTTTCCGCATGACTGCACCTTGTCTATTTAAAGAATCCTGTCAGATTGAATCACCATAATAAGAAAGACTTTAAATCAATTAGATTTACAACCTTTCTGTTCAAAACACATCAAGAGCTCGATTGATGTCCCAGAACTCTATGTTAATCAACACGCGTGTCTGGATTCAAGTATTCAACACTACAACTCCCAGTCCACAACGTTGGTATTTAGAACTTAGCACTGGCTTCTTGTTTGTGAGGTTGCTGGTTCAAATCCAGGTTTAGACGAGGGACCGCATATCAAGCTTTGAGTTCAAATAGCTCTGAGTTGGTACCTGAGATAATCAGGGGTGAACTGAGGCATGGAATTCATCACTCAACATTCGTATTCACATTAATTGTAAATTTGTTGAATGAAGCTCTCTACCAGCTTCAACCTGAAGAACGAACAAGAGTTGTCGTAGGATTACTTTACTTTATTATGTTTGAATAATAAATTATTTATTTTCAAAGCTAGCAGTCAACCCCGTTGTTCACTATTTTGTTGAAAAATGATTTCGAAACATCCACGATGAAATATTTTTCGTTTCGATAAAATTAAAGCTGTTGACTTGATAGCACTTAAAATCTTGTCATTAAATTCGATTAACAAATCAGCGAAAACTTTTCATTTTTTAAATTTCGATTTCATTATAATATATTTTATAGTCTTCTTTTTCCCTAAAGAAAAAACTCATCCAAGTCGAATAACTACGACTGGCAAACAGAAAAACCTACAGCGAGACGCCGATTACGATCAAATCACATATGCATAACATTGAAAAATTCTTCCCACACCTACGCAACATTCGATTGTAACTCAACCGGCATACCATTATAAATGATACGAAATTTAATTTAAACGCTACATCGTTAAGAATAATATGAATAAGCAAAAGAACGAGAACAAGGTTACTTTCTTGACTAATGCTACCCAACACGATGCAATCGAGGAATTCTGCTGTGCAAATAAATGTTTTGTTTAAGAGCGAGATTGTAGCCGAGGCACATAACATAAAGGTGCTTTTTCAATCGAAACGGACGTATGTATTCCAAAACTTACATGCATATATGCATGAATACCTGGAATTTTATAAGCGTATATATTGTATTTTCACACACCTGAAAGATTTTATTTATTGAGTTTAGTTTTAAAAATCGCTTCAGTAAAACTAGTTATGTGACATGGAACACTGTAAGATACGGATGTACATTTAACGGAGCGAATTTAGGTAGTATCTTAGTCATTTTCCGATTATCCGCTCAATTAGTAGATATCTAATATAAATGCAATTCAGATTTTCAAAAATACTCTAACCAGTATGTAACTGACAAATCATTTCCTTAACGTCTACTTTGCATCCATTCTTGCGATAAAAAGATCAATAATTCCATGTGATGGTATCGGGCACTGCCGATTGATAATTGTTCTGTGCCCAATTAATCAGAGGAAGCGTTAATGCTGTATTAAATACGTGTACAGAAAACTGTTACGTAAATATTTTGTAAACAACATTAACATTTATTGAGCATTTTCGGTAGCAGACAAACGATATTCGAACCCAGAGACAATCAACAGTTCAGATACCGTAGTGGCTGATGCACTAAGCATTTAGAACCTGGTACGTTATGAAACTCTTTTGTTGAAAGTTAGATGCACGAAGCACGCTGTAGTTCTCGCTCTGCGCCATTGACTGTTCAATTTCCGACATGGTTGGCCGGTTGCCATTGATGATCTCTCAAAAAATAAATCACCCATTCAAATTCCAATTTCGCCCATAACAATGACATTTTTCCAGAAACAAAAAGTAGTCCATCCTGGTCCAATGACTGTACTCGTATCTATCGTTTTATCTCCAACGATTTTCTTTATTCCTATGTTGATTTTTCGATGTTTTCGTCTTGCCGGTGTTCGAACCGTGCGCCATAAACGGTTCGTCAAAATTTCATGCAGAAGTGATTTATTGCCGATATTCAAGCACACCCACAACCCACTGATGTGTTGTTTAGTGACTTCATTTTTATGAGACGAATTGTGCGAAAAAACTTACTTTGAAAAAATATGACAGTTTTTGCCGTGCCCGATCCGTAGCTTGATTCGGAGATGGGCCCAATATGCAATGCGTAAGCTTTCCACCACATCTGAAACTATTCGGTTCTAAAATCTTGGCGCGGTATTGTCGCGACAATTCGAAATTTGAATCGCAAAGATGATGACAAGTTGTCAATGAACGCGAGAGAACACCGAACAAACATTTCCTATTGAAATCTATTTTTTTTTTGCTGGAACAAATTGAAATCACAATGAATGGCGAACGGTGTGCAATACAGGCAAATCGTCTTGTACGGTATCGGTCCCACGTTGATTGACAGACGGGCATGACTCATCTGCTTTGAACAGTTGTTGCAAGTCTTATTAATTGTTCAAGAATTGATACGAAAGAGGTAATGAGGCATGTTATGTTCGAATTATTGACAATGAGCAATCGATCTACTGATACGGGTATCATCTGAATTCTCGGAAAACGGAAGGAAGACAAATGGCAATTGTTCGTTATCTCTTAAATTATTTATCTATCTGAATAGGTGTTTGCACGTCATCAGGTAATCCGACGGTTGTTTCATTGGCACTTCATAGAAGAATTGAACAACAATAATCCACGAAGAGTGCAACTATGAGTCAAATGTAAATAGTGAATCTTTTGACACTGAATCAGGTTGGTGGAGCTGAAGCTGCCACTAACTTCAAGAGGTTAATTAATTTAGACGGCCTCATTAAAGCTGAAGCATGATAATGCACAAAATACTAGCTCAAACAGTTTTACATGTGCCTTGTGAGAGTATATAAACTTCTAGTGTAGAAAACCAAAATTTTGGTGTAAAAATGAACCACAATTTGGAAGATGTTACGGAATATCTTGATCAATATGGTATTGTTGATGAACTACATATGTATGTTCCACATTTATGCCAATACATCAGACATCGTTAAAGTAATATCAATGTTTCAGAAACACCAAAAGCTGTTAGCAATTTGGTAGACCATAGAAACTATTAATACCAAGACCATTACTAATACCATAGGAACTATTAATACCATTGGGCCTTTCCATACTTGTATTCTTGATGCACTCCTCAAACCGGTTTGACAACAATCACCATTTCCACACTTGTATTCTTCAGCAACGGAACTATTCATATACCGATTATGCATATGAATGTGTGCGTGTTGTTGTTTTCTCATTTCGACTTGAGTGTTTCATGAAAAATTCCGGACCCGTCAACTATGTTTACAGTTGTGTTAGTGATTTGCATCAGTTTCAATAAGTTTCAAATGTGATGCAAAATTCTCTCCAAGTGCATCACTTTTTGTAGAGATTTCCCCTTGATTCTTCTGCCTCTTGCCCAGAAAACCGGTTTGAGGAGTGCATCAAGAATACAAGTGTGGGAAGGCCCATTAGCTTACTCAAAACTCAAATAGATCAGTGAATTGGCCGTCAAGATTGTGTGATTTAACGCCCCCCAGATTACTTATTGTGTGACTATGCAAAATCTTTGGCGTATGCTAATAATCCAAAAACTACCCAGGCCACGGAAGCTAATATTCAGCTACATATAGTAAATGGTGACAAAGAGACGTGAATGCTCGTTGAGTGGCTGCAAATATGAGTAGCAGAAAAGCAGAATGCGTTTCGGCGAAATTTCTAGAAATTCAATTTTCCATAATTAATACAAATATTTTTTATATAAATTTCGATTCCAGCTTTTATTGCTCAAACCCGCTAAGCTGCTCTTAATGTCACTCTTTAATTGCATGCATTCATGTATTGTTATCCTCTCGGTGTAGGGAAAACTAAGTCTGGCTAGTTCTCTTTGGGCTCAAGCTGGCTCATCAAACTCGGGCTGTGGGTGCAACTTTCTCATCCTTATTTTGAGCCATTGAACCGCCTAGTAAAGTTGGGCTCACAAAATGCGAATTGGCAAAGTTTAACGCAACTTTCCATCTCGACTAGAGTTTGCACTTCCTTGCTCGCCGTTAATATTTGGTTCGCACTTGTAACTAAAAACTATAAACCGTCAACTTAAAACTAACAAAACTATTCAATCCTAATCAAAATGACTATTTTTTAAAATAATGCTGACTCCACTTCCACCGCTTGTTCGTACCCTTTTGTGAGGTAGGGTATTTACGATTCAGTATTTACGATTTTTAATTTCTTCTCAACACAAGCAAATGCTTAATCAAAAGTAAATGGAATAAAATAAGTTTCGCCCCGGCCGGGATTTAAACTCATAATTTTATAGATGGAAATCGTTCATGCTGGTCAATTCAGAGCCAAGCCTTCAGTCTTCGTAATTTATTCCACGTCACGCTGCGTTCCGTTTTCACATTTATGCCACTTTGTGAAATAGAGTTTGAAAGGAATTCACCTTTCCGAAGAAAATCACTTTCATCAATTCAGAATTGCAATGTTCCCTGCGATTATTTTTATATTTGGTATGCCATACTCAGATTAAATGCTTGTGCCGTATTTAACTTTTTGAAGACATATTTCTAAAATTATTTTTTTTCGCCCTGCAGTACTGAAATAAACTTCAACTCTTTTTCTTCATATAACATTCCAGTAAATATGCATCTCAGTTATGTTTCTGCATGCAATGCCTCCGTCGCTTGTGAGCTCTTTGCAAAATATTTTTCCTCCTTTCAAAATATTTTTCCGGTCTTTCACACTAGCCTCACATCATGTTTCCTTTTCCTTTAGAAGTCGAATAATTGATTAGCTGCCTGAATAAAAGTACTAGATTTGGCTGCGAGTATAAGTGATTCTCTGTCCATACTTTTTAGCTGTAGTCTGGCGGCTGGGAAAGATGCGTCATGTTTTGGAAAGCTGCAAAAATCTTTCCAATACACAAGTCTGGTGACCGTGCTACTATACAAATACCGTCCCATTTCCTGCTTCCATGCTGCAGCAAACTTCTTGAGTGCTTTGTGTATATAGAACAAGCTATATCCCTTTACCCTTTCTAGAAAAGGAGCAACATAGTTAAATTCACTCTTAAAATTCACTGTTGCCTCTACCTTGGATCAATAAAAACAAGTAGATGTCATATATACTGACCTTTCCAAAGCGTTTGACTCCGTAGACCCTACGATACTGTTTCCTGGGGAGACTCTGATTCACTTCTTTTTTTGCTTTACTCTTATGTACGTGACCCTATATTTGTTTTAACTATCAATCCATATTTTTCAACTTCCTTGCGTCCTATAACCGGAGTTCCGCAAGGATCTATTCTTGGTCCCATACTGCTTTTGCCTTTTATAAATGACCTTCCTTCGGCGATAAACGCATCTTATGGCTTCAAGATGTTTAGAGTAATACATTCTCATGAGAATTGCGAATATCTTAAAAATGTCCTTTGCACCGTGACCAGCTGGCGCTCTGCCTACTTTTCCCTCTAAATATCTCGATGTGCCATAAAAATGTTTTCCATTCTTAACAGAATTCCTTTGTTATTTTCTTACTGGCTCCCTTCTTGATGCGGTAGATAAATTTAAAAATCTCGGCATTTTCATCATGCATATCATCGCCTCCACATCAGCATTGTCCGGGGTTATACTTATGACTTCAAAACTTTCTGCGAATATTTCAACCCCTCTGTATCTATTCGTATTGTTTGTTTGTAATGTTCTTGGACACTGTTTTCATTTTAGGAACCTCGTAAATGCCTTAAAATCCGTTCAACCGCCTTAAAATCCGTTCAACCGTTCCTTATGTTACGTACTCTTGAATAACGCAGGCTGTGCCTTGATGAGTATCTTCTTTTCAACCTTCATCGCCAACTTATACTCTGTGATCTGTGTTCCCAAGTTTTTGTTCATATACTTCTAGTCTAGAGTTTTGCAAATATTAAGTAATCATAATAACCTTAGTCTTTGCCCTTTATTCCAACCAATGCTGCAATTGAAGACTATTCAAAAAATACTCTAGTGCATCAGAACCGCTAGAAAAATAATTTTCGAAAAAATTGTCCTTGAACCTTGACCAAAAAGTGTGGAAAGACGTCAGACGCTTTTTTGTAGTATCATATCAACCATTTCTTACCCAAAGCAACAAAAAAAAATTCCCGACAGCATTTCTTATAACATAAACGATGAAAATATTCAGTGCTGGCAGCACTTTTCCAATGAAGCAGCAATAAGTCTACCATAACAGGCTCATGCTACAATCAACCTATCCTTTGAATTTCGTTTTCATCCGAAAATTTCATCGAAAGTTTCAGCAATATAATGATGTTGGAGGCTGTCACCCGAAAAATTACCAAAGCTCGGAAAATTTAAACATTGGTTCCTTATTTTTATTGTAAACGCTTTGCATATGAATATTTAATGGAAGTATCTGTTGGGGCAATATTAACGTAAGTGTCTGGTGCTGGCAACCCTGTGTTAGCAGCATAACCAAAAATATACCAAATCTGCTTCGTTTCGATTGAAAGACTGCGCTGAAAGTTATAAGGGTGAAAAGAATTTTAGGGTTACCACTCGCAATTTTTTTTTCAAATTTCAAAACCTCAATATTTGTTGTTCATTGTCATTGCAGGATCGTTCATACTTGCAAATTTAATGACAAAATAGCTAAGTAAAGAAATGCCAGAAAACTACAAAGATTATCATAGCTGGCAGCCATTTCATCATTTTTCAACGAAATTTCTACGGAATTAGGCTTACAGAAAGGTCAATTTACTACAAGCGTTTCGTTTTGATTTAATGACTGAACGGAAGCTATAAGGAAAAAAACTTTATTTTGGTGTACAAATTTACAAGGTTTAGGTCACAAAAATTATTATAGCTGGCAACTCTATTCTAATTTTTCTACCAAATTTTTATCAAATATGGCATAGAGTGAGGTTCAAGCACTGTGTAAATTTCGTTAAAACTTTTTGGCTGAATCGGAAGTTATAGGCCAAAACGCAGTTCTTTTTTCGTAGTGATTTTTCATGATGGCACCACTGCCACAGCGTTACCCACATTTCAAAATCAACACGATCTGTAAATTCCATAATGGTCGGATTATCTGGTCGTCAGTTCCCGTGAACAGAAGTCTCGAGTGCTGAAAGTAGAGGTGATTTGGTGATGGGCTGCCGTTCTTGTGCAAAACGGAATTTTGAAAATTTTAATTTAACATGGTGGATAAAGTTTAAAATTTATCAATAATGTGAGTTTTTAGTCATCAACATTGTCCGGAAGTCCGACGATTTGAAGCCTTTTTTTCGTGTGCTTTGAAACACACAGTCCCGCACAGTCAACGTTAATTTGCTCTGCATATTTTACGATGATTTCATGTTTCTGTCAAAAGTTATGACAAATCGAAATTTGAAAAAATATCCTTGCCTACTTTTAGGCACTCAGTGCCAACATAGGGCTCATAGCTCCCAATTTTTTTTATTATGAGAAAGTATAAAAAATAGTTAGTTTTTATTTCCATTACCTGTTTTTAACAAAAATGTATTCTGAATTGAAATATAGGAGTAACTGAAAATTCACTAAAATGCCTGCCGCCGCCAAAGAATTAAAGGTATCGTAGCTTTGATTAGTCACTGCATTAGTTTTCATATACATCTATGTTCTCTAAAAATTCAGCTCAATCGGACCGGCCATTCCACAGATTATTCCCCTTAATCTTTTTGCTATATATATATATATATATATATATATATATATATATATATATATATATATATATATATATATATATATATAAATTAGACTATTGTAATAAATAAATTGAAAAAAAAATTAATGAAAATAAATTCTATATATCACCTTCACACAGCCCACTAAAGAAATAGATAAATGAGTAGATTTATCGATTGACGTCTACAATGATCCTTGCCGTCGCTTCACCTACTACCTCACTTCACTTCATGGCCTATTTTTTTGAGTTTTGTAGGCTTCTCAACTGAACACATTCTATGAATCATCCTCCGTATAATTTTAATAAGATCGATTTTGAATGGTTCACCTACCTGGACATAACATCACTTATTAGTGCTACTATTAATTGATCTACCACCAAAGAAGAAGCAAAAGTTATTTATAGTAAAGTGATATGAAATCGGTTTGGTCTTGTTTTGAAGAAATTCAGTTCTAATCGTTCGCTAAATTTGTCTTTGGAACGATTAATTAAAGTATTAAGATTACCATATAGATGCCATAACTTCTTAAGTTACGTTGTTACTATTGATCACGAAATAAAATTCGATCAAGTTCCTCTTTTTATCCGAAATTCCTCCCAAAATTCTCAAAACACGTTCATTATTTTGAACATTCAATATTCTACTCAACATATTTTTATCGCCTTTGCCTATTGAAGTCGCTTACTCATGACTTCTTGACCAGTTATCGGTCTAACACTTGAGCTCTCAAAACCCCAAAGATGTTCAAGAGATATGAAATATCATCTACAACAGGATAATCTACGAGAAACCTAGCAACTTGACATCAACGACGACGAAATGAATTGACCGACGACATATCGTCCAGTGATAGTCCCGAACCCGAATAATTGACCATCGATGTAGGCGGTGTCTTTATTTTGACATTTTTCTAATTTATGACCATCTGCTAGAATTTTTATTTCTTAATTTAGGATTGAAATGCAGTGTGACTGTCTATGATTCTTGAAGGTATCTGAATTCTAAACGAATAGAAAATAGTATGGAGATAGTTGAAGCCTGTCGTAGAGTGGCAGGGAGTTATTTAAGTGATGATTCCATTATCAGCATCGAATATCTAAAATACATGAAGAATCAGTTAATGAGGATTAATTGTACGCCGCTTGAAAAATGTAGCGTTTGTTTGGGTAAGCGACAAAAGAAGCAAAATCCTATTGCGGGGAGTTATTGTATTCTTTAAACTGTGCTTTAGATAAAATACAATAGTTTTATTTCGAATAAACAGACTATGGGAAAATATTTTCCTGGTAATATTTGAATTCACAGTCCAAACCATCGGCAATTAAATGTTTGTATTTGTATAGTATACATAATTTTCGCCGTACATAATTCTTAGTTTCCCACGGCTAGTGTGCAACTGAACTGAACCGTAAACATCAAACAACCCAACTTCTCGACAATGACTAATCTTGAAACGTTAATTAATTGCAATCTTCATCCTCTTCCAGATCGGGTTCTTGGTAATGACAAAAGCTTTCTGGTTGCAATCATCTGCGGTGAATTATTGACTCGTAAATTATCAGTCGATTTCGTGGATCAGATCGCCGTCGTTATGCCGCGGAATTCGGATGGAATGGGAATGTTTTCGGACACGAAACCTTAGAAGACCCGAAAACTACTACCTTATTTCATTAATAGGTGATGAGCTTCTTAGTCACTACCACCTGAAGGCAGCCCCGAACAAAAAGATTGCTGTCTGAATGAGATGCCGCTGCTGTTTGTGGTGCTGCTGTTGCCGTATCTAAATGATCGGATTGAATTTTTATAGCGTGACGCCGCCGACTGCGACCGTAGCTACTCGGGTTTTTATTGATGGTCTAAAGTGTTAATTAGATTCTGTTAAATGGATCACTACGAAGATAGCATTATTTATGTTACGACGGCCTACGTTTTATTCGCGAATTAATCAATTTGTGTGATAAGTGGAGGCCATGTGGGATGCCAATCGGAAGCCAGACTAGCCAGTTATCGGCTTGTTTGCGAGTTAGGGTTCTGATAAAGGAACATTTACAAGGAAATTTACAAAGGAATTATAACGCGTCGGAATGTTGTCGGTCGATATCACACTGCGGTCATTTATCAAGTCAAATAAGGTAGGACAGTCACGACAAAGGATCAGCAGCGGTACGCTAAAAAGTATCTAAAGTTGCAACGAACAAGATTTTGGATCTAGAGTGTAGAAGCGTATATCAACAGACGCAAGTCTTTGTCTGGAATTCACTCCAATCTTTAAAAGAGTGCAAGATTGCTAGTACATATTTTCAGTTAGATCGTTTGGCGCGCATAAAGCTTGAAAACCTGTGCTTGAAAATCTTGTCTTGATGTCGGTCTGACCTGTACCTGTGATTCTATATTATTCTGTATTCAGTTATCAGTCACAATAAAAATCATTTGGTTCGAATTAGATCCAATGAATTCTTTTCCACCAAATACGTTAATTCTATAAAAGCTGAAGGCATTGTCCTTGCGTTTCTATTGATTGCCGGAATAAATACTTCTCAAGCACAAGTGAACCATTTTTCAAGCATTTTCCGGCAGTAACTGATTTATAGTGTAACCCCTAACCCAAACTGTCGCGGTGAGGTCCTTTTCCTTATGTTTCCTGTCGACGGCGGCATCGAGGCAATATACTGCGTTCCGTCTTGTTTGCACAGTCCATATATCTCATAGTACTCTTCCCTGTACTATGCAAGCGAAATGCCTGAACGCGAACTAGAGGAATCTTTCAGATAGCAAGGATACAAGAACGACTAGCACGAGTTGCCAATAGCAACTCGAAGGAGAGACGCCGTCGTGACGATGCCTTTCATCCTACCGTGAAGATATGTGGCGCCAATCGTAAGTTGTTTCTATAATCTCCCCCAAACCCAAACCCGCATTATATTACTTTAGTGGCAAACCACCCACAGACAAGTCTGATCAAAGTCTGGGTAGATGAACTTAAGGACGAATTAATGTAGTTTTTGTTTGTCGTATGTTCGTGGCATTCGATGAACGATGAGTTGCCGCGCTTTTGAAACTAACATAGTTTCGTATTAGAAAAGTAACAGTAAATTAAAGTGCAAGTCGAGCCGGAAATTCGAAATAATAGAAATGTTATCAAATACCATCAAGAAATTAGCACGATTTCATTTTTAAATATTTGAAGCTAAAAATGAATCGTCGTCGCTGCTGCATTCAAAAGAATCTGACTAGAAAGACTTCATTGTCATGTCGATGCCGTCTTTTGGCATCACCTATTCAACAAAAAAAAAATTATTTCAAAATTATTTGTAAGCATTTTTTTTCGGTTTAGCTAGTGATCTAAAAATCAAATAATGAAAAATAGGGTAAATTAAATCGGCATGATCTCGTCATTCTTTCTAATTTACCTAGTAGAGTCAATCAATTTTGTTTAAATCACGGTACCAATAATGCTCTATTGTTTGATTACCTCTTTCTATGTATCGTCTGCTGGCCTACTAATCTCCCCAGGAAAATTAGACTTTAAAATATTTAAAATATCTCTTAAATTACACTTGAATCTGGGCCTTGTGTGGACCAGGACAGCACCTGTTGCTCAACATCAGATAGATATTTTTTATTTCATAACACCAGGCAGATATTTTAATTGTGTTATTTATTGATTTATTTATTGTCCAAATCACAGAACACAACCAATTATAGATTAGACAAGAAGAAAAAACCAATATGTATATATATATATATATATATATATATATATATATATATATATATATATATATATATATATATATATATATAAAGATATAAAAAACACACTAACATGAAAACTAAAAGAAATCAATAAATTCAGAATGCGAAAGTAATACAAAAAGGAATCAAAGGGCAATCGACCGAAAAAAGAGACACACACAGCTCGCCTATACTGCCCTACTAAGCGCAAAAGCGGTATCTCAATGAAAGCGAGTTTCGAGATAATTGAAGTTTTGTAAAAGTAGTAATATTGATATAATTCTAATTCCCTTAGTTATTTAAGGCAAAATAGAGATAGGCGAGCTGGTGCCTGGTGGAGCTGGTGGAGGATTTTCTTTACTCCACTTTTCTCGGTGAGCGGTCTTCCGCTCTTGGATCCATCGGGTACTTAGATTTAGAAAATTTTCTTAAGGTGTTTTCCATATGTTTTGAATAAGATACCATTAAAAGGCTTAGTTCATTAGATGCGTATTGTTTTAAGCTTTCTAATGTTATAAAAATCAATTTTTCGATGTTTTTTGAGATACCGCTTTTGCGCTTAGTAGGGCAGTATAGCTGTGATTGATTAACCATCAGCGCCGAACATTGGGAGAGCGAAGTAAGTCAACGATTGGCTTAATGAGGGAAAACCCGTAAGCGAGCGACGAGAGAGGACACACGTGGAAGAGAGTTTTCATCCGAAAACAATTAAAGAATCCTGGCAGCTGACGACGAAACCGTTTATTATTATCATTACTAGTTTTAGGCCTATTCTATTACTGTCTCTTTTTAATAATTTACAGTTTTTTATTAATAAGTCCAAACAGGTTGGAGAGAGAGTTCATTATTTAAAAAAAAGTAACAAAAGATGAAAGGAAGCGATCGCTCGGAGCAAGTCTCAGACAACGAGGCTTGCGAATCGGATGTATACTCCGACAGCGATTCAAGTGAGGATGAAGAGGAGGAATCGCTAAGAGGAAAAGACAAGACCATACCTGAGCTTACGGCTCAGATAAGTCAGATTATTCAACGGATGGAGGAGATCCTGCAGCAGCTCAGGGAGAGCCAGAAAGAATTGACAGAACAGAGGTAACAGAATGCCGAGCTCTTTCGACAAAACCAAGAGCTAATGCACCAGCTATTAGGAGTAAATAGCTCACCACCATCGACAGTACCATCAAAACGAAAGCGAAAAGAGGAACCGACCAGCACCGCAATAAAACCCAGTGAGAGTGAAAGTTCACCCATGGATGCAGAGACTTCTGTGCATTTTGAGAGAGAGTTCCCCGTCCTGCCAACACCAAAAAAAAAACCAACACCTGTAGTCTTGGTAAAGCCAACCTCTCCTCGAAGCAGCAAACAAGTGAGCAAACCTGATGATCAGGCCCAGGTAAAAAAAGGACACAGCCGCGACTAAATCAACAGTGCCAATAATCACTCGGCAACCGGAAAAATGAATGCAGTTAAACAGAGCAATAAAAGAGCTGAAAATCGAATACGAGAAGGCCAAAAGAGTATACCTGGGAACCCAAGTTATCCCAAAAACACCACAGAACCACAAGAAACTAACCAGATTGCTGACGGCAAAGAAAATAGAATTTCACACTTATCTTTCACACCTAAAAAAATCTAAATATTATCATTAGGAGTCTGCACGGGTTCACCCCAGCCGAAATAAAAGAAGACCTTGAAACTTAGAAACGGTCTTTCAAGACTTGTTAAAGTCATTCTTCCTGGGCAAGAAACGGACATATACAATATTAAGGGGTTATAAACAGTTAAAATCGATTTTTTATTTATTGCATTTTCAGAATGTATATTTAACTGATAATATTCCCTGAAAATTTCAAATCGATCCGATAAGTTTTTTCCGAGATATACGCATATTTGCAATCACATTTCGGACTGTTAGAAAGTAGGCGGAGTACAGACCGAAGCGCATGGGAGTAAGCGAGAGGGAAGAATGGCTCGTAGACAGCATCAAATCGAGGTATTAGAAGCTGGTGAGGCTACAAAAGGTACATCTTATGGCCCTAAAACAGATGACTCCTTATAACTAAAAAAAATATGATATATGTGTTAATTTCTTCCGAAACTTTAAACGCGTTTTTCTCAAAACTATGTTTCCAAGTCGGTGACCACGATTTCTAAAAAACGGCTCGACCAAACGGTTTGAAATTTTAACACAACTTTCTCAGATATATTTCTCAGGTATTAAACGAAGGAATAAGATTTCGGATAATTATTTCTGTTTTTTTAAACAATTTTAAATGGCAATTTTGGTCAAAAATTTGATTTTTTTCTTTACGAAGCTGCCATTTTGTCAAAAAAACGTAAATTTCGATTATTCCTTCGTTCAATACCTAGTTTTATTTATCTACTAAAAGAATCTGTTTGGTTTTTTGACTTGAGATGAATTATACCGGAGAAATCGTGGTCACCGCCGAACACCTTTTTTTGGAAGACCTTCAGGAGATCGTCTGGAGGAGCGCACCAGATCAATATTTTAACAAATTATTAGTGCCATTATAAACTTAGATGTTGGCACTAAATGCATGTATACTTTTTGTTTTTGTAAAGTAAAATACCTTTTCACAAAAAATTAATAAAGAAACGTCTTTTTCCGGCCTTCTAACTGTATATAACCCCTTAAGGCAGTAAGTCATCTGATATGCAAAGTGGAAGCCCAAAAACCACGCGGCGTACACTCGCAATGTCACAATTGCCAACAATTTGGCCATGCAGCAAATAACTACCACGCACAAGCCAGATGCGTCAAGTGCGATGGACTCCACCATCACTCAGAATGCACTAAACAAAAAGACGAAAAGGCCAAGTGCGTTAACTGCAGCGGGGAACACCCCGCTAGTTAGATGGAGGATGTCCAAAAACATCCAAAAAATCTTAAAAAATCATATGCACAGGTCGCAAAGGAGCGAACACCTGCCACCATCCCTGAGGCTAAACCAATCAAATCCCCTAGAAACCAAAAATCAACCCCATCCCTACAACATAATACCCAGCTTCCAAATGCAGAATACATGAACCATATTTTCTCCAACATGCATTCATGATGAAAAACATGATGGCGAAAATGGTACAAGGAATGTTTTCTGCATTTCCAGCTTCCACAAATCCCTATAAAAAACTTTCTTAATGAGTGGAGCGACACTGGAGCGAAACTGGAGCGGAATTGGAGCGAAACTGGAGCGAAACTGGAGCGAAATTGGAGCGGAGTAAGAGCGAAATTGGAACGAAACTGGAGCAAAACTGGAGCGAAACTGGAGCAAAACTGGAGCGAAACTGAAGTGAAACTGGGCCGAAGTTGGATCGAAATTGGAGCGAAATTGAAGTGAAACTGGAGCGAAAGTGGAGCGAAACCGGAGCGAAAGTGGAGCGAAACTGAAGCGAAAGTGGAGCGAAGCTGGAGCGAAACTGGAGCGAAGTAGAAGCGAAACTGGAGCGAAACTGGTGCGAAATTTCGCTCGAGTTCCGCTCTAATTTCACTCTTATTGCGCTCTAATTTCGCTCTTATTCTGCTCCGATTTCGCTCTGATTTCGCTCTTATTTCGCTCTGATTTCACTCTGATTTCGCTTTTATTTCGCTCCGAAATTATTTTGAATATTGAACTCTCAAAGGACACACACTTTTATTAAACTAGGCCAGCAACACTATTCCGACAAGTGGGATAGATACAACATGAATGATTTCTTTCTTGCACAGGATGTCGCAATACTTACAATATGATAAGTTATAATAAGGAAAAATAGAGAAAACACATCACTTACTGATGAAATGTGTCCTGGCGCTTAGTTTGTTGCTATCGGACAAACTGTAAAATCGGCATCAACAGTAAGGACACAGCAATACCGAGCCAAAGTACAATGTATGCATGAGACAATGATCTGGGAAAACGTGTAAGCTTTCTAAATGCTCCTCCAATTCGAAGGAAACGCTACAATAAGACATTTCTAGTCGTAGTGTCGAATCAGAAATTTGTAGTAAATACGTACATGCTCTACGCTCAAGAGACTGTTGTATAAGTTTATAGTGCAATGTCTGGAAGGAGTGCAAATATGGTACAACTATATTGGTCGTTGGCAGAAGAATAAAGATTCCATTTTCAGATCCGGCGTGCAATGCCGCGATGTTATGTTGATGGCAAGTAAATGAGAATGGAAATATTTAAGGACATACGAAATAAATCATCGTCAAGTTATATGTGGGCATGATGATGGATATGAGCCACAAAAACTTATTTTGATTCAGTCGCTATGAAGTACTGATGTGTGAATAATCTCAGACGAGTATAAGTACGGTTGACGAGAGATGAATGACAGATAAGCTTGATATTGGCTATAATTTTATTCTGTTTTATTTGTACGTGCAGTAGCAAGACATTTTATGCGATACGCCAACTTACCGCGAATCCTCAACTGAATCGAATATTTTCACATTGTTTTCACACAATTCGCCAAATGCAGGCTTGTAGGCGTGCGTTAAATGCATTTCCCAGCACATTCTCAACAGTGGCGGCCGCGGCCAGACAATCTCAGTCTTCCCACTTTCGATTTTGTTAGTGTTCTTCGCTCCTAACGACAAATCCACATACCTCAAATTACACCAACAACACAGTCATTCCTCGGCCGCATCGTTTCCATTCAATCGACTCCGACTTGGACTTGGACTTCAAAGAATTATTTTTCAAATAAAACCCGAACAAGATGATATGGAATCTGTGGACTTATTTTCGGATGAGAAATGCCGCGAAATTCTTCGAGCGCCGTAAAACTCTGTCCGAAAAAAAACACTGAACACTGTGCCAGGCAAAAGCTAAGGCACCCGCGATCGTGAAGACTGACGAGGTCCAGTGCCGGGCCGATGCGGCCCGTCCAGTGCAAGCCAACAGATAGAAAGCAGCTTGGGAGGGAATAGAAGAAAAAGCATGCAGCATACAGATGTAGCGGCGGCACCCGACCGTCTTCAAATCACCTGTGCTGCGCCCTGTTGTTTTTGCGCATGGTGGCGATTATTTATATTGTTGATCACTTAGTTGTTAACCCGCGAATTGTGGCCCGGCGGCATTAGTAGTGTGGTGGACTGTGGACCGTTTCGATCATCTGTTGATTATTGCCTTTAAACCGCCCTGATAGCCAGTCATTTGAATATTAGTCTGCCATCGTGAATCGGCGTCTTTTGTTTTCGCGATGTGAGCTTTGTGCGTTGTGCAGACCAAGTCGACCGACCCAATGCTGCTTCTGCCTGTTATTAATGAGCCGACTTGGGTCTGAGAAAATAGCCTATAATTGACCGTGGGGCCTTTCATCAATTTTTTCGATTATTTTAATAATTCAATTCGCATGGGTAGTTAGCACAACATGTATAGTCGCGGTGGGCTCTCGCAAATTGACCCATCACCTTGAGCCTTGCGGCAATGTCAATATTGGTATGCACAATGTACTCCTCCAGCTCGATACTCGACGACGACGGTGCTATTTGGAGGCATTCTCACTTAAATGAGTTCCTCAAATTATACATCGCGGGACTGGCTTCCTTGCGCATTCCAGCCCGATTACCAATGCTGATCTGTTGGCAGCTATGTATGTATGTTTTGCGAGCAAGCTTCCACTTTGCACTTGAGTATCGACTGGCTGCGTCCGCAACGATATTTCGCTCAGGACGAATTTGAGCGAAATTGTTCTGAAAGTAAACTAGGCACGCCTAAAGTAGATTTCACGCATAGACGAGGGTGTAGTGTTTTTCTCAGCCGAAGTATAGACTGCAATTTTTCCCCACAATTCGCACCAAGTGTGCATCGATCGTGCACGTTCAATATCAGCCCTTGTTATTCTTTAAGCTAAACGGCTGCTCTAATCGACCGGGGGCTCAGCCTGTGATTCGCTCACTTGCCTGCGGTGGGTCGCCGTGATCGCGATCGAGATCGCAAACGACAACGACGAGATTCCAAGCTCCTTTCGTGGCTGGAAATTGGTCATTTTTCAAAAGACTGTCCCAGTCCTAACCAAGGATGTGCAACTTTTAATTGGGTTAGTTAGCCATCCGCGAAATTCCTCGAGATCAACAATTTCGGTCTTATGGTCGCGTCGTATCAGTCTATTGCCACTACCCATGCCCACTTAGCCAGAGGCCCGCAGGTATTTTTCGGAGTTTTTGTGTTGGCTTCATCGCTTCTTTAAATAAGTGCACAGACTCTGCGCCAGAAGCGGAATGTTTGGAAGAAATGCGGGTTTGAGTTCATGCAAAGATGCAAACGAGGATTCTGGCTAGACAAAAGGGAGGCAGTGACGTGTTTTGTTAGATAACGAGTGGATTTCGTCATCTCCACGATGCCATTTATACACGCAGAGCAAGCGAGTATTGTTTAATTGGTTTAGTAGAAAGGGAGGCTAAAGGTTCAAAACTGCTACTAAAAACCAAACCTAAAATGCACTTAAAAACCGAATATACGGTATGAACCCATTTCTAGCCACTGAATTTTATAGCCCGAATTCAATTCAATTCATCAATTGTTCGGTTTGTTTCGGCAACACTGCAATACACGATAATCTGGCGAGCAGGTGACTGTTTCCATTTTTGGGGGCGCAATCAAATTCGTTTAGACATCAGCGAGAAAATCAACCAAAAATCCTTGGGCCGAAGACGCCGATTACGAACGTATCAGAGCGTGTTACTTTGACATTCAGTTCGGGCATATTTTGTGGGGTCTTGGCGATGTCGTAGTCGTCACCGACCAACGCAGCCTCATCGTTGACTTCGCTGGTAATGGACGCTATGTTTGCGTTGCTTCTTAAAAGAAACTGCTTATTTTGCCGACCCGATTTCGGGCTCGGATGCAATTTCCAAAAACTTTGTACACCTTACTGATTGCTTTTACTTCGGTACTCTTTTACTTTTTCGGTTTTTGGCTTTCAGCTTTTGGTTTTCGGCTTTCGGTTTACGGTTTGTTGCTTTCCGTTTCTGTTTCGGCTTCCACCTTTTCTCTTGTATTCCTTGTTTTATTAATAAAAATGTTAAGAAGTTGCTTTCGGTATTTCAGACTGCCTTGGCTCGAACTCATTGCCCACCCATCTTCGTGTCTTTGAAGTACCTTGGGAAAAATTCTTGCTGGCCGCGGTGAGTGCGTTTACTGTGAGGTCTTCCTCCTTCCGTTTTTGATATGGATTACAGTCAACTACATAATTAATTTCATTTCGAGCGTTTTTTCATCGGTTCGGCAATCGCGGAATCTTTTGGAGTGTTTTAACTTTTCTGCTTTTGGGCTGATTCAAATTGACATTCTCTGATGATATCAATAAGGAAAATTCACACGATTATTATTCCATGTGAAATGATTAAGGTATTTCAGATTTCTTCGGGCATGCGTGTGAAACTGAACCGAACCGTGTACCGAATTGAATTGAAACTGAGAGAGAGCGTTCGATGTAGTTCCATATTGGGTAGGGCAATCGGAAAATGTGCGGTACCATTTTAGTCTAATGAGCTACATTGTCGGCGAAAAACACTTTTTCGATAGTTCGAGTGGCTGGTCATCGCAACATTGTATTGAATTTGCATAGAGAGTTTGTTTCGGAACGTAAACTAAATAATGTTGTAGGAAATCGTTGACCACTTCTAGTTCTTAAGCCTGTCATTCAGTTTTGAATTATGATTTCTTTCATTGTCGACAGAACATAAAACGTATTGTTAGAGTAACATTTTTTAGAAAAGCTTCCCACAAATTCTAATAGTTCCAAATGTTAGTTTTACACTGAATCAAATATTCAACTAACCTCGTGCAAAGCTGTGTTAGTTCATATTTTCATAAGCAAACAACTTCTGACAACTGCAGTTTAATAATTCAGTTGAATGCAAGCAAAGGTAGCTAAAAATGCCCAGTGGAGAGACTCTCAGGCACCACCTTGTTGGGATGGAAGGGCTTACACTGCAAAATGCTACACTAAAGCTGCATTTGTTTGCGCCTCTATCGATAGTTGATTAAGATAGACAGCTTTGAAAGCATCAACTGGGGCGGGATTATTGTTATTTCTAATGCTACCTACTCTTACGAGAGCTCAATAGAGGCACAAAAAAACGTGCTTTAAGAGTTCCTCGAAAACAGCATGAGGATTTATCCAAAGGATTGTCACGTTGCACGCGGCAGTCAGACTGAGCTTGGAAGCCCACCTATGCTGGACTGGTCCCAACCTCATGTATGACTACAATAGAGGACCCTGGTTGCAGTGGAAGGTCACAGGCTAGCATCGTGACAGATTTGCTGATAGCATTTCCTACGGTTACAGGTATCGGAAAGGCGAGCACAGCGTCAGCTGGAAGGACAACTACAGTCGTGCCTGGGAAAAAGATGCATCTTCTGACATCCTCACAAACCAGGAAGAAGGTTGCACTGAAGAAGACAAATTCCAACTAGTCGAAAAGTGACGCTCACAGTAAGCATAGAAAGAAGGATTTTTGTGTGCTCTGCACTATGCAAACCAGTAAAGGCTTTGAACCCTAGGCAACGAAAGAAGCTGCGAAGAAGTGGAAAGCTGTCGTTAAATGAAAACTGCAAAGCTGCAACGAATTCCCTGGAAGCTGAATGCCACGCTGTGAAACCTCAAAGCCTTTCAGTTCGGGGCGGAAACGTGTCGAACCGATGGTTTAGCAGAGCCACGTCAACTGGATACAGCCAACCAGTATATTTGGCTCTCAGCCGAAGCCAGAAGAGGGATATGGATGAAGATTCGATGGTTTCCGATGTGAACCTAGATTCAGAGATGTAGCTGCAAAATAGGATCAGGCTATACCGGACAACTCCCTTCTGAGACATTAGTTTTGAACTTTTCCAAATTGGTAAATCTTGTGTTTTAAAATTTTACGTTAAGAAATATGTTATGGCCCTTTCAAAATGACATTAAACTATAGCGCATAAAAACTACTAGAAAGACTAAAACTACTAGAAAGACTGACTTCAAAGAAAAAATGTATTGTATGAAAAAGGTATACCATCACCATTTTTTACCTACAAACTTATCATCAGATCGAGTATTTAGCACATATCTAGCATATCTCAGCGCAAAAGTTGTCAAATAGCTGAGTCACCGTAATCGAAAGTATATTAGATCTGCTCCATTTCCAGAATAATCTACTCCGTAAGCTTCGTTCCAATACGATGACTGCATGAAAGTGGCAAGGGAAGAAACATTTTTATTTCGAAAATTTGAATATTTATTGCTTATTTTCATTGCAGAGTATTGAAAAATTATGAAAATTTAATAGTTTTATTTCTTAGTACAGCTTTACAGACCAGTCTACGACCTCTTCCTTCTGCAAAAATAAGGCTCAGACTGAGCTCAAGATGAGCTCAGTTTATTGGAAAACACTCTTCATAACACTGATGGCGATATAATATGCAGAGGCGATTTCAATGCTAGGACGTTGGAGTAGTGTTTGCCGGTCGAAAGCACTCGAGGACAGCGTATAGTATAGATGGTGTCGAAGTTGAACCTGTTGGTGCTAAATGCGGACCCATACTCTCTCGTGGCCCTACTGCTTATACTTTGGCAAACTCATACTAATTATCACCAGCAAATCGAAAAAAGCGTGGCCCTCGTGAGTGACTGGAGGACTACACAGGTAGAGATGCAGCGATCATATATTCTACATCGTTGATACAGGCAACATTTTGGCATACAGATGCAGTGCACAACGGGCCAGAAATAGGCTGCAAACGCTGTAAATGGCAGGCTCTTTGTGAGGGAGCTATCTTGGACCCGTAGTGTGAGGAGTACATATTGGCTATCCGCAGACTTGGCTGTATGTGATCTAGAGCTCTCAGGGACGTGGAAATCCTGGAGCAGATTGTCGGCTACCAGTGTTCGATTCATCTACCAAGAACAGATGATGGACGATCCTCCCTTCATGGAGCTAGAAAGAAGAATAGAAAGGCCCTGTGCCTTGATGAAATGCTGACTGAAGTACTAAAGGTTGTAATGGAGAGTCAACCGCATCTATTATTGGAGTAAAACAATTCCTGTTTAGTGGCGAGGGTCTTTCAATCGCGATAGAAAGTTGCTCGATCCGCGCTCATCGATGAAAGACAAAGAAGATGTGACAGTGATGCTCCTCGAACGATTGGTGAGGCCACGGTTGTTGTCAAGAATTATATCATCTGGTGATCTACCAGATAGACAGCACAACTTCCGAACAGGGGATTCAACCGTTGATACCATCTCAGCAATGATTGGGGCGATAGTAAGAGTATTGATGGCATGCTACAACACCAGACTGGTCTTTTTGCTGGTAACGCTAGATGTCCAGAATGCCTTCGATTTGGCGAGGTTGACATACAGCGTTTGGATCCTCAAGCATAGTTCCCGCATTACAGACTATTTCCAGGACCTTTGTTGCAGTCGAGATCCAAAATAGCTTTACGTATTTCATCACGGAAAATTTCTAAATGGTTCACAAAAGCTGTTGAAGCTGAATCAGAAGAAGAAAGGTGTGAGTTTGATGGATCTGGTGCATTAAAAATTTTTTGGAAACTATCAGCGAATAGGTCACATATCTTTTTAGGAGAGGAAGACGTTATATTATTAAGAAACATTGACGATGGATAGCCACACGGTGAAAAATATTCGGATAAAATTGATCTTCACAATGGTGTACTATTATGTATCCTAATATTCGTATAGATTATATATGTTGACGTTGGATAAAATTGTTCTATCCTATTTTGGAATAACTTTTGTACGAGTTTCGTATAAACGGGTGGTTTATACCAAGATCAGATAATATTCATCATAAATTCATATTAAAAATTCATAAAAAATAAAACGAATTATTTAGAATTACTTTTGCGTCGCAAGTCGTAAAGTTCGTATTTAAAGTTTGTAAGTGAACTGCATTGGACGCGAAAATTTACTCGGGAGTGTTTTCGTGAAACGGATTGTTTAGAATTACTTTTGCGTCTCAAGTCGTGCAATTAGCATTTCGAGTTTGTAAGTGAAGTTAATTGGAAGTGTTTATTAAAGTGTTTATTAAAGTGATTTGTGAAAATTATTTGGTAGCCATAAGGAACAACTTCAATCACTACAGGAATATTGTAAAACTTTGATTTTGGTGAATAAAGTATATATGAATAAAATCTATCTAGTTTTTTTTTCAAATAATAAAACAAATAATCGTTATCCATCTCACAGTACATAATTGAATTTAATGCTCGAAAATTTTACTTGGTGTACTATGTCAAGTGTTTTCACAACACCTACATCCCGCAAAAATAATTCCAATTTGATTCTGCTTTCGGAGGCTGGTTCCGCAAAACGATCGAGTTTCCCGTATCAATATCCTCGGCTTTGATAAGCTTTGATGATATACGTTGTCTATGCTGATTTATAGACAAGAAGGGAACCATGATCACATTCAATAACCTTTACAAGTAAAATTATATCGATGGATATAAGTCGGAGATGTTAAAATTTGTCACAACTAGCGTAAATTCAAATTAAATGATTTCCAACTGCAAGTGGTCACGCCAGTCAAATATGTACTGTGCGCTGGTGTCTGATGAGAATTAGTGCATACTTTCGAAACCACTGTGTCAAAATAGAATTTTCACTGTAGATAAAAATGTTTAATGTAAATAAAAAGTTCAATTTTAATCATCCCGCAAAAATAATTCCAACCTACTTTTATCTTTGAATGCGTAAATATTCAATTGTTTTCATTCTTTTTTCATCATAATGGATAATTGTTCCCAATATATATATTCATAATAAAAAGGAGGGAAAAAACCAGAATAAGATTTTGGGTTAAATGATTTTGGGTTTTTGAATATGGGATAAATTTATCGTGTGACCTCGAAATTAGAATAATATATTTCTTATTCTAAATGGTGTACATTTAATAAGAATGTGGTGTATTCATTTATATGCGATTCGGATACCATTTATAAGAGCGTCTTATTCAATTTATATGAATAATTGGTATTCATTTTATCCCATCAGATAAAATTTATCTTATCAGATTAAATTGTTTGATCTTAAACAAACTTATTGGATTGATACTAACTTTCGTTTGGACCTATATGCATTCCAAAATTTATCAAATTTATCCGAAAATTTCTAACCGTGCAGTAGTTTTTTGCTTCACATTAACAAAATCGAAGAATTTTTTCGGGCCGCGGACTATATTTTCGCCGGTTGTTCTAATGTAAGTGTCATAAGCCTCATGAGACTTTGCTAAAAATTGCTTAGTAACTTCATTATATTCTTCTGAGACCACTCTGTGGAGACTTCCTCATTAATATGCGTGTAACCTCGGGATATTTATAGGATTTACATGCTATTTTCTGTGTATATACTTAAATATATATACATTAAAATAATATATAGTAAAATAATATTTTTTTTTAACTTCCTAAGTACTATAATCCCTTAACAAAGTCATGAAGAGGGTGGAACGGTGAGTGATTAACCGTGGTTGGCGCTGTCGAAGTGGACTATCATGCTGATGAAGCGGCGGATACGGTCAGTCATCCCGATGACAATAAACTCCGCAGAGGCTCAGACCAGTAAGTCGGTAAGGCATCTGAGCGTCAGCTCTAATAGGCGTCCGCTCGCTGAGCAGGTTGGTGACTAATATCGGTGGAACCATCGAAACGAGACGGAGGCTGCTGATGGCAATGACCAACTTCATCTTGTTGTACGAGACGGCAATTTGGGTACTCTAAACGAAGAAATTGCGGTTTTTCGAGGCCTGCAGATGTAAGTTTTTAACATATAATGCTGATCCTACTAAGGATCAACAAAACAATTTATGTATCGTTTGCATTTTTTCCGAAAAAGCGGAGGAGGTTCGATGGTTTATAGGATGTTTTTTCATCTGCTTAGCCTAACTACAGCGTTGCCCATACATTCGTAACGATCTGATGGGCCTGTCAGAAGTTATTGCAATTCGAAATATTCAAAAATTTCTTCGTCTACTTTTATATCAATATTTACGCTTTTATATATGCTTGTGAATATCAGGAAATATGATTGTTTGGGAAAAAGTTTACAGGAGCTATAACTTCAATCAATTTGGAAAACTATTACCCACCCCGCCTATTTGAGGGGGTAGTGACCCTCGGCTCGGTCCGTTTGGGTCCCGGGTCGCTCAGGAGACTGGGCGTGGGCGCCACTCACTCACCCCCAAGTATGGACCACGAGCCGCCGAGTGAGGTTACGGCTCACCGAGGTCAAGAAATCCGAGAAGGAGGGTTGCTGCCACTAATGGCACGGCCCCTCTATGCCTTCCCACCACCGATCCAATCAGTCACGTAACACGGACCGTTCTGCCTCCCCGTACCACAAGAATGAACGACGCCGAAATTTCGCAATCAAAATTCTTTTTATTGTATACAAACCCCGTACTCTAGCACTTATCGTGTCATAGAATCTCTTCTACCGTTAAAAGTCGTAAATTCCCGAATCTAATTATTAATTTTATTCAATTCTCGAAGCCTAGCGTTTATCGTCTCACTGACTTCCTTCTACCGTAAAAAGAAAATCGTAAATTCCGGAATCTAGATATTAATTTTATACAACTCCCGAAGCCTAACGTTTATCGTCTCACTGAATTCCTGCTACCGTAAAAGTCGTAAATTCCACCACTCCACTATCACAATATATCTATTCTTAGCTTATTCTACTATGGCTTTATATGCGAAAAATAATCAAAAGAAAAAAATGAAGGCAACTTATATCTACATTCAACTATGCACTAACCTAAGAATCTTCGACGCACCTGATAATATTCAAATTCAATATCTGCTCGCCTTCGTCGTCACCAAAAAGAATCTTCGACGCGCCTGGTAGTATTCAAATTCAATATCTGCTCGCCTTCGTCGTCACAAAAAGAATCTTCGACGCAACTGATAGTATTCAAATTCAATATCTGCTCGCCTTCGTCGTCACAAAAAGAATCTTCGACGCACCTGATAATAATTTTCAACTTGAATATCTGTTCGCCTTCGCCGTCTCACAAAGAATTTCTCGACGCACCTGATAATAATTTTCAACTTGAATATCTGTTCGCCTTCGCCGTCTCACAAAGAAATTCTCGACGCACCTGATAATAATTTTCAACTTGAATATCTGTTCGCCTTCGCCGTCTCACAAAGAATTTCTCGACGCACCTGATAATAATTTTCAACTTGAATATCTGTTCGCCTTCGCCGTCTCACAAAGAATTTCTCGACGCACCTGATAATAATTTTCAACTTGAATATCTGTTCGCCTTCGCCGTCTCACAAAGAATTTCTCGACGCACCTGATAATAATTTTCAACTTGAATATCTGTTCGCCTTCGCCGTCTCACAAAGAATTTCTCGACGCACCTGATAATAATTTTCAACTTGAATATCTGTTCGCCTTCGCCGTCTCACAAAGAATTTCTCGACGCACCTGATAATAATTTTCAAATTGAATATCTGTTCGCCTTCGCCGTCTCACAAAGAATTTCTCGACGCACCTGATAATAATTTTCAACTTGAATATCTGTTCGCCTTCGCCGTCTCACAAAGAATTTCTCGACGCACCTGATAATAATTTTCAAATTGAATATCTGTTCGCCTTCGCCGTCTCACAAAGAATGACCACTTTTTTCCTCCATCAGGTACCGCTGCTTTTTCTGTTCGCATCCCGATCCCGTACTTTCTCCTTTCACAAAGTGACCGGGTGAATGCACTTTCTTCACGTGCCGATCGAGGATTTCCACCAATACAATACTTTACTGTGGTTGTCGTTAATCCACCCCTGGATTTGGTTGACAATTTGATTATGTGTTTTTCCGAGGTCGGTTGACGTTTCAACTGTCATTTTAGTTGTAAATATCAAGTCAACAATCAATCTGTGATCGTCAATGTGAATTTTACGTGGCTTGACGAGTGTATTTAATATCTTTAATCAGATAAGTATTTCGCTTTGTGCATCCAGGACCCGATGCTTTGTGGTCATTTTCTCTGTCCTTTCCAGGTCGTTCGAGTGACGTGTCGATTGCTACCATCAATTGCCAGTTCACGCTACTACGCATCCATCTGTGGAGCCGGGATTGGCGATTTATTCGTCGGACGATGATGACCGATCAGATCTCGCGACGATGATGACAGGTCTGATCTCGAGGATTGCGTCGTTTGACGGTCCGATAAGCTCCTTGGGAGGAGACCGCCTGGGTACATCTCTAATCCGGTGCTTGACGTTGGTATGTTTAAAACTATCTTATCAACTAGGTGGTTAGCAACCGACAGGTATATGACACAAGTCGGTTGTTACCACGACCCTAGCAAGCATGCCTACTGAGTGGTGGTCCCAAACTCCTACTTAGTGGAGTGGTGGATTGCCGCGCTATGACTCAGCCTTCCCCGGGGAAGGCTGTAATTTTTTTTTTTTTTTTCAAGATGAATACGCGTCTATTGTTACCACGTAACAACTCCCCCCTTACCCGAAAAGGATTTCCCCGGAAATCCGTTCGCGCATACCGCCCCCGCGTTTAGTTTCTCTCGCTATTATCTGCCGCGTTTTGAGACTGCACCCCCGTATTACGGGCCATCACTAAATTTGCACTTGTTTCTGTGGTCGAGAGCGATTGCTAACCCCGCCTACAGTCCTAATTTCGAGCTAGTCCCAGCACCTAAACGACCTAAATCAAATGCAACAATACTCTAAGTATAATTCGTGTTTCGTGCCTGTAACTCTACTCCCAGATTCAAATCTGATCATAATCCAATTCTCGCGCCCCTATTTCTCACTTCTAGCTTTAAGTGGGACTATTCGAATTATTATTAGCCTACCGTGAGTGCCTAACTAATTCTAACTTTAAGTCTATGCCCAATCCTAATACCAATCCTAGTTCTACTACCAATTCTGATACCAATACCAATTCTAACCCCAATTGTAATCCCAATTTCAATACCAATTCTCCTACCCATTCTAATACCCATTCCATTCCTATCTCTAATACCAATGCTAATCCCAATTTTAATCCCGATTCTAATACCAATTATAATACCTATTCTAATTCTAACTCTAATACCAATTCTAATACCAATCTTTATCCCGATTCTAATGCCAGTTATAATACCCATTCTAATCCTAACTCTAAACCAATGCTAATCCCGATTCTCATACCAATTATAATACATATTCTAATTCTAACTCTAATACCAATTCTAATACCAATTTTTATCCCGATTCTAATGCCAATTATAATACCCATTCTAATCCTAACTCTAATACCGATGCTAATCCCAATTCTATTACTAATTCTAATCCCAATTGTAATCCAAATTTCAATACCGATTCCCCCTACCAATTCTAATATCCATCCTAGACATCTCCGGACCTTCTATCTCCTCACATGCGACCGGCCTCTTTCCACTAGACTTCCCTTTTTCCATCATTACCCTTGACCACATGCTAAGACTAAGAGAATTCCTCCAATTTATATTATAGCTTCACTATCGAAATCGTCCGAGGAGGGAGGGTGGCAGAATAATCTTCGCCCATTGGACCAGTCGAGTAGTCCTAAGCCCCATATTGCCCTACTAGAGTCCAGGAGGGGGTAGGCAGCGCCAACCAGAAAAGAGAAGGAAGAAGAACTTCCGGAAGGCCCCGCCTAAACAAGAAAAGGTGCCGAACCTGGCAAACGGGCTGGTTCGAGGTGACATAATAATACACTAGGGAATAATGTCGAATGGGTTATATGAATGTAGTACTTTTCTGCACGCTCTGTAATAAGCTTAACTTCTAGGCTTAGGATTAATACGATAGATTGTTTTCCGTAGAACTGATGTTGGCTTAAAATATAATTATACAATATAAACTATACTATAAATATGAATATATTTATCTATGTGTACAGATTCGGTTTCAGGATTTTCTCTCGTACCGGGTCATCCGATGACGGCCTATTCTATGTAAGGTTTTAAATCTTTCGCGTGCCATACGCCTGCTTCCTGCCCTTCTCGGTTTAGCAAGCGATAGGTCCATCCAGACAGCCGTTTGTCAACCCAGAAGGGTCCGAGATATTCTGGGGCCAGTTTGGCGGAATAGTATTTCGCCGCATCCGAAATTGCGTAATTTCTTCGCCATACGGGGTCGCCTATCTCATACGTTGTATCTCGTTTCCGAAGGTTATACTGATTTGTACTCCTCCGTGCCGCTTGCTGCATTCTCTCCCAGACTTCCTGCCGTATCCTTGTGAGTTCTGCGGCTCGGACTCTAGGTTCTAATTCCTCCTGGTTCCCCTCAGGACGCTCCTTGTCCTCATGGAACATTACCATCTCCCGACCAAAGTTGAAGAAGTAAGGGGTAATTCGGGTCACTTCGTGCTTGTAGGTCCGCAATGCGCACGAGATCTTAGCCAGACTCTTATCCCAATCCCGGTGGTTGTCGGCCACATATGATCGCAGCATCCTCTTTATGTCTTGATTTCTTCTCTCCGCCGGGTTCGCCTGCGGATGATACAAAGCGGTATATTTGATTACAGTTCCATATTCCCCTGCCAACCGCTGAAGGAGGCTTCCCTTGAACTGAACTCCGTTGTCACATACAATCCACCTTGGGGCTCCGAACAGCAGGAACACTTGCTCCTCGAGTATACGACACACAGCCGCTGCTGTCGCTTGCCGCAAAGGAAAGAGTAGCGTGAATTTGCTGACATAGTCTAAGACAGTAAGAATAGTGGTGTATCCTTGGTTAGATCTCGGTAGAGGCCCTACCAAATCGATGCATATCATCTCCCAAGGCTGACGCGGCTCTTTGCTCCGAGAGACCATATACCCCGCTGGAGCTTTTCTTTCCACTTTGTTTGCTTGGCATATTTTGCACCTTCTGACGTAGCTGGCCACGTCCGCGGACAGCTTAGGCCAGTAGTATTTGGTTGCGACCCGATCAAGGGTCCGACTTACTCCCATGTGCCCTGCTGCTGGATGATCGTGGCACCGATGCAGCAATCTTTTCCGCTCCTCCTTCGGAATCACCCTTTTCCAAGCTTCATTTCCCTCCAACTCCGGATAGCGTCCGGGCAGATGTTTCCACAGGGTGCCATCCGTTACCCGCCAATCTGCGTAGCGATCGGGCGCCTTCAGCACCTTCTGCCTCATGGTCTCGTACCACCTGTCCCCTTCGGAAGTTATAGCTGCAACCTCATCTGCTGGCAGCATTCGGGACAGAGCGTCAGGCACCAAATGTTCCTTCCCCTTTCGGTGAAGAATCTCGAACGGATACTGTTGTAAACGTACGGCCCATCTTGCTAAACGTCCGGTTGGGTCTTTCAAATTACTCAACCACACGAGAGAATAGTGGTCGGTGATCACCGAGAATCTCGCTCCTTCCACATAGGGTCTGAGTTTCTCGACTGCCCATAAGACCGCTAGACACTCCTTCTCGGTGGTTGAGTACTTCCGTTCTGCTTTTGTTAGTGACCGACTTAAATAACAAATTACCTTCTCGCCATCTTCGTGCTTTTGCGACAGTACCGCTCCTAGCCCCAGGTCTGAGGCATCTGTTTGAATGGAGAAGGGCAGATTATAGTCCGGACAGGTGAGGATCGGAGCCGTGGATAGTTTTACTTTGGCCTGGGTGAAGGCTGCTTCACATTCCTGGGTCCACTGGAATTTCTGGTGTTTTTTTAAGAGGTCCGTCAGAGGGGCCATCATCGTGGCGAAATTGGGTATGAACCTCCTGTACCAGGAGACCATCCCCAGGAACTGTCGCACTCCCTTCACGTTCGTAGGTGGTGGAATTTCCATCATGCTCTTTACCTTGTCCGGATCTACTTTCAGACCCTTCTCATTCACGACGTAACCCAAATATTTCAGCTGTGGACGGCAAAATTCGCACTTCTCCCTTGACGCTCTTAAGCCCGCCTGTCTCAATCGCTGGAAAACTTCCCGCAGGACTTCCAGGTGTTTACCGAAGTCTTGTGTCACCACTATGACGTCGTCCAGGTAGGTGAAGACGTACGGTTCCATGTCTGAACCCAACACCTGGTCGATAAGCCTTTGCCACGTCGCGGGGGCATTTTGCAGGCCGAATGGCATACGACGAAACTGAAACAGTCCCCTATGTGGCACGGTGAACGCAGTGTATTTCTTGGACGCCTCCGCCATGGGCACTTGCCAATAGGCCGATTTAACATCCAACGAAGACAGGTATTTTGCTTCTCTCAACTTATCCAGAGTTGCGGACACGTACGGGATGGGGTACGCATCGTGTTCCGTGACGCTGTTCAATTTGCGATAATCCACGCAGAAGCGATAAGTCCCGTCTTTCTTCTTAACCAGAAGTATTGGCGAAGCCCAAGGACTTGCCGATGGTTCCACTATCCCCTGCGAGAGCATGTCATTTAATTCAGTGTCCACGTGTTTTTGTACTGCCGGTGACACCGGGTAGTAGCGTTGTTTTATGGGAGCTGCGTTGGTCCGGATAACATGCTCGACGCGGTTGGTGCAGCCAATTCCCTCCCCCATAAGGCGAAACTCCTCTTCCAGTAGGTGACTCAACGCTTCTTCCTCCTCGCGGGTTAGCCGATTTCGTGACTGAAGCTGTTCACCCGTTTCCCCCTTCAGAGCACTTACGAACTCCCATTTTTCCTCGCTCAACCGCATTACGACTCCAAATTGACGAACAAAGTCTACCCCGAGAATCAACGTCTGTGGCAACGACGGGACCACCAATACTCTCAACCATTCCAACTTCCCCTTTAACCTAAACGGAACGACTGCCGTACCCCGAATTTGACATCCCTCATCATTCGCCAGGCGGATAACCCTCTGATTGGTCTCCAGGAGCTCCACTCCTAACTTCTCCAGCTCTATCCACCCTTCTCCACCCACTACGGTATTCGAGGCCCCAGAGTCCAGGAGGCCCAAGAACTTTCGACCTAGAATATCCACTTCGAGGTGTGGTCGATTGTCCCCCTGTCTCCTGTCCAGTAGGTAATTGAGTTGTGCGGCCCTTCCTTGTTCCGTCTTAGTGCCCAGGCGGCCGTCTACTGGACACAGTGCTCGTTTCCCGGCGACTGCGTGAGCCGCCCGTCCCCTTCGGTGGTCGCGTTAGAAGGCCTCTCGCGATGATGCACAATATTGGGGTTTCTCGTAGGTCGTTGCCGATTCGGCGAATTCCGGCAATTCGGACACGTCACTTTCCTGGCCCCTAGTCGTCCACAGCCGAAACATCTCTGGGGTTCTCTACATTCCTTGGAGGTATGCCCTGCCCCTTTACAATTCCAGCACTGTATTGGGTTTCTGGCGATCGATACTATTGGCCCTCCCTCAGAGCACCCGACATAAGCCAGATCCGGCTCTAGGAGGCGTTGCTGTTTCCGGGTTGGAGGAGGTAGATATGCCTCCACTGATGCCCTGGTTGCCTCCAATGAACGGCCTACCCGTATCAGCTCTGCTATGCTCCGAACAGGAGTCAGAGCCAACTGCGTCTGGTAGAAGGGGGCTATGTTCTTTCGCAAAATGCGTAATTTTTCCTCCTCAGTACACGGGACGGCCCGCCTCCTGAACAAACCTTCCATGGCCGAAACGTAAACACCCATGGACTCTTCCGGCCCCTGAGTGCGCCTCCCAATTTCTGCGAGCAAACGGTCGTCGTAATCGGGTGGCAAGAATTCGGCCCGCATCTCCGCCACCAGTTCTTGCCACGAGTGGACCCGAGAGCGGTTGGCACGATACCAAACTAATGCTTTGCCGTCGAAAATCTCGGCCGCCGACCGAAACAGCTGCCCAGTTGAAACGCCCCTCGCCTCCCGAAGCTCTTCAACTCGCTCGAAAAACGCACTTAGCAATCCAGAGTCCCCGTTGAAACGCAAACCCCATTTCGATACCTCCTGCCCCTTGTTGACCACTGGGATCGTCCGCGGAGTTGAGAAGAAAGGGTTAGGTGGGTCGCCAGCCTCTTGTTCCGGTGCAATGGTCTGATTCTCCCTTGGTGCTTCCCCGCCGTCCCCATCTGGATCGGTATCCGCCTCTCTATCCTCGGCGTCGTCCTCCGCCTTCACAAGCAGCTCCCCCATGGCCATTATTAGACGAGTCCTCAATTTTTGGGCAACTTCACTCGTCTCATCTCCGTCTCGCTGAGCGTTGCGTAGTCGCCGCATCCCGAAATCTACTTTCGTCTTTATCTTCAAGAATTCTGACGATTGCGAGGTTCCCTGGAATGTCACTATTAAGGCCTGGATCTCCCCTAGTTTTTCCTGTACCGCCTCCAGATCCTGTTCCATGGTATACGGATAGTCTTTTATGGAAATTAACGACGTGTCCATAGAAGCCTCCGCCTTCACGGCCATGCGGAGCGTCTTCCTCATCGCCTCCACGGTGCCGGTTGGCTGTCCCCGAATTTCTAACTCATAGACTAGCTCCTCCTTGCTCAGTCTATCAATCAGGATTCCTGTCTTCGGTGCCATCTTGCGTCCGTTGTATCCTATAACACTCGGCTTATTATAACTTAAAACTAAAATGAAACACACTAATTCTAGTTGATTCTGTTTGTGTTTATAGGTGCTTACACTTTAGAAATACAAATTCAGAATATATAAATTTCATTCACTTCCGCTACTTGAGGGTCTCACCTGCCGTCCTTTGAGCGTCCTCACCTGCTCCTGGTGGTCTTCAATGATACCTGAAACTAAAAGACGCAATCTACTGCGTTACAGCTCCGCGGCTCCCAGGGTCCTTCAGAATCCGGATTTTGGTTCTGCGCTAAAAATTTTCAATTGCACACTGACACTACGCGCGGGTTCGACTTGTTTTTATCTTCGCGACTTATACTTTAAGGCCCCACGTTGGGCGCCAATTTATTACCCACCCCGCCTATTTGAGGGGGTAGTGACCCTCGGCTCGGTCCGTTTGGGTCCCGGGTCGCTCAGGAGACTGGGCGTGGGCGCCACTCACTCACCCCCAAGTATGGACCACGAGCCGCCGAGTGAGGTTACGGCTCACCGAGGTCAAGAAATCCGAGAAGGAGGGTTGCTGCCACTAATGGCACGGCCCCTCTATGCCTTCCCACCACCGATCCAATCAGTCACGTAACACGGACCGTTCTGCCTCCCCGTACCACAAGAATGAACGACGCCGAAATTTCGCAATCAAAATTCTTTTTATTGTATACAAACCCCGTACTCTAGCACTTATCGTGTCATAGAATCTCTTCTACCGTTAAAAGTCGTAAATTCCCGAATCTAATTATTAATTTTATTCAATTCTCGAAGCCTAGCGTTTATCGTCTCACTGACTTCCTTCTACCGTAAAAAGAAAATCGTAAATTCCGGAATCTAGATATTAATTTTATACAACTCCCGAAGCCTAACGTTTATCGTCTCACTGAATTCCTGCTACCGTAAAAGTCGTAAATTCCACCACTCCACTATCACAATATATCTATTCTTAGCTTATTCTACTATGGCTTTATATGCGAAAAATAATCAAAAGAAAAAAATGAAGGCAACTTATATCTACATTCAACTATGCACTAACCTAAGAATCTTCGACGCACCTGATAATATTCAAATTCAATATCTGCTCGCCTTCGTCGTCACCAAAAAGAATCTTCGACGCGCCTGGTAGTATTCAAATTCAATATCTGCTCGCCTTCGTCGTCACAAAAAGAATCTTCGACGCAACTGATAGTATTCAAATTCAATATCTGCTCGCCTTCGTCGTCACAAAAAGAATCTTCGACGCACCTGATAATAATTTTCAACTTGAATATCTGTTCGCCTTCGCCGTCTCACAAAGAATTTCTCGACGCACCTGATAATAATTTTCAACTTGAATATCTGTTCGCCTTCGCCGTCTCACAAAGAAATTCTCGACGCACCTGATAATAATTTTCAACTTGAATATCTGTTCGCCTTCGCCGTCTCACAAAGAATTTCTCGACGCACCTGATAATAATTTTCAACTTGAATATCTGTTCGCCTTCGCCGTCTCACAAAGAATTTCTCGACGCACCTGATAATAATTTTCAACTTGAATATCTGTTCGCCTTCGCCGTCTCACAAAGAATTTCTCGACGCACCTGATAATAATTTTCAACTTGAATATCTGTTCGCCTTCGCCGTCTCACAAAGAATTTCTCGACGCACCTGATAATAATTTTCAACTTGAATATCTGTTCGCCTTCGCCGTCTCACAAAGAATTTCTCGACGCACCTGATAATAATTTTCAAATTGAATATCTGTTCGCCTTCGCCGTCTCACAAAGAATTTCTCGACGCACCTGATAATAATTTTCAACTTGAATATCTGTTCGCCTTCGCCGTCTCACAAAGAATTTCTCGACGCACCTGATAATAATTTTCAAATTGAATATCTGTTCGCCTTCGCCGTCTCACAAAGAATGACCACTTTTTCCTCCATCAGGTACCGCTGCTTTTTCTGTTCGCATCCCGATCCCGTACTTTCTCCTTTCACAAAGTGACCGGGTGAATGCACTTTCTTCACGTGCCGATCGAGGATTTCCACCAATACAATACTTTACTGTGGTTGTCGTTAATCCACCCCTGGATTTGGTTGACAATTTGATTATGTGTTTTTCCGAGGTCGGTTGACGTTTCAACTGTCATTTTAGTTGTAAATATCAAGTCAACAATCAATCTGTGATCGTCAATGTGAATTTTACGTGGCTTGACGAGTGTATTTAATATCTTTAATCAGATAAGTATTTCGCTTTGTGCATCCAGGACCCGATGCTTTGTGGTCATTTTCTCTGTCCTTTCCAGGTCGTTCGAGTGACGTGTCGATTGCTACCATCAATTGCCAGTTCACGCTACTACGCATCCATCTGTGGAGCCGGGATTGGCGATTTATTCGTCGGACGATGATGACCGATCAGATCTCGCGACGATGATGACAGGTCTGATCTCGAGGATTGCGTCGTTTGACGGTCCGATAAGCTCCTTGGGAGGAGACCGCCTGGGTACATCTCTAATCCGGTGCTTGACGTTGGTATGTTTAAAACTATCTTATCAACTAGGTGGTTAGCAACCGACAGGTATATGACACAAGTCGGTTGTTACCACGACCCTAGCAAGCATGCCTACTGAGTGGTGGTCCCAAACTCCTACTTAGTGGAGTGGTGGATTGCCGCGCTATGACTCAGCCTTCCCCGGGGAAGGCTGTAATTTTTTTTTTTTTTTTCAAGATGAATACGCGTCTATTGTTACCACGTAACAAAACCCGCTCTCTTTGACCAAATTCCATTCCTCTAAGCAACATTCAAATATTGCCCTTCACCATTCAGTACATATAAAGCTCAGGCAAAATCATTTACCGTTACCCAAAAATTAAACAACTGACAACTCTATACCACCAACTCAATATGAACCAACGAACTAACGTGATATCTGGAAATAAAATCGTAAAATTCAATGATTATGCCAGCATCGGTTGATTTTGCACCCCAATTACTGCCCGATCGCCAACATCGCATCGCCGGAGATCCACAGGCCACCATGAAAATCAAGTAGGTAGTCTAAAATTAAGAGATAAAACTTTCGTTTGCTTTCTTTTCCTTCATTTCCCAAAGTTGTAAGACGACCACAAGAAGTACCGCTCTTCGTCTGAGGAGGCCACACAGGACAGGTTGGTTGTAGTGCATTGCATTTATTTCAAACAGCATACCGCTGCAGCATCCAACTAATGCATGAGTAGCAGTAGGTCGGCAGGCAATGGTTGGTATCAACTCGAGGAATCGTGCTACGGCGGAGAAGGAAGAATCTGAGCTGAGCCGAATCGTTTATAGAATTCCTTATCTTTCACTTGAATTCTAAATACGGTGAAACTAATGATGTGTTTGCAATTAATTCTATTTGGCTGACTCTGACTGGTTAGAGTTAGACTGAAAAAGATTACTAATTGTGGTTAGTTTAAAATTTGAAGATACAGGTGTAGCTTCAGTTTTTTCGAAAATGGCGTTTTCATGCACCGTTTTCTTAATTTCCCCGTTTTCTGCAATATTGACTCATGGATACTGCTTATTGAGTATCAATAACAATAGCCAAATGGGTTTAACGCACCGCTTTAAGGCGAAATCACGCGAGTCTTCTGATTTCCCACGCTAGACGTTTCACAATAACACTGCAGGAGAATATCGTTGACATGCTCAACACGATGATTAATGATTTTTAAATCGTAGATTGATTTTATCGATTTCTCCAGTACTCCAGACACACTATTCGAGGCCGCTTAATCTCAGTTAGGCTCTCAGCTCATGCTTGTCCTGCAGATTGTTAATTTTTCGATATTTATCAAATTACGTTCGAGTCCTTGGCGGCGGCTCATGCGTAGTGGCGTGAAACCTCTCGCACATTATCGCCATATTTTTTTTTTAATTTTCCGGAACCCGCATAGCATTTATGCGATTTTCGGTTGTGACCAATCATTCGGACTATGCCGCTCGGTTTTACGTGTGGCCAATGTGCGCCGGAGTGTGATTCGCCTTGGTAAACCGCAACGATTTATCTCAATTCCACCGGTTTTTGGTTAGAACGTTTTCGTTCAACTTACAGTATCCTCTCGTCTGCAGTTAGGGCGCTTTTGCCAAATTTCGGTAATATGGAACGCCACTGTGAAATCTGTATTGATATTACAATGCAATCTTGCAGACAGGAACGCGTTTGGGTAATTTTATGCATTCCGAGTTTAAATTGTGAATAGTATTTTGGAGAATAAAAGTATGCAAAGTATCAGAGTGATCTAACACTCCGATACATTGCATAGTCTTATTAGAAATTATGCCTTATGCTGTGCTGCCTAGTTACGGTAGGTATATTTAATGAAAATTTCAATGTTTAATACAAATTAATTCAAGAATATTTTAGAAATTAAAGCAGATTTTGGTAGAACACCAAACGTTAACTCATTATTGCACCTTGAAGCTCCAACTGTTGAATTAAAGTTGCGCCACTAAAACCTATTTTCGGTGAAGATTTCATTCACATAGAAGGATAAAATGATTGGTTTTTCGACTCATTTCACTCCTAATTTTACTAAGCTTCCTATTAATAAGTAGGCCACCTTAAATATCGGTTTTCCATCATGGTTAAATTTGAGCCAGAAGCCACACTCGTTAGCAGACGTTGCGCTGCCATCTAGGCTAAACAGCTAGTTACAGCTCTAGCTTAATACAATGTTCCAACTGGAGTTAAATAAAGATAAAAAATGGCAAAACAGTTCGGCAGATTGGAGCAGTGCAGATTTCTTTGGATGAGTTGATAGTAATATGATGGGTTCAGTTTGAGTTGACTAAACAAGGTATCATTCCACGCTGTAAATCCAAAAAAAAAACACTCATCTAAGAGCAGGTCGCGTGAGTCAGTTGTAGAAATCCTGATCATATTATTGAACTGAAAAAAGTTTGAGTTCCTTTCCCTGACAATGTTAATGCTGAAAGAAACTGCCTTGCCCAAACAGCTGGACGCATTCAAAGCATCCAAAGATGGTCGGATCAATTAAAATTTGTAATGGGCAAATATCCGGACCGTGAAGTCAACCAGGTAGATTTTTAGAACATTTCAAACAAGAATTTCCAGATTTAATCGAATGCTATAGGAAAATATCTGCCTTCCGAACAACGATACAGCATCTTGCCAAAAAAGCCGCTTATTAGAATCGATTCCCTTAATGTGATCGTATCATTTGCGTATCAATGTGTTTGCTCCTGATGTTCATATTAACGCTCTCTACTACACTGGAAAAAATCCACATAGCGCCCAGAGCCATGTAACATAGCGCATTATTTATGGTCCCATACGCCATGTACATAGTACTCTGAGCCATGCAATATGGCTCCCAGCGCCATAATCTCAGAATCTACATAGCGCGTGGTCCCATGTTACATGGCGCAGCATTTATGGTGCTACACGCTATGTACATAGTACCCTGAGCCATGCAATATAGCTCCCAGCGCCATAATTACATGGCGCAGAAATTATGGCCCCACACGCCATATTAAATAGTGCCATGAGCCATGTAATATGGCTCATGGCACTACAATTATAACTCGCAGCCATACTGTGTGAGGGGATCTATAAATGTCAGCAAGTGATACTTGAGTATCGTCGATAGATCAAGAACATTCTCAATCGGCTAAGGGCGCATATTATTGAATGGCTCCTTCGGTGACTCTAAAAGCAGCCATCGGAGAAAATAGGCGAAGCAAAATATGTCGAGATTGTGCGCCACATGAAGGCTGATACGACCTCAAAGTAGGTAGACGAAAATGTGACCCTCATTCGTCGAACACAAAAAACAGAACTACTGCTTCAGACGAAGTCATCGGCAACAGAAGTCATTTTAAAACTCCAAAAACAAATGAAGAAAGCGCTAGATGGAAAAGCTGACGTCAAATCCAAGTGTAATCTGACCAAAGAGGAAGTAAGAGATCTCGACGAAAACACTACGAAGGAAAATATCCGTGCAACATTAATGCGATAGTTTAACTTCAAAGAATGGAGAGAAGATGCTGTGATATCGCTGAAGAAGTCTAATGGCGGTGCACGAGCAGCCAGAATTTATATACCGTACGTTACTGGTAGTAGTTGATGCCTAGTTTTTAGAAGAGAGATTTTAGAAAAGCTGATTGCATCCCTCATACCAGCACTCTGTTGTTGGCTGGGTGACAGTTTCTCTCGCTTTGTTTTCTCCTTGACAATCCTTTTTATTTTTCATGTTTTCCACTAACTTCCCATCCACTAACTCTATCTTACTGTCTTTATTCTCCATTTATCTTATTTATGTTTTCTTTTTAATTATTATATAGTTAAATGTTTCGAGAGTGTGGTTTGGGATTCCTTTCCTATCCTATTCCCTTTCGGGGGATGATGATAATGTTAATTGCTTGTTTCTTGACTAAGCGGCATATTGCTGTTAGGAAGAAGAGGCTCTGCAATGAAGCTGACCGCATTGTGCTATTGTGTTAATCTAAAATTAGATTTATTCTTTTATAAAGCACTGTATGGCAGCCTAAGATCTGCTCTCCCAAAATATTAATGAGATGAAGATAGACGTAGCCATAGTAAGTGAACAATACAGGAAATTGCGTGAACACATCTGGGTTCGAGATAAACATTACTCCAAGAAATCATGACCGAAAGTAAAGACGGTTTTGTGTCCAACAGCCGGTGGCCCACAAGGAGCCAACGATAATCGGGTTTGCTGATGACATAGTAGTGCTGGTATCTGCTGAAAAGCCAAATGATGTCGAATCCCTCGCTGACGAGGCCGTGTACATCAAGAAAAAGTAGCTAGAGAATGCAGGCTTAAAACTGGCAGCATCTAAGACGGAAGCGGTATTGATTACAAGCCGCCGTAAAGTCGAATCATTTGAGGTCCCTGTGGGAGATGAAAAAATTAGATCCAATTCTGCAATGAGATATCTAGTAGTTATGATTGACGGTAGACTTAAATTTAAAGCCCATGTCGAACATATCTTCAATAAAGCATCTAACGATAGTGGAGCCCTAGCAAGGATGTGTTCCAACATCAGACGACCAAGTCAAAATCGAAGAATCCTGTTCTCCAGAGTTGTGAGTTTCATTCTGCCGTATGCAGCGCCAATGTGGGCACATCAGCTAGCAGTGAGACAAAGTAAAAAGAAAATATGTTCAGTCTATCGACTTAGTGCCCTCAGGGTTATTCGGAGATAAAAGACTATTTCAGAAGAAACGGCATGTGTGATAGCAGGTATGATGACAATTGACATTCTCGCAGACGAAATTCAGAGACTCTACAGAAACAATAATGCTGACAGAAAGATAGAACGACAAATATCAAAGGAGGTATGGCAAAGAAGATGGGAACAAGTCTCAGTTGGCAGAGGGCTATACAAGCTCATTGCCGATATTAAAAAATGGATCAAATGCCCACATGGAGAAGTAACATACGATCTAACGCAGTTTTTAACTGGACTTGGGGCATACCAAAAATACCTGCATCGCTTCGGTTTAGATGACTCTCCAAATTGCCCAACATGCGGGAACGAAGAAGACACGGAACACATTCTTTTCAATTGCACGCAGTTTTTCCTACACAGAACCAAATTGCAACGATACACGAACTTGCCACTATCGACAGCAAATCTGGTATCTGGAAGTACATGGACCGAGCTGGCAAAAGTAATAGCGCAGATACACGGAGTTTTTCGAAAGGGGAATAAGGAAAGAAGAGGAAATAGAACTGTGAGCCGCTGACCCCACCCCACGAAGTAATACCAATTGGCAGTACCGTGGGGATGTGTCGTAGAGAATGAGATAAGTATATATATTGCTCTGTCCCACCGGTTTTGCCCTCCACCGCCGGTTTTGCTTAGCTCCACCGGTTTTGCTCTGCTCCACCGGATTTGCTCTCCTCCACCGGTTTTACTCTCCTCCATCGGTTGCTCTCCTCTGCACGTTGCTTTCTTCAGCAGGTTGCTCTCTTCGTTCGTCTATCTTCATCCATTCCAATATATAATCAAAACTATTGTACTCCCTTTTAATGTAAAGTACTCCCTTTGGATTAGGAAATATACTCCCCTGAAAATCTTCAAAATGTCAGCACTGAGGCACCGACATTTGACTCAGTACGACCGGGTTGAAATGGTACTTATGCAGGTCCGGACTTCGAATTTCTTGGGCTTGTAGATTATCTTTTTTAGTTAGTCAAATCTCACATCCTCCGTGGTGTGATCGGTTACTCTGGGATCTAGGAGCAGATTTTTTGTTTTGGCCATTTGCGCACTAAAAAAAATCCACATGGCGCCCAGAGCCATGTAACATAGCGCATTATTTATGGCCCCATGCGCCATGTACATAGTACTCTGACCCATGCAATATGGCTTCCCACGCCACAATGTCAGAATCTACATAGCGCGTGGTCCTATGTAAAATGGTGCATCATTTATGGTCCCACACGCTATGTACATAGTACCCTGAGCCATGCAGTATGGCTCCCAGCGCCATAATTACATGGCGCAGAAATTATGGCCCCACACGCCATATTACATAGTGTCATGAGCCATGTAATATGGCTCATGGCACTCCAATTATAACTCGCAGCCATACTGTGTGGGGAGGTGTATAAATGACAGTAAGCTTCTTGAATATAGGAGAGATTTTACTGTAGTAGATTAGTTGACTGCAATAAGATTGTTTAGCTAATAGGAACACCCAAAATACAATTAGTTTGCCAAAAAAGGGACGACGAAACGGGAGGAAAATTGATCAAGTCTTCGTGATACATTGGCAAGCGATCTTCACGCTGCGAAAATTTCGATAATCAATCGAAAAAACTGAGACCGGGTGTCAAATAATTTTTGCAAATGAATTATAATCGAATAAAACTTCAATTTAAAAATAAACTGCAAATCAATCGTAATCATTACGCTCGAAAAGCATGTTATTGCACTGAAAAAACACATAGCGCCAGATGCCATAATTTATAGACCTCTGGCGCCATGTACACAGTCAATTTCGGTCGATTTGTGATAAAATATAGCGCCACACGCCATAGTACATAGGAGTACACGCTATGCTTATAGCCCTCCACGCCATATACTATAGTCCTCCACGCCATGTATTATAGTCCTCCACGCCATATACTATAGTCTTCCACGCCATGTACTATAGCCCTCCACACCATCTGTATGGCGTGGAGGACTATGTTACATGGCGTGGAGGACTATAGTACATGGCGTGGAGGGCTATACGCATACCGCCTGCTCCTATGTACTTTTCACCATGTATTATGGCGTGTGGTGCTATATTTTATCACAATCCCCAAATCGACTACGTACATGGCGCCAGAAGTCTATAAATTATGGCGTCTGGCGCTATGTGTTTTTTCAGTGCGCTAGGGGAAAAAATTCCGAATAGGTTTGGGGTTTTTTGGGGCAAACACGGTCATATAACTTCTATTTTGTTTCGAAATGATTTGATTTTACGTTTCATAATAGAATCTGTATGTAATTTTGTTTGAATTAATACTAATCTCGTTACAATAAATTTGTACATTTCTTATCATTTGCATTGTTGCAAAATAAGGTAAATAAAATGTAGGAAAATAATGGAAATTTATTGTAACAAACTCTCCGGATTTAAAAACGTGATCCCGCAATGGTGCTAAAAACCCTAAATATAAAAGAAAACCACTTCATTTATCGCTAATAAATGGTTTGAGGTAGATTTCGATCTTAAACAATATCCAAAAATAATAATTGGCAAAGTCATGAAGCAAAGACGAACAGCACATCTTTCTCTGATTCTTGCACTCTAACTACAAAATCATGCATGTTCTGCAGAATTAATTTGATCTTGAATCGGGCTCGGACAGGTGTGGGAACTTGTCAAAAATTAATGAGTGCTGATCGAAAGAAATGACCCATGTTAGAAGCGCACAGACCCGTCTGCAAAGGCGGATATTTCGTGGTTAGCTGATACATAACAACACTCAATTTCTAGTATTCACTCGAATCATCGATCTAGATCCTTCACCAGTGAAATTCCCAATTATAATTCGCATGGCGCTTACAGCTGTCGACGACGGCATTATTGCAAATATGTAGTATGTAGCTGCGCTGTCTTTTATCCCGAAACCGCAAACTAATTTGAACTTAATCTGCTTGGTCGTAGTAACGAGAAGCGCAAGTCATAGCTATAGAACCTAGAAGTTGTTCCGCCCGGCGGTGGTGCGATGAGTCCATCTCCAAGGTGTAAACAAAATTAAACTTCTCTAGCGCCAGTCCTGAGACCATCCAGTGGCTTTCGCAGTCCCTGTTGCGTCCGACCTATTTACGCGTCTGAGTCGTCTACAGCACGTCTTCATTTCAGCATCGTCAGCAACGGCAACAAACTGAGATTAGCAGCACATCAAGGGAAAAACAACAATGGGACGGGATGTCTCGAGGTATCAACAAGCACAGTAACCACCGCAACAGCAACGAGGACTGCAAAGAGCCACAGCTCACCTCGCCTCGCACGAAAATTATGCATTGAGCCATCAATCAAAAGTGTGATGGACTGCGGAACACTCCAGGCCGCGTAGCCACACATAACCCTCTGTCGCAGGCGGCAGCCTGAAAAGTCAAGTTCACGGTTCTTGTCTGAATCATCCGAGTACCAGCAAGCACCCGGCGAGTCGCACCATGACCGCAACATCAACACCGACTCTAACACAAGATTTGAGAGTTACCAGCGACGGCATAAATGTTTAGACAGTAGGAATTCCGAGTGTATGATTTAATTCGTAAGTGTAGCGTATGTATCTTATCTAAGCCGAAACGACAGAAGATTTTCCAAAAGATTGAGCCACTGAAAATCCTTTAGACTTTAAGTTAAAATAATTTTAAGAAGAACGATCTGCATCTACGGCAGCACAAGCTACATCAACGTGCTTGATGGTCTCATTTCACCTGTCTCCTCCCACCCGACGCAGCAAGTCAGTAATAAATTCATACAATGATCATCTGCTTGGCTGGTCGTGGTTAGGCAAACTGCGTTAGCGAGGATAATCTGCAACGTCTTTCCCTGAGCCGTATGCAGTTCTCACGGCCGACGCGCCTATCGCGCCTCTAATCCACCACATGCATGTGCAACGAAAGTGCTGCATCAAGTGCAGAAGGGACGTTCGCAAGGCTGGGAGTGCATTGTATGCGCAGTTGAATATTTGGTAGACGCATAAGTTAATACCGCCGGATCATCGCCACGACCATTTCCCCCCATATTCATCTACGAGCTGACAACTCGCTGGGACACCGAGAGTCCGCACAACTTCCATTTAATGTGGAAGCTGATCTGTGCGATCCGCAGCAGATGAAGGTGAAATGATCTGCAGATAAACTGCAAAGCGGCAAAATCCCAAAAGGCGCTAAGCTTCGAGGTCAAGCACGTGCGTATAAAAAGGTCAGACTGCCAAGCAGTGTGCAGTTTGCAAAAAAGGACGTGAGATTGATTGCGGTCTGATGGTGCCGGTGGCGCTCCATGCACATGGTGCCGACTTGCGTGTAATAGAGATGGTGAATTGCAAATAGATGGCTGACCCCAAGACTACTAGCAAACTGATGATGATCGAAGCATTCTGGTAAAAATTTGCTCGCACTTGGAATTCCAAGCACTAAAGGTAGGCTGGCACATTGAAAGTTATCCCTGTTTACTGACAAAGTATCACTATATTGAAACTTGAGCAATTCATCGCCCTGCTAGTCTTCAGTTCAAACTGCAAAGTACTCAGGCCTCGGTTTTTCGTTAAGCCCGTAGTTGGAGCAGTGCTGTCGTTTTACTGCAATTGATGCAATTGATGCATTTTATTGCAACATTGCATTTGTGTTTCATATATTGCATTTTGCGAAAATTGCTACTTGTTTAATCTAGCTAGCATATTTAGTAAGTTAGTTTCGTTCTGTTTAGTTACACATGCAACTGCTAGCCATTTTGAACAAAGAAGGAATAGGAATTTCCCCAATTCTTATTCCTGGAGATATAACTGTATATTGCAATTTATTTTCTTTGATATGGGAAAACTGAAACTAGCAATAGTATGTATTTTTCACCAAATGAGTAAACTCAAATCTGATATTTAAAAAAAAATTATATATCTTTTGTTTTGCTATTGTGCTATTTCAAATAGCAATAGTTGTATTTTAAATGCATGTAAGAAGACTTATATGTGTACACATATGTATATACCTATAGAAAATCAATCTATTGCAATTTAGAGCAAACCTCGGAGTTTTATTTACTGCACAAAGAAACACTAAAACGACAGCACTGGTCTCCTGTTTCGCTCTAGTTTCGCTACAATTTCACTCTAATTTCGCTCCAGTTGCACTCCAATAATTTGAAAAAATGAAAAAGTTGTGTAAACATTTTATTGAATATAAGAAATTACATTATTACTCCAAATTCACTTAGTTTCTGTTCATGCATATTTATATTCATATATTCATGCATACATGCATATTTAGTGCGCATCGAGTCAACGTCATTTATAATTCCATTTATAATAAATTTGATACCAAATTGCAACTTTTTCATTAGCCTTGAAACAGCCATTTGATTATAAGCTGACATAATGGGGAAATTGCAGGCAGTGCGCAACATTACAAAATCCAATATGTATGCAAGGGTTCAATTACTAAGATATCTAAATACATTTTCAATCCGAACAGCATGCATATCTTTGTGCTAATTAACGTAAAATGCGAACTGAACTCGAATTCAAAGGCACTGCACATGATAACATTTCCATTGGTGATTGTATCCCAAAAGTAAGCATACAACCCACATTAAAATTAAAGACATGGTAAAAAATATATTGTTTGCATCCTATGAACAGAGATTTTGGATAGATGTCCCCGCAGCTTGCATGGTTTATCGGTTTTAATCTATGGCTAGATTTGTTAAGATTTAGTATCCTGAGTAATCTTAATGCATGGCATTTTTTCGATGTTAAATGGGATATCGGTCAAATTGTTAACGACTTTCATCTTTTACGATTTTCGAAGTATTTTTTACGATTTTTGAAGCATCTGTTCAATGTTTTGTGCTGCGCTTGTTTTTGGGGGTGTCTTTTTTAAACTAATTAATTTAAAATTAAAAAAAAAAAAAATTTCTTCGATTCCTCCATTCTCGCCATTTTCGCACATTATTGGCCGGGCCCTCCGTTTTCGTAGTTTCGCGTCGTTTTCTCAACCATTTTTAGACACATTTTTTTGAAGCTGTAGCTGATCGAAGACTAAAAACTAAAACAAACGGGGGTTTTTCGGATTTTTCGTAGTCGAAATTTTGCTCATTTTTATGCTTTCTAGAGTTTGAGTGCTACTGAAATGTTGACATGCTCTTCGGATTTGAAAAGTTAAGTTAATATGAACCACAAATGGTATGATGAGTCCCTCTTCCGAAAAGAAACGCGCAAAAAGGGCATGGATATTAAAAATTTAAAATAAAATAAAAAATTATAATTGTATAAGAACCTGTATAACTCCGAAAAAGCACGACCGACGGCACATATTCAGTCTAGGCAATACAAAAACCTAACAATAGTCGAGATATTTCCTACCAATTTCTTCAAAAAATACAATCCACCATTACTTCCTAAGCTTCATACCGTGCAGGTTGAACTTTGATCCACATCCGAGAAACCACTCCGAAAATTATTTTTACATAATTTGGCCTTTTTGTAGCGTCATCAACGAGCAGTATTTGACAAGGTTCTTTCAATTGCTTTCTTTCTATCCATAATTTTTTAATGAAGGGCATTTAGCTCTATTGATTTCGAAATTTTAAAACCAAAACATGAAATAATGATTATAAAATAAGATGGCTGGTGTATGAGATAGAAAAATATTAATGCTGTTGTTCAATGAGGCCAGTATTTTCGGTTCGCGCCATTGAATGTAAAGAAGCCAGGCTATTAGACTGAATGTAGCCCGGATAAAAAATTAGTGCAGTTAATTTAGAACTCGAACAGAGACATCTAGTTAGTTTTAGTTTCCACTGAAAGCTCTAAACTTTAATCAGAATCCTACAGCATGTTATATTTTCTGGAAAGGGGGGAAATGCAGAAGTGTATGTGCGGTGTTGTTATAGTTTTTGAGGTTAGAAAATTAGTAATCTTTCGCCCTGACAAATGTTAATTATTATAAAAATGACAGCCTGTGAAAATGTAAAATGCCCTTCATCAATTTTGTTATACTTAGTGACTTCGAAATTGTTCGTTACGTGATCTATGCATGTAAGTATATTTGAATAATAAGCATACGAAACGGGATTTTCATTCACTGGAAAGCAAGGCGGAATCGTCCGTGTGAGTAATTGAATAGTTATGTAATAATTTAAAATATAATAATTATATTGTTTGCAATACAATAATGTATCAAGTGACATCAAATGACTCGGTGTTTTTTTTTAGCCAATTATACCGTTAGCATGGGGGTCACGGAATGGAAGTAGCTGGAAGCTGCGGCCAGCTCTTTTCACGCTCGCAGATGATAGATTAGAGAGCATTTAGAGTTAGAGAGCTCATACTGGAGTATTTTGTGCAACAGCTGAATGACATCTTTTGATCCTTAATGGTTGAGTTTATTGAGAAGCTGTGCAAAGTAATAAATTTAAACTGATACCACCAACGACATGAAATGTCATCATTGTTGGAAAGTGGACTAATTATTTTACAGTATATCATTCTTTCCTCGCTTCTATAAGAAAGAGCAAATTTTTTGTGACCGATGTATTCAAAAAATATCGACATAAAGCATATAAATATCAGTACAAATATAAATTATATTAACCAAATAAGCAAACACGGAGCACGTATTAACACGTAGTACAGTTGCTCACAGTTTAAACGATGTGAGTACTTATTACGAGGAAATTCCTACAAAACTCCCGAAAATGGAAAATCATTTTCTTCAAACAAACAAAATATTTTAGCCTGTAGTTCTGTTTATTATATCCAATGAAAAAAAAACCAACAAAATATTCCAATCAGCACAAAAAAATAAAAGTTCATTATAAACACCAAATTTCACCTCACAGCTTAAATGATCCGCCATTTAAAGAGCAAACATATAACGGTGTGCGCTACGCATTTCTGCATGTTCATTGTTATTCTAGCCGTGCAGTGCGATAAGGGTTTCTAGTGAAAATTTGTTTATCATTTGGACTGATCAGTAGAATTAGGAGAAAATAGTTGATTTGAAAATGCGTCGGCGAACAACAATTCAAGAGCATGACCTCATTATTGAACATTACAAGAAAGGAAAAACTCAAGAAGAAATAGTGGAAATCACGTGCAAATCCAAATCTATAGTCCAGCACATAATTGAACGGGTTCGTTCATGAAAATCGCATAGAAAATAAGGATAGAACAGCACGCAATAAAATATTTTTCCCTACCGATTGTCACTGGATTGTACGACAAGTGAAGAAAAATCCCAAGCTGAGCGGACCAAATCCAGTGCAGGAAGTGGAAAATTAATTTAATAAGAAGTGTAACCCAGAAACCGTAAGAAGAGTTTTAAGGGATGCGAATTTTAACGGAAGTGTACCCAGAGAAAAAACCCTATATTAGTGCTAAAAATAAGACAAGAAGAATGGACTTTGCTTGCGAGCACGTAACAAAAGGTACAGCGTAGCGGGATACCGTTCTTTTCGTGGACGAGAGCAAATTTAACCTTTTCGGAAGTGATGGAATTGGTTATCTGGCAAATGCTTAACTTCAACCACGGAATTTACGCGGTACAGTAAAACACGGTGGTGGCCACGTGATGATGTGGGGGTGCATGGTAAATACCAGATTGAGAAACTTGGTGTTCATTGAGCGAATCCTGGACAAATTTCAGCATTTGAATATCTTGAAGAATAGTCTACTGCAGAGTGCGGAAAAACTACACATCAAAGACAATTTTCGATTCTATGAGAGTAACAACCCGAAGTACACCTCGGAACTAGTGCAAACGTGGTTGATTTGGGATTTCCCAAACCAAATTAAAACGCCTGCTCAGTCACCAGATCTAGATGTTATCGAACATTTATGGTCAAAGCTAGAAGAAAAAAAATTTTTGAGATTGAAGTAGAGGACTTTTTTGAGAGAACATCATTTAAGCTGTAATGTGATATTTGGTGTTTGTTTATAATGACCTTTTATTTTTTGGTGCTGATTTGAAGATTTATTCATTGTTTTTTTCATTGGAAATAAATAAAAGTTGAAATATTTGTTTGATTGAAGCAAAGGATTTTTCATTTTCCGTGAGTTTTTATGCGGTTTCCTCGTAAAAAGTACTCACATCATTTAAACTGTGAGCCACTGCACGACGAAGCGGGGCTCCGAATTTTTCAGTATTGAGTAATTGATTGCATCGAATTGATTAATTGAACCTTAGCACTACGACCCCTCGGGTTTATTGGGCCTCCTCTGCGTTACGCCTTGTAGCTGGAAAAATATCCCGTCAAGGAACGTATTCAGGTTCAGAAGAACCCCGGATTTCTTCTCAATCTGGATATGCTCCTTAACGGACAACAGATACAATCAACTCTAATCACAGTGCTGGAGAAAATGTTCTACACACTGCTGTTCCTCCACAGTATCTGCAGCAGACATCCCGCTTCTTGCCTATTCTGTGGAGGTACTTTTTTTTTAAATTTTTTACAAAACTCCGAAAACTATGGAATGAAAGTCTGGAAAGCTATAAATTTACCAACAGGGCGAAAAAAGTCACTAAACCACATATCCATTATAAAAACGGGCTCTGAATTGCTATCAGTAAAAGATAGTGCAGAGCAAATGGCGGATGCTTTCAACTAGTACTTTTGCAATATCGAGAAAAGCATGGTACAAAAAATTGCCAATACAAATCTCATCTAGTGAATCAGTTCATTCTGCATCGTCAGGTAGGATTAATTCTGTTTCTGAGAATGAAGTCATTTCAACTATTAAAAATATGAAAGGAAACTCGAGCTCAGGATTTGATAACATCGCAGTAGAATGCCTCAAGAAAATTAAAACTTTTATTAGCGAACCACTAGCACATCTAGCCTCACTCAGCTTTGAATGCGGAATCTTTCCACAAATATATAAAACGGCAATTGTAACACCAATTCACAAGGGGAATGCCCAATTTCTTTACTGTCTAATATATGCAGAGTTGCAAAAAACTTGCAAAAAAAAAACCTTTAATTACATTTTGAAATATGCGAAATTTCATAAATGAAAACCAATTTGCTTTCAGACCTACATTTAGTACCCAAGAGGGGCTGGCGAAATTAACTGGTCTGGTTGCAGAAGCTTTGGACAAACGGCGCAAACCGTTGGGCCTTTTCACACTTGTATTCTTGATGCACTCCTTAAACCGGTTTACTGGGCAAGATACGGAATAGTCCGGGAGCCAGCGACAGTAAAAATATGCCGATTTCATCGTCAATGAAAGTATATCAGGGTCTTCAATTTGTTTGTGCTTATCACAGAAACTGACCACTTACATCGCACCTCGAGACCTTTTGGTGTCAGGAGCGTTGACAACATGTAAGAAACAGTACGTAAAATAACTCTTATCATCGCCATTGATATTTTGAGGGGCTACCAATTGATATCAGACGATGTCAAAAAACGACCACTTACATTTGTTTGGCGGGACAATCAACCACTTACAAGCGCGCAAACGTGCAACATTTTTTTCAAAAATTGACTTTTTTCATCGCTGCTCAAATTCTACATGTTTACAGACGACCATATTGCGCATGTAAAAACACTGTGCTTACAATCGATTCGCGGGACAAACCTACTTTAAGCGATCATGCCATGTTTTGTGAAGCAGAACATTACTTCAATCATAAATTTATACACGAAAACAAAATTTGAGAAAATGAGTATGAAATCGGTAAAAAAGTAGATATTTACCAAATTTATTCGTGACTTAATAAAATTTTCATATACTAATTTTCATCGCTTTCATCGGAAGAATCTTGATCGTAATCGGAATTTCTAAGGTCCGGCAGACAGAAAACTCGTGTCTTCTACCACTGGCAGATAAAATATTGTGTGCACCTTGAATATTTTACTATTATTGTAGTTGCTATTGTGTACCTGGCAAAGTTTCGCCGTCTGGCTTTTTTTCTTCACCTTCTTTCTTGAGTACAATGTCTTCGACGATGTTTGGCAACTGTTCACTCTGAAACCATTTGAAGTCAAATTTGTCCCCTTTTATTTGCCATCCACAGTCCTTTGGTGCCAAATCCGTGATGTTTTGTGAGTAGGAGTTGCTCCACATTTTCCCGATATAAGCGGACCTTAGGGTATGCTGAACGATTTCCGATTGGCATGGAGGAAGGCTCGATCCATCGAAGTTTCTAACATTGATGTTGAGTGTTTGCTCGTTTTCTTTGCATTTGTAGGCCCTTAAAAACGTTTTTACTCGCACCTTATTAACCTCCGTTGTTTTTTCCTGTCGTACAAATGACAAACATATTTCTCTACAATCGACAATATCGCCGCAAAGTCGCAATCGGGATACTTTGATGCCGGGTTTACATTCTCGCCGAGGAATGGCAAGTGTAGACGAGGTCTGTGTGTAAATGGTCTCCTTGTCTATTCTCGGCTGTTTTTTTCATGGCAAGCACGCGTGTGTAAATGGTTTGCTCGTCGGCTCTTGTTTGTTTTATGAAGGGATAATGATCCTTTTATTACTGTGCCTGAGTGTTTATGACCGTCTCGTCCTAGCTTGAAGCCGCTGGAAGCGAAGTCGGTTTTATGCATCGAGTCAAAGGGATTCGAAAGGGTAGCATGTGCTCATTCACATTTCCGAATTTTTCGCTGGGACTTCAAACATGTCTTTGCGTGTCCCAGATTGAAATCACTCAACGCACACCAGGCAGTTGCAATAGCCACAACCTGTACCTCAGCCATCGTTCACTGAACTGAACAAAACAGCTCACATCTGTCGAAAATCTTCAAAATTGAATCAATGCTTCCAAAAAGCTTCCACAAAATACTCTCCTCCTACCTGACCAACCGCACATTTCAGGTGAGATACAAAAGCTATTCTACCGCTAAACATCGTGTGCATGCTGGTGTACCACAAGGAAGTGTTTTGGGACCGGTACTTTACACTATATTCACATCTGATCTCCCAATATGCGACAAAACAACGACAGCTACCTTTGCGGATGACGTTGCCATACTATGCACTGATTCAGACCCAGTTACGGCATCCCGTACATTGCAAGGCCACATCTCACTTCTTGAAGAATGGCTAGCGAAATGGAGAATCAGAATGAACGAAACCAAATGCATACACGTTACTTTCACATTGTTAAAACTGACTTGCCCTCAAGTATATTTAAACAATGTACCTATACCTCAAAGTAACGAAGTAAAGTATCTCGGAATGCACCTTGATAGGAGGCTCACCTGGAAACGGCACATTGAAGCTAAAAATCAACAACTGAAGCTCAAATTCATAAACCTCAAATGGATGCTCAATAGCAGGTCAAAACTTTCTCTCGACTCTAAAGTGCTCGTCTATAAGTCTGTCTTAAAGCCAATCTGGACATATGGCTTACAAATATGGGGTGCAGCCCGCCCTTCAAACATCAACATCATCCAGAGGACCCAATCAAAAATACTTCGATCTATCACCGGAGCCCCGTGGTACTTCCGGAACGCCAATCTCCATAAAGACCTGCGAATCGAGACGATTTCAGAAGAAATTAAGAACCGTAGTGGAAAATATATTGCAGCCCTCGCTCATCATCCCAACAAGCTGGCAAAAAAAATACTAACTCATCGTAAATTTCAGCGATTGAAAAGAACTGACCCGTTGGACCTTCCATCTTTAACGTAGAAAATACAGCCTGCGTAGCCAATTTCTTTGCTTTTCAAACTCTTTCAAACATTGAACACTGTAATTCTATAACACATATCATAGCTTTGCTCTTTGCTGTGTGACTTTATGTCAATAAAGTAACTTGGGTCCAAAATGTTCACGTCTTCAACTGTGAGGAGTGCACATCACTTGTTTTAGCATGTAAGATTTTAAAACTAACTGAAGCTTCTTATACGAAGGAAACAGTTTAATAAAGGTATTATTAAAAAAAAAAAAATCTGTCGAAAGATGCATGGTGCAATATCATAAGTAAACAATTCACCCTATGAAAGGTGCATGGTGCATGGTCCGTGTTGCATGGTGCAATATCCTAAATAAACAATTCACCCTATGTCTTGCTGAGTCTCGTCTAATGTCTTGCTGAGTCTTGCTGAGTCTTGTCCACGAGACGCTCGTCCCTATGTATAAATCCGGCATGACATATATGAAAAAGCTCTCAAGTACTCTTCGCTGCTCCGCAAAATAGTTAATGGTTTCACTTTCCCTTTTCTGTACAAAGAAGGATTAAAGTCGCATTCTGTGAAGGCATGAAACGGTGGAAATGCCGAACACAACTCATGGACCTGATTTCGTGTACATTTCAGTTACGTTGATGAACCTTTCATTATTTTTTTGCGCCAACGTGAAACCAGATTTTAACGTTCTCGCTGACGCGTTGCATGTTACCGAGCATTATAACCAAAATATTGGTATCTGAGCATCGAATGACGATGCTAGATTTGTCCTTGATTTTACACGCGTGAAAAATGATTTTTGTGTCAGATTCCTCGTGTGGTGGACACGACAAGCGCGTGTAAGACCATCCAAATATATTTAACAGCACGTACGCGCATTTGAACGTTCAAACTGCAAGTGAGCGGCGACTTTGATGATCGCTTAAAGTAGGTTTGTCCCGCGAATCGATTGTAAGCACATGTACAACATGATCCTCAGTAACCATGTCCAATTTGAGCAACGATGAAATAAGTCAATTTTTGATATTTTTTTGCACGTTTGCGCGCTTGTAAGTGGTTGATTGTCCCGCCAAACAAATATAAGTGGTCGTTTTTTGACACCGTCTGATGTCAATTGGTAGCCCCTCAAAATATCAATGGCGATGATATGAGGTTTTTTTTCTATTGTTTATTACATATTGTTGATGCTCTCAGTAAACGTTGTCCCGCTAACTGGTTGTAAGTGGTCGATTTTCGTTACTAACTAGACCTTATTGAGGATAATTACATACTTTGATCGACGATGAAATGAGTCGCCAAAATATGTCGCTGGCTCCCGGACTAGAAGAATCAAGGGGAATTCTCTACTTTTTGTAGAGAATTCCCCTTGATTCTTCCGTCTCTTGCCCAGTAAACCGGTTTGAGGAGTGCATCAAGAATACAAGTGTGAAAAGGCCCGTTAGCTGTATTTCTAGATTTAGCAAAAGCTTTTGATTCCATTCCACACAAAATGATTGTGGACAAACTTTAAAATATAATTTTGATTTAAAATGGATTATATGGATAGACAACTATTTGCGACATCGTAAGCAATCTGTTCAAATTTCGGGAAGGCAAAGCGTTAAGCTTTGAATACGGAATTCCTCCAGGGACTGTACTAGGCCCTATTCTTTTTCTCATCTATGCAAATGATATCTTTGCGCAACATATCAAAGGGCATTTAATATCTTTTGCTGATGATACAGTGCTTTTGATAGAAGAAAATAGCTGGAATGAGGTAAAATTTAAAACTGAATATAGTTTTTGTTTACTGAATGAGTGGCTAAGTAATAATTCCCTTACCTTAAATGTACCAAAAACACAGTACATAGCTCAACGTGGGTTACCAGAAGGACTAAATGTATCGATTCATTCGATGAACTGTGCAGCTGGCAGCCTTTGCCCTCCTTAGCAGAGAGTTACCAAAACTAAATATCTGGGCGTAATCTTAGACCAACTTTTAAAGTGAAATCTTCATATTGAAAATGTCGTAAGCAAATTAAGAAAAATTATTCCTATATGCTTTGAGGCTCGTTCTTTCTTGAGTAAGCAAACAATTAGGATGTTCTACTTTGCCTTGATACATTCTTTTATTCAATATGGAATTGTTGCATGGGGCTGTGCATCACAAAATGCTTTACTCCCTCTGAAAGCTATGCTGAAGTCTATACTCAAAATCTTATTACATAAGCCCTGACGATTTAGCAGTGAACAACTTTTTACTACAATCAATGTTATATTAAAAATATTTCAAGGTCCAAGTATGCAAATGCAAGGAGTTGACTTATCATTCTCTACACTTTGTCAAAGCTTTAACCATGGCATCACGTTGCTTTTAAATGTACAGTGGAATGCCCCAGCCGGTAACTGAAATATATAGTTGATTTTGAAATAGGTCGTCTTTAAGTGATGGCTTTTTGGGATCAACCTGTTAAAATGGAAATATGTTAGTAAATAAATAAACTAAGGCCAATAAATAGCAAAGTTCTGATTTATATATGTAGATTCCAAAACAAAAACTTTACAAAAAGTGCAAAAAAAGCAAAAATTAGTCCCTAGGACTGAAACTGTAAATTGAAAATCAGTTTTTGTTAACTTGTTTGCCTTATCGTCCTGAGCAGCATGCAAACCGAAAACAATGTTAAAAATAGTGATTTCCATATTTTATTCTAAATCACGCCCATCCCTTTTCATTCCATCAGCCAGTATCCATCTTCCTTCGATCATCCTGTTTTGTTGCGTGAAGTCTATTAAACAACAGTGGCGCCCCGGGCCAACAAAAAACATTGAACCGATACCGAAAATCACAAAAACACACTGTTTTCTCCTGTAAATTGAGAATGGAGTCTGTTTCCCCGGAGCGGAGGTGTGTCGTCATTTATTCTATGCGGTTCGACTACTGTATCAGATTGAAACTCACTTCTGGCATCCGATGTGGCTGGCAGTGATTATTAGCCTTAAACAGGGCAAGTTTTGATGCGTTGCCGCATAAGCAGTCCTAGAACGTCCTTCTGCCACTCGAAAATCCGGATTCTGACACTTTCCAATTTGGTTCTATGAATACGAGATGAGGCTATCCGGGACTGTGACGATGAGTTCGGGCACGGAATGCTTCCGGGTTCACGACGAGTAATAATAGCATGAACCATTTAACCCCAACACAGGCTACTTTTGGGTTTGGCGTTTCAGCGATACGTTTTCTTTGCCCTTTATAGCCCGTTCACACTCGGCTCTAAATCAGGCGATTTCGATCAGCTGATCGCTTTAGAGCTAAATCAACTTAAATCTACCTGATTACCCATACATTTTTTTCGGCGCCAGACAGAGTTAATCAAGTAGATTTAGAGTTAATCAAGTACAAATCAGGTACTATTGTGAATTTTTCCGGGCTGAATTGTTCTCAGAGCGTGCTTAATTCCATCCGTGAGAGGGAGAGTAGATTTCAACGAAATGTCATTCGAATTTCGTTCAAATATAGCAAAAATTGGACAAAAAAGGAAAATGTGAGTTGTACAAAATGAAAAGAAAATGCTCTTGAATGTTTCTGCACCATTTTGAACAACTTTCATGCAAAAAAAATTGTACACACAAATTCGAATGACAGTTCGCTCTCTAAATCTCCTCATTCTAAATCACTTCGGGTAGTGTGAACGCTTACCTGATTAACTTTGACAGCTTCTAAATCTACTTGATTTAGAGTCGAGTGTGAACGGCCTATTACCTTGACTGTTCGAGGAGCAGAAATATTCTTCGCTTCAGTGCGAGGGAGGTCAGAGTTTTGCAGCAGCATTCATTGCTCGCATACATACATATATTTCTAGGTCGTTTCCTGTGAAGCTTACGCCAACTTTTCGCAATTTCGACGATATCTCAGCATTTTTCGTATTGCGATGCTCAATGCAATCTTTGCTAACAGATGCAATATTTCACTCGCACACATTAATACAAATGTATCGACTCGGCAACGTACCTGAACGATTTATACGCCACCATGCTGCCGGGACGGGACTCCAAGGTATTCTTGAAACTCCATCCGAATCTATTCATGTAGAAAGACCCCGATAAGAACGAAACGGTTCACCGGAGCTGTTGGCTTGGGACAAGAACGAATCCTGTTCTCTAAATGGCAGACAGAACGAAATCGAATTTTAAAAATCGCGTAATCGACTGCTGGCAATGTGCAAACGTGGTACATTAAATATGTGCTCGAATATGCAATGCCATCCTGTTTCTCGAATTCACTTGTCGTTGCGGATGGAGCAACAACGCAGATGACGACTCGCCCCCACCCTGCTATGAGTCACTAACGATGCGATGCAAAAACAGATCATAATTACATTCTGTCGATAGAATGCAATCAATAGCAGTTTCCAATCAGATTTCGGGATGAGACGAACGAGTTCAAGGACTTCTACGAATCAGGTCGACTTGGGACCTGGCATATTAAAACTGGGGTGCTTTCCCTCGTCTCAACGAAGATACGGTTCTAATTGCAATGCAGCCAAGAACCATATTGCCAAGTCTTGTGATGAATTTTAACTTAACATATGGACCAGTGGTCGCTGTGGGATATCCGCTTTTCTTTCGGATAATCATCATCGTACCCGTTTCTCTTCTCTTCAAAGTCTTTCGGTAATTGTGTACCATTTTCCAGAATCTGGTGCGCTGTCAAGGATACATGAGTAGGGGTCGCGGCTACTTTGATGTTACTGATGAATGGGAAATATTCGAAAGGGGTCGAAGAGCCGATGCTATGGTATTCGTTTCCACGAAATAAATAAGAGCGTAATATGTTATTTACTTACTTAAAATTAAGTATAATGCATGATTTTTACAAGTCACTTAATATATTTCTTAAAGTCAACTGTTTTGGTTTCAATTGTTGTCCGAGATTTTATTTTTCTGAATTCAACTTCCACGTTCACGATGTCATCGAGCCATTCCTACATGAACCTGTCCATCATCCTGTCGGATGTTTTACCCTCATTCGCCAGCAAAGTCGTAAATACGAAGGGTTCAATGCTCAGCTCAAACACGACAGTTTAGCATCAAAAGCGAATATTGTTCACCCCTCATTCAAACGCAATTCGTAAATGGGCTTAGGTTAAACCAACACCTGTTCGAGTGGCATTAGGCCATAAATTCCAATTTGAAAATGTGAATGCGAGTGCGAATTGACGATTCCAGCCAGCTCAGGGTCCAGCGAATAGCGAACTTAGTGCTTACCACTGCGTTAAACTCGCATTAGGACAAGATTTGCCGAAATCTCGCAATCCGAAAGTTCGACTTTGCATTAGGACTTGAGTAGCGACCTGGCCGGATAAGAACGACTTGCACTTGAGGACTTAGCGCATTAGAACAAACGGGTGAATGGATTTATTCAGTCGAGCCCTTGACGAAAAACGAAATCGAAAAGTCCGTATCCGTAGCTAACATGTGGTTTTTCCGGAGCATATGGCTAGTAACTTTTTCGAAATTCTCCTCTTTGAAACGTTGCAATTAGAGATCTTGTTTCGCGTAAATGGATTATATAGGAATATGGCTGTTAATATGGTTGCAACGTTTAGGATTCCAAACAGAATTTAAGGGCTGATTTTATGAATTGATAACTATGAGGATTATCGATACAGCATGACCATACTGGGGTTTTCGATCGTGATAACTATTATTTTGACTTGACAGTTTAACCGGAAAATTTATAGACAACAAACAGGAAAATTGTGGACAGTGAGAAACTAATGGTATTTTAAGATTTCACTTGCGCTTTAAACACAATTTGAATAAATATAAGAAATGCTCATAATAATTTTTCAGTAAAACTTTTGTGTTTTTATTGAAAACTTGCTTGTGGTGGATTGTGCCAGTAATGTGGTTTTTGTCTTAAATCCTTGGTAATGTACAGTGCCGGTAAAAATGATAAGACAGCCCGTGTTTTTCAAGAAATTGTAAAATAATAAAACAATCTCAATCTACAGGTAGGTGAAACAGAAAAAACATCTGACATTTGTGCCATTTGAGAGTGATATATAACTAATAAAACGCAACTATTTATAATATTTTATTGAGCTTCCTTTCTTTTTTATAATATCTACCATTCGTTTTGGTAACATTTTACATAATCTTCGAACAAAATCGAAATCTGGGCCCATGCAGGTCCTATCTTTTTCAAATTCTTTTGTGTCTTGAAATTGTTTCGATTCAGCGTAAACGATTCAGGGCATGAAGCACGAGATTTCGATAGGCGATATCGCCTATCGTCAAATAAAAACGATAGCGATTATCGACTTAGGAATGTCGGCATCACAACCTAAACGATATGGTGTATCGAAATTTTCCTTTGGAATTATAACTCCATGGTAGATTTTCTTTACATTTGACAGCATCTGATGTATAATAATGACATTTGAAAATTAAAATAGTGAGCTGCTAACGCGCAAAAAGTCTGTCGGTAATTCAATTCATAACGAAAATCAATAGAGCCATTCATCCTTTTTTATTCTTCATCTGAAGATGCTAAGTTTTCCATGTTCCGCCATGAATTTACTCATTATTATGAACTGAGTAGTATTTGTTATTTTTATATTCGCTGTGTTTTCGCTGAAAATACATTTTCTCTGAAACCAAATTTTATAAAATAATCATAATACTTACCTTTTCAAAAAATACCCGGAATCGTTTCGACCACTCTTAACCATTCGTCTTTAAACACAAAACTGCGAAATGGACTGCCATCATTGGTATGTTCGCGAACCTGAATTTATTATAATATATTAAAATGGATTCGCAGCAAGTCGTTTTTGTACTCTTGCTGCAAGCCAAATTTTACCAAAAAAAGAAACCAACTGCAAAAATCTGTTGCTGCTGCAGTACGCGAACAGACCCCATGTCACAAGCCGAAGATGGATATCGATGACATATCGATAGTCGCTTGACTATCGCCAGAGATTTCGATAGTCGCTGTCGTTTTTTTTTATTTTCGTGATTTCAAATCTGGGAAATTTCGACAGTCGATATCGTCTATCGTCGGTTGTGATTCATGCCCAGGTCAGCTGACCTCAACAATTTTCGATAATATTTAGTTCCAGGAAAACAGTGCTGGAAATCGAGAACGTCAATTTGTTGCTGCTGGAAGTAATGTTTAGCAACGTTTGCATTGTAAATCGCAGCATTTTCTTGTTGTAAAATGAACGGCTGATCCGCGATTTCTACTATACTATTATCAATCTCCTCATGAAACATTTCCACATATCGGAAGCTGTTTATTTTTCAAGTTAGAAACCGAATGTTTGAACGTCCTTTGTATCCTATTGCAGTTCAAACTATTACACTTCCGCCACCATGCTGCTTCTTGCTCAAAACTCTCATTTCTTTCCTAAGATGGTGGAAATAATAACTGAAACCGTCGGCTCCGTCGAGATTAAGTTTCTTTTCGTCTGCAAAAATAACGCGACGCCATTTTTTCTTCCAACGCAAGCAAAGGCCAGTCTGGCCCTTTTGTCAAAGTGCAGGAAAAGATAAGTGGGTGAACTCCATCCATTTTCCAAAAAAAAAAAACACTTTGACCTTGAAATTGAGCCTCCATTTACGAAATGCATTATCTGTCAAAGCAAACTGAGAGTGTGTTGGTATTTTTTTTGCGAGAATGAGCCGTATGCGATAATGTTTCGAATATTTCTGATCTTCGTTTCATACTGCTTGAACACAATGTGCAGCCGTGGCCTGTTGCGGATGCTGTCAACAACGCTGCCGTTAGTGATGTAGCCATTTATTGCAGCGTTGACCAAACACAATGATGTAGCCAGCGGCAGCTGTCAATATAATTGTTTTCTGTGTGTAAGTTCGTTACATATTCTTTAATATGCTTAGTACTATACTCTTCGCGAAACGAATTCAACGGTCAAATCCCATACAAAAATAGCTTTTCAATTCGTCAGTAAAGCTCTTTTGTATGGGATTTGACCGTTCAATTCGTTTCGCGAAGAGTATAGTACTAGGCATTAGTTCGAAATTGTCGCCGAGTTGGATTTAGCAAGATATTTTGAATAAAATTAAGTTTTTTTTATTGATTTCGTGTTATGGGTGTTTACCAACTGTTTATTTTTAGATCAACTGAAGGAATTGTTTTAGGATAATTTTCCATCTAATCGTTGAAAAATGGAATACATTGGTGAAACTTTTGCAAAGCGTGGAATAACGTTTGTATGGAGTCATTGCAGGAAAACTCGACTACGTGCCCCCCATACTGGCGTGTTACTGGCCAATACTGGCGTTAAGTTAACACCGGATTTGAAAACTACATACTCTATTACATCATTATACAAAATATAAAAACATCTTTAGTGGAAATGCTGCAGAAAAACACTAATCATTGAATATCTTCGAAGTAACTAGAATTCAGACAGAAAGTTTATATTAAGGACGGCAGCATAGCCGTTAGACAATTTTACTGATTGTGTTTTTTTGTGTTTTTGTGGGTGTTTTTTGTTTGATTGCCAGTTTATCGTAATTGTGTTGTCTTCTCATCTGGTTTATATATGCTTTTGATGATTATTCTTGAAGTTTTTGCCCCTGCTACCACCAGATGTCGAGCAGGTATTAAAAATTCTAGAATAATCAACAAGAACTTACAAAAAATACAAGATAAACAAACAAAAAGAAAACATCCCAAAGAACAAATACACAACCACAGAGAAAAAACATAATCGGCAAAAGTGTCTAACGGCTATAGGGCCACGTAGTAGAGTTTTACCAGCAAGCTGTCAAACATGTAGCCAGGCAAAAAGTAGAAAGTTGATCAACCTCGGCTACGGCCACCTCGCCATGGGCTACGCATTGTAACTGGTTCAATGCAATCCTGTGCTTTTAACTTTTTCACAGCACCTGGCTTCGCAGCAGGCCACGGCTACGGCTACACATTGTGTTTCAGCAGCTAAGTGTAGAAGTAGATGCTAATCGAATAATTCTCCGTTCGGAGTTACAGCTCTTGGTCGCCCTTTTGACTTTTTGTTTCCATAATTTTTGGGATTTCGAATAAAGTTGCGGATCGCACATTTGCCCCGCATCGCAGTTCGCGCAATTTCGTTATGGACTATCTTTCGCCGTGTAATTTTTTATTATATTCTTTTCCTACACAAAACTAGTAAAAAATCCCCTCCAAATACTGAAATCTAATTCTATAAATACTTTTCGTCTTCTTCACACCCGAATAAACAGAGAATGGTTGTTCCTTGCTGTCGTCTTCTTTAGTTACCTGTAATTCAACTTTCTTTAATGACTCAATATATTATGGAAAATCCGCGGCTGAATACTCAGGCGAATGTAATGTGGTACGACTATCTCAGATACATACACAGCTTCTTGGTATTGTCTTATTATTTTACGATTTTTTGAAAAACAATTGTTGTCTTATCATTTTTACCGGCACTGTATATGATTATGAATATTTCAATATTCATTTCGCGATATGTTCATTCAGGTTCATTGTTTAACAATTTTATTGTCCTAATAAGCGCCTATTTTAGTCAAGGAATATCGGTGGAAATAAATGTCGTTTTAGAAAAAACAGCATTAGCATAATATTGAATGTAATTTGATAATTTTACAAAATTCTTGTTTGTTTTATAGAAGCGACCGTACTCAAGCCCAAACAAAGCACCAATTAATTATAAATTAAGTTAGAACATTTCTTCTTTACATTTTTGTGTCATATTTCTTTATTGTACTTTTATAATTTGTCACTAAAACCTGATAAAGATTAAGCTTCAAAACAGTGACGATTATTTATTATTATTCATGCTTCAAATACATATTGGCCCAAGCTAAACCATCTCGGGTTGGACCACCACAGGCCAATTCGAGGACGGACTGCTGCTGTCCACACCATGGCCGGAGTTGGTGAGCTTCAGCCTGTCAGCCTGTCAAATCCGTTTGGCTGGTGGATGTTGGTGCTCAAATCCCACTCAAATCGGAATGCAGGCCAATATCGACCAATCGTAGCCACCTCACACCAAGGAGGTGTACACATATTGGCCATAGGCTTTGTTAGTCTGGCTTGGGCCAATATGTATTTCCTACATCATATATTCTCACAAGAAGTAATACAACGTATCAAATCGTACGATCTCGGTGGTCAATTGACGGGGTCATTTCTCGAGATAATACGATTTCTGAATTTCGTCTTCAATAAGTCGATGGTGGCGGTCGCTATGTAAACCAAATCTCTCTCACATCCAGACGCGAATTCGGGAAAAAACTGGTTTATCATCGCTTTGTACTGGTCGCCATTGGCGGTAACGCGATCGTCGTGTTCACCCTTGAAGAAGTATGGCCCTATGATGCCACCACCATGCAGTGAGAACCATATAGTTATTTTGTTATATTTTTGTGGATGTAACAGTGTCTTCATTTCTTGACGAAGGTTTTCCTAGCCATTGAGCCAGAAACGAGCCTCGCCGCTGAACAAAATTTTCCCGTGAAACAGAGGATCAACTTTCTCTTTGTTTTCGACCCATTCTCGAAACGTGCGACACACCTGGTGAATCCAACTCATCCAACGAATACATGACTGCCAAAACCATGTTTTGGTACAGCAGGAGTGATTTTTGAGAGACTTGAACGGAATATCGTCATGATTCCCATAATCTAGCTTTGCAATATCATAATGGTGGTCAGAGTAAAACTTTACAAGGCCATTAAAGAGTTCGATATCTGACGATTTCAGTATCAAACTCTCACATGGCCTTGTAAAATTTTACTCAGGCAGTACTATCAGAGGCATCTTTGAAGTCGATGCAAGAATGGAATAGCTTCAGGTCCTATTCTAAGAGGTTTTCCATCGAGTGCCTATCGCCTAATCTGAGGCCTTCTTAATATGCCTAGATCTATTAATGTCTGAGCGAATGGGACTATCCGTCAGATTAAAGTAACGGAGTACTTTAATCTAACGGATAGTCCCATTCACTCAGACATTAATAGATCTTCGTATATCTACGGTACTTCTACAATTGCTGCGCTTCTTTCTATTTTAAGGAACATGTTTGATTCCATATTTGATTAGTTCGGCAGGTATTTTGTCGACTCCTGGCAACTTATTATCTTTGGGTAGATGGTGCTAATAGCTTTGGTCTATCATTAGCTTTCATCATGAGACCTCTAAGTGGTGGCATTGCTCGTATTCAGCAGTTCAACAAAGAACTGGATCTCGCTACTATATTTTCACTTGGCCAGAAATATAATTTCCTTATTTTTCTTTGTAGATGTTGCTTTGTTTGCTTCATCCTACTCACTCGTTGGAAATTTTTTTGGAGCGTAAACGCTTACGAATTATTTCATACCAGCATATACATTTAATTTGACATTTACATCTATTTATATTTAACGCTCATATTTGGACGATTTTTATGGACGATTTGATATTTTCACAGAATGATTCTTTCAATTTTTGGATCGATTTGAATTCATAATTCACTACTACATACTTCAAGATGTGTACTCTTTTTTACCTTTTAAAAATGAAGCTCACAGTGTATTCTGATTCGCAAATCGTTTCTACATCGGGACGAAAATTTTCTTTTAAAATTTTCTCTACACTCCGTTCAAGTTCACATGCCCTTGATCATTCAGGCTGCTTTTTTTTCGCAGCTTGAATTCATAAACAATGCATTACTGTTGCTTCCTCCTACAATTACCTCTCTGCTGTCACATACATTTAACCATCTTTATTTCATTCATATTAGTTTCTTTCGAACCTGTACTTCCTTGAATTCTTCAACTAAATATTTTCTTCCCGGGGCTTATTTTTCTTCTTCTAAAAGCACCCTATTGCCCCTGCCAGATAGATTAATTAGGCTAGCAGGTAAAATGCTTTGACTTTTTTGCATCAAATCTGGGTGTCCGGGTTCACTCTTCGTAAAAAATTGAGCAAGAAATTTAACTTTCAACGAAGAAGGAACAGGGTTGTGCAAGTCTGAAAGCAGCAGAGAGCTAAAAATCATTGGATCATTAGAATAAGAAAATAAAAATTCTAAGGGAACATTTACAATAATGTTGCCACTTGAATTAAATGTTATTTCTGTTGAACCACCTTATTCTCAATATGAAGCCCAACGAATGATGCCAACCACGGAGCACGTCAGGGTAGAAATACTTTCGCCGTAAATCTTCTGATACGAAATGCTTCATTTCAAAATTCGTGTGACTCGGGTTCCATCTTCTTTAGCTGCATTGGCTTACTTCAAAACAGCTTCGAAGAGTATTTATATAACACGCGAAAATGGTGCATATTTTCGAACCATTAACTCATATAATCCGCCCTAAGAAACACTCTCTATATCAAAAGTTGCAAGTCAGTTTTTACTACGATGTGGCAGTTGCAATAGGGGAGTCACATTCACATCTACGATAGCTTTGTCATGCTGGGGCGTATTGAACACAAACATACGACCGTTCGACAAATCAGCATCAATTTTGATTACTTCATTTCGAATCAGTCTTCAAATAAATATCTATAATCAATTCTCATGCCGAGCGCCTAAAAGACAGACGAATTGCATGTTACATAATTTAAGGGCCCAGTTATGAATGTTTCACTTGCTACCGAGCAATAAGTTTCTATTGAAGCCTGCGTCCACCACCACCATATAACACGAAAGTAAGTTTTCGCAATTAAATATTCCTTATGAAAGTGTAGCGAAATCCATTTTATGGTTCTTTTTACCTCCTAGAATAACCGAAAATTGTTCAAATCGAAAATCACCATATTCAAGTAGGTACCCTTAGCATCAAATAACCGCGGATTTGCTCAACATTCCATTGAACGGTGTTGCAGCGAAAACAAAGACTAAATCGCGCAAAGATAAGAAAGCAAGTATTCTTATTTGTCTGCCTGCGTTTGTAGTCGAAATGATTTGAATAATTTCCACTTCGACTTCCTTTTCGGGAAATGAAATTTCATTTCAGCATTGTTAAAGGAAATCAACATTTTCACGAACTATTATCATATGTAATCACTCAATCAAGTAGAAATATTTCGAAGGAAGTTCAATACAAATTGATGACTGACACAAAGCAGAATTTCACTTTGTTGGGATGATTTTTATTAAAGTGGTAGCAGTGGGGTGTTTTAAAGTCTTTGGATTTGAAATGAACTGCTTTTCCTCCCAGTGGTTTATAAATTATGAGTGCGGCAAAGGAAAAATCTACAGCTCTAAGGGATCTCAAGTGATTTTACAAGAAATTAAAAAGGTTCACGTTGTTTAAATAAATAATTCACATAAGAGCAATAATGAACAACCAGTTAAATTAAATCGTTTCGTTATTACTTATTCGGTTGATGCACTGAAAGAAAAAGATATGCACCGAACAATGATCTCACTAAGCATACCCATCACATTACACTGAAAAAACACATAGCGCCAGACGCCATAATTTATAGACTTCTGGCGCCATGTACATGGTCGATTTGGAGATTGTGATAAAATATAGCGCCACACGCCATAATACATGGCGAAAAGTACATAGGAGCAGGCGCTATGCTTATAGTCTCCCACGCCATGCATATGGCGTGGAGGGCTATAGTACATGGCGTGGAGGACTATGGTACATGGCGTGGAGGACTATAGTACATGGTGTAGAGGACTATAATAAATGGCGTGGAGGGCTATAAGCATAGCATGTGCTCCTATATACTATGGCGTGTGGTGCTATATTTTATCACAAATCGACCGAAATCGACTATGTACATGGCGCCAGAAGTCTATAAATTATGGCGTCTGGCGCTATGTGTTTTTTCATTGCAATAGCATTTTTTTCGAGCGGAATGATTACGATTGATTTGCAGTTTATTTTCGAATTGAAATTTTATTCGATTAAAATTCATTCGCAAAAATTATTTGACAGCCAGTCTCAGTTTTTTCGATTGATTATCGAAAGTTTCGCTGAACTCAAGAAGCTTGCTGACATTTATACACCTCCTCACACAGTATGGCTGCGAGTTATAATTGGCGTGTCTTGAGCCATATTACATGGCCCATGGCACTATGTAATATGGCGTGCGGGGCCATAATTTCTGCGCCATGTAATTATGGCGCTGGGAGCCATACTGCATGGCTCAGGGCACTATGTACATAGCGTGTGGAACCATAAATGCTGCGCCATGTTACATGGGACCACGCGCTATGTAGATTTTGACATTATGGCGCTGGGAGCCATATTGTATGGCTCAGAGTACTATGTACATGGCGTATGGAACCATAAATAATGCGCTATGTTACATGGCTCTGGGCGCCATGTGGATTTTTTTCAGTGTACATCCCGCCATTCGAATTGCTCGTAAACAATCATTTCCTTATTTTTTTCTCTCTCCGCATAGCCTATAAATCTTATCGAACAAATATTATTGTCGATATAAAAATACTTTCGCACCAGAACTTTAGTTGTTTGTTTCTAAAGTTTCTATTCGTTTCATTGTATTTCGTGCAATTTTTTATAATAAATCACCATAGGACAAAAGTTTTTTTTAACGGATCGACACCCATTTATCGTTTCAAGCCATTTTCTAGATAAGACATTTTTTTTCAAGAAAATATAGAGAAGGATATAGGCTGATATAGATGCTTTCAAGTAGTATCGATGCGAGTTATTCGGCAGCATTTCGGGAAAGAATAAGCTTGAGAGACGAATGTGGTGGCGATTTTTCATACACCTCAATTGGTTGGAGTGTAATATCCGTTTCTACTAAGAAAATGAAAAAAATACACTTATACCCTGGTTTATTAATGCATCCTTGAGTATGTAAGTCCAAAGAGAATTAATTAAATCTCGGACTCCACGCAAGCTTTTGATGTGTGGGAAATAATTTCATTTTGTTGAAGTCCTCTGAATTTTATTCATTCAATTTGACATAATACAATACTGCCCTGGTTTGCATAAACGTTCTATATACATTTTGATCATTTTTGATTTAACACCGGAATCGAAAACTACATACGTAATACAGTCTGCAAAATTTGAAAAACCTATCTTTTGTGGAAGTATGTTAAAATCAATATTGAAAAATACCCTCTCCATATATCTCCAGTACAAATCAAAACATTGAATACAAATCATTGAATATCTCGAAAGCGCTAAAATGTAGTTAGAACGATTATGCGAATCAGGGCAAAATAGTTAAGCCGGGCCATCAGTCGGATAGGGGGAATAACATGTAGTATATGTACGTGCCGTAACTGGCTGAGGGCAATAACCTTTTTTCAGAAAAGTTTGGCGAATATTTTCAGGCTAATCCCTTCCAAGTAAGGCTGGCAAGAGACCGATTACCTCTCCCGTAAAATGCTTTCCGAAGCGGCTATCCCGAAACCATCAACAAGCCTCGGAATTGAATTGATACCACAACTATGACCACGCGAACGAAAACGGTTAAACGATTTGAAAATTTTCGCATGGAACGTTAGATCGCCCTACAGAGTTCGAGCCCCTCAACTGCTAGCTGATAAAGCTGATCTAACAGCAATACAAGAGATCAGATGGACAGGGAATGGTGTTTTATAAAAGAAAGAATATGACTTATACTACAGCTGTCATCCAAAACACCATGTGCTCTGGGTAGGCTTCGTCTTCAGCCAATAAATGAAGTGTATTATCATCGGCTTTAACGCTGTCAATGATGTACGCCAACAATTATGCACCCTTGGCGTGCGAGGCAAATATGCAAACATCAGCCTCAAAAATGCTTAAAACTTACGGAGGAATCTGATGACGACGTAAAAGAATCATATTATGAACAATTCGAGCGGATTTTCAATGCCTGCCCAAGGCATGATGTAAAAACCATCCTTGGGGATTGCAACGCCAAATTGGGTCAGGAGCTGGTATTCAGGCATTACGCAGGTACCCATAGTATGCATGAGAACACTAATGACAATGGACTTCGAGTCATAGAACAGGCAGCATCCAAGAACTTGGTCGTTAAGAGTACCAGGATGAGGTACATAAAAAGCTCAGAAGAACAGAAAAGAGACTTCACAGACAGAAGAATGTAGCTTGTGAAAAAGACCTGATCTGTGAACTAGAAAGAGCTAGAGAGCGAGGTCCGCACCAGGCGCGGAAGTTTTACCAAATAGTCCGAAGCATGGCGTAGAATATACCACGCTGCACGTACGGTAAGGACAAAGAGGGTAATCTGATCACTGATGCTGAGGCATTCTGGAGCAGTTGGAAGAGCACTTTAGTTAATTTTCTAAACGATCAGCTCAACGAAGAATTGAAGGCTCCACCAAGGCAAGAAGATAACCTTATGCTGCCGTCACCAAGCATAGAGGCGGTACGAAGAGTCATAAGTCGACTGAAATTTAACAAATCCCCTGGAGCCGACGGCATACCAGCTGAGCTGATTAAATATGGAGGGCCCACATCACACCAAGCAATTCATGAAATTATATATATGAAAAAGACTGGCGCAAAGGTATAATATGCACCATAAATAAAAAATGTAAATATGTGCAGTAACTAAGGAGTATGACATTGTTGAGCCCCTCCTATAAGATACTCTCCTCGACCCTGCAAGAGCTGATAGAACCATAGGATGAAACCATCATCGAACAATATCAATGTGGCTTCATCCCTGGCAAATCAACAATTGATCAGATCTTTAATCCCAGGCGACCGATGGAAAAATGTCTGGAACTCAAAATTCCACTTTATAGACTTTAAGGCCGTCTATGATAGCATAGACAGGGTAGAACTGTATAAAGTCATGAGAGAATCCGGCATCACAAACAAACTGACACGATTGTGTAGGCTGCTATCCAGACCGTTCAACATCTTCAATGGGCTCCGACAAGGGCGTTGGAGAATACAATCCGAGACTCTGGCTCGTCACTGAGAGGGACTATCGTCACCAAGTCCTGCCAGATACTGGCTCATGCAGATGATACAGACACAATTGGTAGATCAGACTTAGCTGTAGAGTGCCATCCTTCAACTACCTTGGGTCAATTGTAGCAGCCCTTAACAACATGGAGTAAGAAATACGCGGGCGGCTGCTCAAATCCAACAAAGCCTACTACAGTCTGCCAAAGCTCTTAAAATCCGATATCTCCCCCGAACATCAAAGCTCCTGCTGTACAAGACCATGTTCCTGCCAGTACTTACGTATGCATCCAAGATTTTGGTGCTCAGCAAGCGTATTTTGTTTGACTTTGAGCATCTAGTAGAATTTTTGGAAAATTCGCCAAACAACGAATTTGATTTTTTGCTCGAAAATTCATATTTCTATGCACATATGTACAGTCAATGAAAAAAGTCTGCGCACACCTCGTTTGGTTAAACTAATCATTTTAAGTTTTGTAGTTTATATTGTAGAAGGAATTTGTAATTTGATGTACAAATTTCAAGAAGAAGAATGGAAATAACTATGCGCAAATTAACAGTAAAGATTCGGAAAAAGGCCTTTATTTAAATTAGTAAAATTATTGATAAGCCACAATCAGGGGCGGATTTAAACATATCGCCGCCCTAGGCCTGAGAAATATTTCCCGCCTTTTTCGTGGATAATGTTATATGTAACAATGCGCGATTTTTTTCGGTTCACTAGAATACTTCGCTGTTTTTCGTTGCGCCCGAGCTCACAAAAAAGGAATATCAGAGCAAAACTGGCACCGGTTCGTTCGTAAAAATTCCCTATTATTGCGCCCTTGCCACACAAATAATTATTAAAATACACACACGGTAAAGAACCTAAAAGTACCTAAAAAAATAAAAGAATCCAAAAATACCAATTTTTAACAGTCCAAAACCGTATACACCTTTACATCGCATATGATTCCAACGTCTTCGTTCATATTTTTATTAGTAAGTTTACTATTCCGTTCAAAGTTTGCTTCCGCATTTGACTGGAGATCAACTATGAACTCGACTATTGTGAATTAATGTTCGATATGTTATTAGTTAAGGATGAGCCCGAAATATTTTGACCGATGATGTCCTAGATTTCATTTTATAGAATAAATTTTATAGAAATTAAGTTCAGTACAATTTAAAAACACACGTCAAAAATAAAGAGATTCGCATGTAGTTAATATATCCTGTACCATAATAATAAAAAAAATCTCTAAAAAATCAATGTACTCAAATATTTACCTCTGATAAGCTTTTCCTAAATTAAAGAGGTATTATTTGGGTTCTTTTTAGGCTCTTTTTAGGTATTTTCAGATACTTTCTAGGTACTTTTTAGGTATTTTTGAGTTTCTTTGGTCCTTTAACGTGATCGCATTTCGATATTTATTATAAGTCAAATTTTTTAATGTCCGACAAAAATCATCAGTGGTGAATTTTTGCGTGCATTGATTTTTTAGAGAATTCAGTTGGCTTGGGGTGTTAGGCTCATTCAACTCAGATATATGTAGATATACGTCAGAAAAAAAACTGCCACCCCAAAAAAAAATCGAAAAGTGGCCGCCCTAAAAAAAAATCGAAAATTTGCCGCCCCCTGAAATTTGCCGCCCTAGGCCCGGGCCTACCGGGCCTAGTGGCAAATCCGCCCCTGGCCACACTCATTTGTTCAAAGAGTACTGACGGAAAATGTGGCATTCAAAAATCGACCTGGACGTCCAAAATTTTTAACAAAAGGAAAAAAAACATGCTTTATTAGCAGAAGTCAAAGAAAAATCCGATAACAAGTGCCTCGAAAATAGCAAACTTTAAGAAAAAGGGCAAAAGAGAATAAACGACGGGAAAATTAGAATTGTTTTCCGGAAAGCCGAATAAGTACTTCCACGGAGAACCGACCAACGGTCTTTGATGGCTATCGTCAGATTTCAATGAAATTTTGACTGTGAATACAAGCAGCTGAGTTATGTGCAATAATTTTTTAAAATATGGCATATTTGCGGAAATATGTCCTTTTGAAATTTTTGAGAAACGTCGGTTCGTGTTACATTCTAAAAATTCTATAAAATCCTCTACTTAATGTATAGCCTTCAACTAGGCTTGTTGGAAAGGATATGGTTTAGATATCCTTAAAAAAATAGGGCAAGAAACATCCTGGCCAAGAGGATAAACAGGATGATTACAGTGTTGTTTATTTTTTAAGGTGGACATTAATTAAGGTGGGCATTAATTAAGGTGGGCATTAATTAAGGTGGGCATTAATTAAGGTGGGCATTAATTAAGGTTAGCATTTTGAAATATTCAAGCATATTGGACACTGTAATGATCTTTTTTATCCTTTTGCCCAGGATTTTTCTTCCACTACTATTTTTTTTACCAACACCTTACCCTTTGCAAAAAGCCAAATTTGAAGGCTAACGTACAGCCTTCAAATTTTAGACTTTAAGACATTTTATAAGATTTTATACATTTTTTTGAATGCAACACGGACCGACGTTTCGCAAAAACTTCAAAAGGCCATTTTTCGGCGAATATACCATATTTTTCAAAAATATTTCATTTTCTTTATTAAGCTCACCAGCCCTTCTGGATACCAAAATATTTTCAAATTTCAAAGAGGTGAGTACAAAAATTATCTGAAAATTGGTCGATTTTCCATAGAATTACACGAATGCTATGATTGGCTCCGCAAGAGAAAAACCGCACAATTCTAAAATCCCTACAACTCTAAATGGGTTCAGTATTTTTGAAGAAAAGCAGAAGCATGATGGCATAAATATAACATACTTTCTATAGTAAAACATGGTGGAGGGAGAGATGCCAATTTAGGGAATTTTTCCCTAAATCTAGAGAATTTTTACATCCGCCGGGAAAATCTGAAAAACATTTTTCGAAGCATTAAGGCACATTGACAAAGTATACTTAAAGTTCCAATTTTTAGATTTGTGATTATACTTTTTAAATTAAAGGCTTGAGTCCAAATGATTGCGTTTAAGCAAAAAGCCCGTTAAGCCTATCCGCTCATACCCAGAAGAGAAGTATTTATACTGTGGACGCATCCGATATTATCAGGAATTTGATTTTTTTAAGCTTTTGCTTGATTCTCGAGATATTATACCAGATAGTAGCTAAATTTAAATATCGCACAAAAATCTAAGGAAATATTTTTTCCCTGGTTGGCAACATCGAATTAAATTAGAAGGGTGAAGGTTCGAAGGAGTGCGGCGACTGCTTGAGTAGAAACTTTGAAGTTTATCAAGTCTATAATAGATAACCAAGCTTACCTAGTAATATATAAAATAAATATCCCGAAAGTGTTGAACAATTGGGCTTAAGAAATTGTAATGTGTTCCAGCAGGATAATGGACTAATCCCAAGTATTGCGCACGTTTTGTTGAAACTATGGCTTGTGTATAATGTACGCCAACAATTAACTGCACCTACCCAGCCGTCTGACATAAATTCTATAAAACATCTATTTGCAAAAATGAATAGAAGCAAAATACAAACTGTTAATTATGAATAATTTTGTAATTTTGTTGTTTTCAGAACGAACCTACAGGCAAAGTTTTTTCATTTGAAATTTTTTAATAAAATGAGTTTAGTATTTTTTTTTTGTTATTATGCCTAAAAACGTATTTTTTTGTAAAACGTAAACGTAAAACGTAATTCTAAAAAATAATTTTACCCTCTATTGAATAAACGTAGCAAAATTAAAGTTGAGTTATAGAATGTGTTATATTTTAAAGCCCTTAGTTACGCAGATTTTTTTTTAGGAAATGTGAATATAAAATCAATCAACAGCGCCATTTTTGCGCATGGGCACACTGGGCAAGTGCCCCAGGACCCCGCGACCTGTGGTGCCCTTTATTTTCAGATCACCAACCGATAAATATATTTATTTTGCGAAAATCAAACTATAATTACCCGACTATAGTTAATAATTATCTGCTTTTATAGTAATCTCATGAACCAGAGGCCTAACACTGGCAGCTTTATCTCTTAAATCTCTATATGTTAAAATTAACTAAAATTGTCAAATTTTCATTTTTCTACTACTTATATGTATCTTTCACTCCTCTTAAAATACAACAAACCAAGAAAAAATAGATAAAACCAAATCGAATACCTTCCGGCTGTTGATTTTGAGGGTTCTACGGATCTAATGTTCTACGGTTTAGAGACCATATGCTGTTGTCATCCTGCATATTTCGTTCACTTGTTCAAGGATATGCAATTCTTCTTTTGGGACGGATTCCTGCTGGTGCAGGTTCTCGGGGGAATCACTACTACCGCGTCCGATATCCTTGCATATGTTCACATATTCTTCAATACGCTCTATTTAGATGTGGTTTTCGAACGCAATTAAAACTGGTCCCTAGTTTAAAACGATTGCATTCTCTTGTTAACACTCGGAGCGATCCTAAGGGTCTGATTACACGAATTAAATTAAGTGTGGTGTAGTGTTCGATGAAGGCTCATTGACTGCTTCTTCATATCAGCTAGTGGTACAATCGATCGCGTTTTGCTGTTCCGACACTATTTAGGCACCAACCAAAGAATAACAATGACAAAAATGACGACACGCAGGCAAATGCCATCAGCAGGGAAATTATGTCATTTCGAATTTAAGCTACGCGTCCACTTACGTGCATATCGGTGAAATCATCGTTGTTCTCGGCAGTTCAATTGAACGCAACGGAGTACAATTGTTCCAAACTATGACTTTTTGCAGAAAGTGGGCGCTCAGCTTCGTAACGCAGAAATGCAATAAAAAGTGCACAGATGGTCCTCGAATATCACTCTATTAAGGGGTCGTTTTCATTTGATTCTCGTTCATGCGGTGCGGATGAGGGTTACACTGGCAGGCCTATGGACCTCTTTTGTGTCATGAATATATTTTTGCAATGGGCACTAGTTGTACTACCGCTTAGTCGTAAACGTATTGTTGAGTTAATGGAGGAACCTTAACAAGTGTATATTCATCTATTCTGTGTACATTTTGTCTGAATCATTGAAGGGATTCATTCCTTCGATTTACTTGAGCGTACTCGCGCAAAACAGGAGACTCATTGCGAAAGAGTTTAGAGTCAAAACAATCTTCTATTCATGTTGTATCCTCTTTTTTTGCTTTGAAAAGACGAGGGTAGGTTATGAATTCTTGACATATTTTCAAAAAGGGCGATTCAAATAACATACGTGCACTTGTCAATATGTTGACTAATGTCGGTTCCTTTGTAATGAAATGGATTTGAGGTTTGGCCTGAGGTTAATGTGAATAGAGTTTTTTTTAGGAAATATACGAAAAAATATGTGCAAAAATACAAAAGTATATGACTGTTTAGAATTTATGTTACATTTGATTAACTCAATGGAAATTTCCATTAGCTTCAATTTTACACTCAGCTTTATGTGCTTTTGAGAAAAACTGCTAACAAGATTGCTCTTCTTGAGCAAATTTATTATGTATTCGGTATGTAGGATATAAATATAATGCAGGCAGGTTATAAGCAGTTTGAAAGAATTTGTATTACTCCGAAAATACTCTGAAAATGAAAATTTTCTCAAAAACTTCAGTTGTTAAAACACAAATAAATAAAACACAACATTGATATTCATACGACTATTCACATAAAAATAATTAAAGACCATCACTTTGCTCCATTATTCGATTATCATCATACGAATAATAGAATTAGAAATGCAATAAATCACATTCATATCTTTTACTTACGAAAAATCCGAACATATGAATGAGCAGCGACCACCCTTCAAGATATAAAATCTTCATTACGAGCGCTCATAACATATCCAAGGATATTACCCCAACAATACGTAAGTAACTTCTTAGCCAGTTGCTTTTCCCTTCATAAAACTCAGTTTCGATATGCTACTGAGAATAATTCGCGAAATGTGTTTCTACTCAGTTGAATCGTTTAATCAAATCTTCATGGATCGACCGAGTCCTCGAGCTCCGCAGACACGCACAAGGGAAGTTTTCGAGTTTCGAAAGTTTATATCTTCAATCGAATTGCTCGCTAACGAGCAAGGTCGAGTAGCTTTGGTTGCAGACCACAGCTGGAACGAGATTTGTCGTACTTGTGGGTCACGTGGCGTACACACTTTTCAATTGTTCTCGAATTAAAATGTATACAAATCAAGGTTTGTGCACTATGAGATGTGCAAGAGCTAAGCTTGAAATCATGTCGTTTAATTTTCTAATTTATGAATTATCTAATGATAACGAAATAGTTTTACATTTTTAAACAATAAATTTTGTTGTACGATTTGATAACTGAAATCGCTTCGAGGAAGTAAGTCATCGTACTGTTAATCTCAATTCGCCGTTGAAAAGGGACTGCTTTCAGTATAGATAAGTATACATAGTTACTTGAAGCCAAGGCAACTTGCAAAATGTAAGCCCTATTGCTTATTTGATACCTAACTAAAAGTCAATCCTCTTTGATATAAAGGGATATAATACATTTCCAGTTTTTGACGAACAAACACATACATTCCCATGTGTATACATAAATCTACGTTTCACAGCTCTATTTTTCCTTTAATTCTTCAAAGATATTCAGGTTTCACTCCGTGGACATCCACGAAATAACATTAAAGTATTTATCACTTCAGATCCCTCCATCCTCGACTAACTGAATCCGAATGGCTACACACAACACGTTAAGCATAAGTATGAGATAGATAAAAATCTGTTTTGCTTACTTTTCCAAGTTTCCCAATCAAGAAAATTGTCTATTCAGTCAAGATGTCCAGCTCTCAGACTCGAACTACTACATTCGTCAACCTTCAAGTGAAAACGTGATCGGAATTTTTCGTTTCATTGACTACATTTCTTATAGGACCAGGTCACCTTACATGACAATACACTCGAAAAGTTTTTGGGTTCGGTTCAGTACTGAAAAACGATGTAATAATCAGTAAGCCTCATTAGTAACTAAGGAAACATTTTCATTAAGTAAATCTATTCACATATAACTAAGTACAATTTATCTTCAACGGTACTTCTTGCACCTATAGCAAATTGTTTTTGCTTGTATATTTGCTGGGTTTGACTTTGGAGATGGTTGGGGAATTAATTCATTTGAAGCTTTTGCAGGTCTGATTATTGACTATATTTTCCAGCTCACTGTTTATTAGGTTCGTCATCGATCTCTCAGTCCCGTTTGGCTGTGATGATTCTCTTGAGTGTTTGGACCCGTTTTAGTCATTCGTAGCATTTAGGTCATAATAATTTTTGGCTATTATCTGTGTGCAGCTGAAGTCTGTCATCATTTATTTGAAATACACAAGTAATTCAATCGTAATGTGAACTCATCTGCTCACACAACTTGCTCTTCATTTCCCCTTTTTATCTATTTTTCTCGCAAACATTTGAATCTGCTCACATTTCACAACACACCTTTGTGGCGCAACTTTGTTTGCTCAAATTTCAAAGCTTTATAAGACAACAAGATTTTTAGAATTTCTGATTTCACTTATTTCCATGAACGGCTGGGATATGAGTGATGCCAAATGCAAATGACAAACACAATTCGTGTTTTTTGCTTCATTTTCTCTTTCCAATATGCTAAAATACTTACTCATATCACTTTTCCAGCCTTGAAAGAGTCCATATTATCAAACAAAAATATCGTTAGTATAGCCAGTGACAGATTACGTTTTCTGTTGTGCTGCTTTCATTTGCCGTGCTCCATTTTCGCTAATTAGTACTTGCAAGTACTTGGGAGTAGAGCACAAAAGGAACGCCATCTTCGTTCATACGAGCAGATTCTAACCTGTCCAATTGTATGCAGTTTTCAAATATAAAACAGTTGAAAATAAAGGGAAAAAATAACGAGTATAAACTACCACAATCGATAAAGAATATAAAGTCGACTAGCAGAAAATTACCTCTTTTAACTTTCTACACATTATGAGGGCTATTTTTAATTTCCTAATTACCAAAACATTCAACATAACCATGAAAAAACGAAAACCACCTATTGAAAACTAAATAGCCACCTCACGGTAAAAAAAGGCGTAACTACTCATGAACTACTGGAGAACGAGAGCGCGAGTAGTTGGAAGTAGCCAGAAGTACTTGCGAGTACTAAATAGTAATAATGGAACACGGGCATTGTAGCTTGTTCCAGCAGAAACATTATGCAATAATGTGTGGTTGCTTTCATCGAAAGCAACAACAAAGTCGAAATTTTACCTCTCTTAAATGTCTTCCACAAAGATCGTGATTGTTCAGCCAGTGGTTTGTCTGTCGGTGGCGGTGTTTTAGTAGCTGTTCGCAATACACTTAGCGTGACCACCTGTACCGACTTCATACCTTCTCCGCCTGTTGAATGTATCGCTCCACCTACTGCATTACTTGTATCCTCGATTTATATCCCATTTAATAGGCCTATTGTAGTTTATAAGCGTTTTTTACGGAGATTTCTTCGTTTCTGAACACCTACTACCCCTCTTCTTTTGTTCTTCTTTTAATACTCTCAGCTTAGTCTGGGATACAAACTTCACTGAAATTTTATCAGAGAGCAACCTAAATAATTTGTCGGTTTCCTCGCCTCAAGAAATTTGCTCATTTCTTTTCTTATGCTACTTCCCAACTTAGTTCATCCATCTCTGCCAATATTTTCTCTTCAGATGTTAATAGTTTTTGTTTGTTTTTGGCGAACGTGTTGCAGGTTGAAGAATTGCTTACTGACCTAGACCTAGACAGTAGTGCCAGCTGTGGACCCGAATTTGCAAACTCCCTGTCATCATCCTTGTGTATTTCTTTATCTGTTCTCTTTAATATTAATATTTCTTATTTTGTATATATTTCCAATCCTCAAAGTCGGAGATTCGTTTTGCGTCTCCAATTATCGCCCCATATCCCTTCTATCTTGCTTCATTAAGCTTCTCGAAAGAGTTGTTTACAATAGAGTATATCGTATAATTGAACCTCTTCTCGCTTCTTAACAACATGGTTTCGCCAAAGGTAAGTCAACAGTTTCCAAGCTACTTTCGTTCACCAATACTGTTGCCTCCATCATCGACCAGCTAAAGCAAGTGGATGTATTAGATACAGACTTTGCCAAGGCTTTAGACTCTGTAAACCATGAAACCCTTCTCTCAAAGCTCGATGGTTTCAATATTTCGGATCAGTTCCGCTGCTGGTTTTCCTTATACCTTCGCAATCGTGCTTGTTTTGAAACGGATCACTCATGTTCTTCTTTCCCCTTCTATCCTACTTGTGGTGTTCTGCAAGGCTAGATTCTTAGTCCTTTCCTTTTCCTCTTGTTTATAAATTATCTCCTTTTCCTCTTGTTTATAAATTATCTTCCTTGCCACTTCAACTCCCCGTGACTTTTGTACGCTGACGATTTGAAAATATTCAGGGAGACTAAATCAGTAGATGACTGCTCCCAGCTGCAGGATGATTTGTCTGCTCTGGGCAACTGGTGCTCTGTCAATTATATTAACCTTACTAACCTAAATGTTTCCAGATGTCCTTCACACGTAAATCATCCGACATCACGTTTTCCTATTCCATCCTTGGTTCTTTCCTCAGTCCTACTGATAACTTCATGAACCTTGGTGCTGTGTTTGACAATAAACTAAAATTGGATGTCCACATTTTGCTTGTCACTTCCAAGGCCTCGCGTTTGTGTGGCTTCATTGTTAGAGCGTCCAGACCTTTCACTGATGTTTCCTCGTGTATAGTGTCCATCTTCTTCGTGGGTAGTGTCCTCAAATATTGTTGTCGAATTTGGTGTCCTCGTTATTGCTTCCTAATTGATGCTGTTGAGACGGTGCAACGCAAAATTACTCGCTCGTTATTCCTCAAGCTCCGCATTCTCTACTGTAAATATAGTATGCGTCTTTCCATCCTGGAAATCCCTACCCTCCTCTCACGAAGAGTGTATCTTGACGAATGTCTCCTGTACAAAATTATTAATGGTTCCGTTACATATATCCCCAGTGCACAGTTTTACGTTTGTGACCCGGTATGTTTAACCAGGTCTTTATTTACCCTCAACGTACCTGTTGCTCGTACTCAAACATATTTTGACTCTCCACTTTTGCGCTTGCCTAGGCAACATAATTGCTTGAATATTGGTCCTCTTCCGCCTTCGTTACGCACTTTTAAAGAAAAGTTAAGAACAATCGTTTTTTCTTATGAATCAAATTAATAAGTTGCTGAATTTCAAATTTAATTTCTGTATTGTATTTGTGATTGGATTTTATTTACCGCCTTTTATATACTCTGTTTAGTTTGAATTTATTGCCTTTTTGTTTTTTTTTCTTTATCTTTATTCTTCTGTTTTTGAAGTTTTGTACCTTATCTTATTTTCATTTTTTTCTTGTGTTTTTTTTCTTTTATATATATATATAAGTTTATTCTTTGTCTAGTCTTTAATTGGATTTGTATCTGTTGATTTAGACAATAATAATAAATTAATAAATAAATAAATAAAATGTAAGTTGATAGGTAAGTCAGACGGATAATTCCAACCGAAAGACACACATAGATCCAATAGACGCCCGTTCTGATACCAAAAAAAACATTTTTTTCTTAGCCACTCTGATCAGGAAACCGCCTGATTTCTTTAATAGACTACACTATATCCGCTTTAAATTGATGTACGATAAACTAGTTAGACCTGAGAGGAAAGGAACTCCGAGTGAGGCTATTTTTCCTCTTGCCAAGGCCAGGCGCTGGAGCATAAAATGGAAGACAGTGTCTTCTTCATCCTCTGAGTAATAACTCTCACAGAAATCTTTGAACTTAATGAGACAATGGTCTATGAGAACGATCAATGCAAAGTGCATTCAGGACCAGGACTTCCTTGTGATAGTACAAGATGCTTCTTCAACCCAGGACATAATACCTGATGACCTGACCGAAGAAATCGGTGTTTCTATAGAGAAGGGACATGAGACCTACGGTAGCAAGATCCCAAGCGTAGATGCCGGAATATTCTTATGCCCAGGCTACTAAATCAATTGCACTGCCCGACATCTCCCTAAGAGATGTCTGGCATTGAGCAAAAATCTGGAAAGTTTAATGTACTACCAACGAAATTTATATCCGCTTGACTATCTGCGAAAATACTAATACTAACTCTGAACTGAACCACTGAAGAAGTCAGTCGATTACCTGAAAGAAAGTTCTGTTGTCTGGGAGATAATATACGAGTATACCACTGCCGACTTTATTGTTCAGTTGCTCAGGCACCAACATTCCATTCATTCAGGAATGCGAACTGTAAATTCCAAGACCAGTAAAGTGTCAACGACCGCTAGAGCAGGAACTCTCTTACATAGTCAAACTCTGTTCTAGTTTATGGCGAAATGCGATAAAACCTCACAGCATTAAGATTGACTAGCATTAGAATTACTAAATTGGTAGGTAACCAATGAAGCAATACGAGTAGTGTCAAAGATGATGCGGAGAAATTGTTACTCGGGCTTGAATCGAGTACTTTCTCGAAATATTAACATGGAATAGTTTTCAAAATGGAATAGTTTTCAAAAAGAATTTGAAACTTAATTTACTAATTTTACGCATGTAAGATACATTAGAACACTGTTATTACTAGAATAGTTCACTAATATCACACGTAGTTATAAGCTCACGGCTAGCTTTGATTCTCAAGCAGTTATGAATATTAGTCTTTTGCATAAAATAATACGGATGAGTGATTCAAAAGATATGGTACTCGTAGATAATTTATATTTAAAAGAAATAGTAAATGCCCTTAGTGGTTTCCTTGAGGAACACCAGATCATAAGACATCGCAAAAGGGTATACATTAGGTCCGGCATTTCAAACAATAATATTTTCAATCTAGTGTGGGGTTCTGCTATGTGCATTACTTAGGATGCTTTTAAGATTTTACAGGATATCAAAATGACATAAAGTTCCTACTTTTAAATCATTTCGATGCAGTCAGCATAAATCCCTTTTATGAACTCTTGCTCTGACACGTGTCAAAGTGACACCTAAAAATAAATATTCGAACACGAAAAAACATTTTCACTTCTACTAATTTCTTGAATTAACACAATTCTATCCCCTGCATTCACTTGAACTCTCATTCTTCACTAGCCCTAGTCTTAAAACAATATTCAATAACTATGCTAATACAAGTGAAATATTCTATTTCGACACACCGGCTCTTCATATCTAATTACTGCAATTAATATGGAGAACAGACGAGAAAATTGACTTGTACCGGGAGAAATATCCTCTTAGTTGGTAGCTACCATACGTACATTTCGCACTGCTTCAGTGTTTACTTCCTGTATTCTAATTATCTTGCGTAATGAGAGCACCTTCAATTCCTTTACCTCCCTCAAATTAGATATACTATCCGGATAAGCGTGAAATGTTGTAAGTGAAATCAAAAGTTTAATCGCACCAGCCAAATGAGTGAAGTGAGTTTCGAATAATTTGAGCATTGAATGAAGAAAGCTAAGCTGTTCTCCTATATTACGCACATCTTGAATGATTCTGCACGAAGAAAGCAAGGGAGTGAACGTGAATGTAATGACAACCCTTACCTTAAGCAGAATCCAAGATTCTTCGTGGCGATAAGAAATCCGATAAACAATTTCACGCTCATTGAGCAAGCACAGTCTGTAGGGAATCGGCCAATATCATACATCATCATCAAATGTTATCGACAGTGCCGTTATACTCAAACAGTTACTAGGGTAGATGAGTTACGCGCTTTGCACTTTGAAGTCAAGTATCAAAATAACGTTTCATTGCAATTTTGAGCTGCAATAATTAATATATGCTTGCACGATACTTATATTCACCAATTTCTTACATCTTCATTAACCTCAAAACTATTCTTACCAAAAAACAAGCATCTTACCTTTCGATCTCTCAAACATTTCAAATGCCATACCACAGCTTCATACAGTCTACTATAATCCTTCTTTCACAACAATACTAACACATTGTAGCGATCCATCAAAAGCATACTTTCGAAAACCATGAAAATCAGCCATAAGTAACTGCTCGGTCACAATCATGCCAGGACACATTCTCCGTCTCAGTTCATCCTGAAAAACTCTCGTGAACGAAAAATATTTCCTCTGAGAATATGGAGACGCCCAGTGAAGTTGATCCTTGTCCCTTCTCCATAGCATCCTGTAGAACCATTGTAACGGGTGTGTTCGAAATTCTAGCTCCACCCGAGGGAAAGCCAAACAACGTGGAAAAGAGAGTCCTTATGCTCACGTCCTTGACACAGCGTAGGAGGAGGGTTGCTTTATTAAAAGTGTATCTGTTGGAAAATATGCTTGAAGCTGGCAAAGCAGATGGGCGGGAAAAACGTTTCATATGTATTTCTACGGTATGAAACTGTGGGTTTTTCACAGAAAGAAAGCAACGATAGGTTGAGTGAGGTTGGATAGCGTATATTGCAACACAGACTCCATTGGATTATTGGCCTGTACATAAACGAAATGAGAGAGAGCTTGTGGTATATGCAGAGGGTTGCAAGTGCCATTGCGAAATTCTACTTAAGGACGAACAGATTGTCGCGTGCTCGCAGTTTAGAGGGTGATTTCGTTCGGTTCGCAGTGAATAAACTGTGCGTTGAGGTGGATTCCAAATCACCAGTGCTAATTGTTTAATGCAGAGAGACTAAATGTGAATAGTTGAAAACAATTTGAGTGATAATTTGTGTGAAGACTTTCAGACACAAGATCTGCCACTATTCTCGCGGAATTTTCGAATAAGGCTTGTAAGTGTTTCGAAATCTATCTGAGTGTGAAGTTCGCAGAAATGACAATGGACATAGCAAATCAGCAACGAAACGCCGATACGAAATTGGTTTCGGCAAATGGTCAGATGACTGCATCACCCAAAGCCAATTTGAAGCGGTCGTTCGACGTAGCATTCCTAATGATGCCAGACGACCGAATGCGACAACGAAAATTGGATAAACAGCCTCGTCTGCAGGGTCCCGAAAAATTCATTCCAACCGATCTTTCTCCTCGACCTGACTTGAGCAGAGATATCAGCCCGGAATTGTTCAATAGTGCGGAAGCAAGGAGATATCCCCATATCACCGTCAGATCCCCGCGGATATATGACGATCCTACGATCATACCTGATACCGACAGCCCGAAAAGTGCATTCACCAAAGTGTCACAAGGCGGCCTGGATTCGCCTGTGCCGCCACCTTTAAGTCCCGATCAAATGAGTTGTCCGTCAATGAGTCCGCCAATTTCGACTACTCCGCCAAGAGCTAATGGATTTTACGCAAATTTCCGACCAGAATATCAGTTCAATGGAGCATTCCACACAGTCGGACCTGTCCAGGCACTGGCCGCGCAAAATAACCGCATTAAGCAGCACTTGATGTATCGACCTCTATCGAATCCAAACTCTCCCCCCGAACTGATTCACGGCTACATTCCTCCAGCTGCGTTTCCATTCGCTGCTCCAGGACATCCTTTCGCTCCACAGGCAGATATTACCGGGATAGTTCGAAACCCGGCCGCTGCTGCTATTCTGTCAACACTCATTCAACCCACAATAGCCACGGCATTTTCCATGACCGCTCAGAATGTTTGTGCAAAATGTAACATAAGTTTTCGCATGACAAGTGATTTGGTGTATCATATGCGGTCTCATCATAAAAGTGAGGTCGCTCTAGACCCAAATCGACGGAAAAGGGAAGAAAAACTAAAGTGTCCCGTTTGTAACGAAAGTTTCCGTGAAAGACATCATCTAACAAGGCACATGACTGCTCATCAAGACAAGGACTCTGATCAAACCGATCCGACCAGTCAAGTGCATCGAAAAAAATGATTTCATTCGAAGCACAGTTATTAAGCATATGCCTAGGACATAGCCGACGCAACCGATAGTAACTGTGAGGTGAACTAGTCAAGTTTTCATAATGTGATATTATTTATAAATTGAACTGTAATTGATTTTGTTCGAAATGCAAACGATAATATGATAACCATAGGGCACGTTAAAATAGAATCAAATTGATTATAGTGTAAACTAGCAATAACAAAAAGAATTGGGCAATTCGAATAAAAAAAAAACGAAAAAATTGTTGTGCAATATTAATTATATCTACGTAGCTGTAAAGTGACATAGAGAACATTAAGCTACACATATGTATTTATGTAAAAACGAAATTAGTTGTAAGTAGGCATCATATTACCAACAGTTGAAGGAAATAAAGAATTTATGGAATATATACGATAGTATACTGTTTTTGAACATAAAATGGAGCTTAATTTTCAGGATAATACAATGTTGGCTTGAAAGATAAAAAAAAAAACAATAGCACATGATTTAACATCAATTTTTGTGGCAGAAGTATTTTCCAAAGAGAATTCAATTTGAGATCGCAGTACGGTTAATAATCAGAAAAGTACCATGTTAGGGGAGTTTTTTTCTTTAAAAGAAAATATTGAATTCCATGTAGAGACATAAACCATTTAAAAATAAAAAATAAAAATTTTAATTCATCTCACTCCATAAAAATTTACGTCAGTAACCAAACTAAGGAATTCAGATCGGACAAAATAATATATGCGTAGATAATATGATCTGAAAAATTCCAAATGTATTAATTTAATTTTAAATGAGACGATAATATTTAAAAAAAATCACGAATAAATAGATTCAACTAAACAATATAAGCAATAGTTTATTTAAAATTAAAAAAAAAAACTATTTCTTTTACGTCGTCAAAGTAAGAGCCTTCAATTTAAAACTAAACAAATAATGAATATTATTTTTATTTCGCAATCGCAATAAACCAAATATATGTGTTAAGGCTTTCAAAATGAAAACTATGCAGGCTATATACCACCTATTGCATGTAGAACGGAAAACTTCTTTCAAGATGAGTAGACAGCGTTGGGGTATATTTATATTTTCTTCCTTCTCCAGGGCTTATATCGTCTTCTGAACATTTAATGTAATTCTTATTTAATTATTAATTAAATTAAACGTAATTCTAAGTTCAACTTCCGGCTCGTCCTCAACTTATTTTTCATGTGCTCGGCAAACAAATAATTTTGTTTTGACCGTTTTTACTAAATAAACTTATTCAGCTAATAGCATGCTCTTACTTTGCGATTTTGTTCTTGTGGTATTAACATATCGATAAATCTGATAAAATTGTTGCAAATATTTTTTGCAGCAGCATTTTTTTCATTCAGACCTGGCAATAGTTTCTCAATCTACTTCAGATTCTTTGCATGGGGTATCACATATTATAAAAAAAATCACGAAAAACATCTATGAAATATCGTATTTTGCTGGAAGATTTGAGGAGAATTCTAAAATTCAGGACTGTGAGCAGTGCTGCCAGATCTAAATTTGAAAAAACCCCAGATCAGACTCAAAAATCCCCCAAATGGTATCATTTCAGTTGAAAACCCCCCAAAAAAAGTGTATGAAAATAAGATTGATAAAGCCTTTCAGATATCATCACCAGAATTGATGGCGCATATTGTGGTGATTACTCATATTAAGTATATATTTTGCGCAGGGATTTTTTTCCAAGATTATGTTTTACAGCCTAAAATTTAACAAAAGTTATAAAAAATATTTTAAGAGTCAAAAACAAAAGACAAAGAAAGAACGCACTACGTTACGCCCAACAGTAGCTGCAGTGCTAGCGACCTAAGCTCGTGCCGAGTTCAGCAGCTAGCCGAGCGAGAAGCTAAGTTTGAAGTTCTATTGTTCTATCTACAAGCACCTAGAGCATTGTACAGTTCATAGTAATAAAAAATAGAGCCGGGGTTATATCCCTGTCAAATATGTTGGATGTATGTTGTGTTCTAACTGCGACCCAAAATTCATCAGCTGTAAGCCATTAAGTGTCATCTAACTTAGAAAAAACTAGACTAGATCTAAAACTAGACATCTGGTGCTGCATATTATCTATTTATAAATTCACATCTTATCTCCGAATCTTGTAATTAATTTTTTGAGGGTTTTCTCCGTAAGAAAATGTTCTCGATATTTTCCCCCCGCAAAATCCCCAAGAGAGCCTCAAATCTCCCATTTCGGGGAGGAAATCCCCAATCTGGCAACGCTGGCTGTGAGCTCGGAGTCGTGCTTCGGATACTTAAAGCTTTAAATATTCATTAAACCACGACTCTAACTTCACAACCTTGCTAAAATCGTAATTGTTGCAAAAAAATTATGTACAATGTAATGAAGAGCCTGATCGAAGCAAGTCAGGTAACAAAGCTTTCGTATAAATACATTCCTATTTTAATTGATTTTAATTATTTAATCATTCATTTAGATACGTAAGAACTCGATTTCTTTCAAAATAATCCCTCAATAATTATTTGAAATAAAAGCCACGTTGCCCTTAGTCAGAACTTACATATTTTAAAGCCATATCTGGTTCCGGTGAAATGGATCTATGTTATTTTTTCAGGGTTTTGAATTTATTTTTCTAAAAAAAAATAATTCCTAGGTTTTTGTTAAAGACGATTTAGACGAAACATAAGCTGTATACATGAATGCAGAACAAAATAGATTCGATTTAAAGACTTGAAGTTTCAGCACCAATAAAGCATATCATTTATGCATTGGATCATTTTTTTCAATTTCTTTTCAATTTGTTTATCATTAGCACATTGCTGTTATGACCTGATCTATTTGTGACTTCTTGTAAACTAAATTTGCGAACATACAAACTCGAACATAATCATTAAAATTTAATATTTCTAGTTAACTCTAGTGCAAAGGAATCTCTAGATAGACTGATTTTCCAAGGAAAATAGAGGAATTGTGTAGGTCTTGCATGCATGTCTCAAACGTGCTCCTTATTACAATCCGATTACTACATTGAGAGCCATAGGAAAAAAGGTTTCCAGGGCTGCTACTCGCATGAGTTTCAAAATTTATTATAGTAAAACACGTAATACTTTAGCAGATGAAAATTTTATGGCAGCATCTCCTAGTTGTTTACAGGTATAGAAAGTTTTTTGGGGTTGCCATTCGGAAAATTTCTAAAACTTAGACAATTAAACTTGTTGTTAATTTTCATTGTAGATGTTTATCAAATGAAAATTAATTGCTAGCATCTATTGCTACGAAAATAACAGCTGGTAGCTCTTTGCTAGTTTTTTTTTCTACGATGATGCCAAGGCTCAGGGGATGCCCTATTATGCTATAGCACCGCCTTGGTGGAAGGAAATTTAAGGTAGGGGAGAAAGGGAGAGTTGAGTTTGCAGGAGATAGCGATGCACGATTCGCTTGAACAATTGTGGCTCATAGTTGGCGGGGAAAACAGTAGATGGTAGACTGTTCCATAATTGTATTGTCCTAGATAAAAAAGAATCGTGAAATATGACGGTACGACTGCCACTGATCGAAAGAGTATGAGAGTGAGCGCGTTGGGAGGCTCGGGTGGTGTGCGTAGGAGGTGCTCTAGAATGGAGCAGACTTGATATTTCATTAGAGCAAAGTCCATAATAATAGCGATAAAGAAGAGAAAGACAACTTACATTACGGCGGTGCTCAAGGGATGCAATACGTGAGGTAATAGTTTCATCGCCAATAAGCTTGAAAGCTTTGCGCTGGGCTTTGTCTAGTTCCGCTAAAGCAGTGCGGCCTGCCCCAGAGTTATAAGGGTACCTAGAATATCACAAAATGTCCAATGGAGTCAAAGGGTTAAAGACAATTAAAAATTTTTAGCAGCTAGACCTATTCCAGTCGTATTTGTTTTTGGTTAGAAAAAAAAACTTTCCAGTACCTTTACTGCACAAAAGGTAATGCATTCACTGGTTGGTGCAAAACTGTTTCAGACAACAAACGAGCAACATCAATAAGCAATTTAGCTACATTTAAGTTCCTATCCTTTCATTAAGTTCGCTTTCGCAAAGTATATTTGAGTCAATGAAGACATCTTATGGACGCAGTTGGTCAGAAAAATTTAAAGAAAACTAAATTTTCAAACTTTAAAGTTGGTTACAGTTATTCATTGATATTTTAGCAACATTTTAATCCATTAAGCCAAGTAGAGAGAGGCGGTAAAAAAAATGCATCGAACTCTCCCAATGCCACCAGTAAAATAATAGGCACAGAGAAAATTAAGAGAATTATGGACAACGGTAAATTTATGTGCAGTCAATAAATATCCTGACAAATGTGGTTTTTTTTGCACAAAAGTAAAATGTATATTAAATAGTTTCACGATACAAGAAAAGATAGTGCGTAAAACAATGAATTTTATACAAAAACTGATGATGACCGCTTGGTTATAGCTAAATTTCAAATTTATTTTACTCACGTTTTACTGCATCGGACATTAAAAAACCTGTTAAAATAATGGACAGTCTAGTATTAGTAGTAAGTTTTACCTCGAATTTTTGCTTTTGATTTTACCTCTAGTAAAATTTGTATGAAAATTGATATTTTACTCGAATTGGGTACTTGGCTTTACGCATTGCCACTGTGAGTAAAATTGCAAAAATAACTTGAGAATATAAATGCTTGGTAAAATTTAGTTAGCTCCTACCTCGTACGCCCTGCCCTCTGCCTCGGTTCCCTCCTCTTCCAACATTCTTTCTGTCTTCTTATATTACGAGAATCTTTTAAACGAGAATCCATTTTTTTTTTGGAAAAAAAATTGTGTTTAAATGAAAATATTTGGATTAAAAGGACAAACTGACAAATAAAAACAAAAAACATTTTCAATTTTGATGACATTTCCATAAAAAATCATGTATTTTGTCCTTATGCACCTTTTTCTCAGGAATGACTTGAAAAATGTTGATGAGTTTTTTATTTCTGTGTCCTAGGTAAATTCGACCGTTCCTTTGCATTAAAAGTGGCTTAGTTAAATTAGTTTAAAGTTAAAAATAACTTGAAAAAAATTAAACTACATAAATAATTCAAACATATTTTTTAATTCTTGAACGCTAAAGTTGCAGTAGACTGAATTACAAAAAAAAAAAGCAGAACAAAATATTAAGCTGGAGCTGGAAAAAAGGAAACAGGGATTGGGGGATTCCTCACAAGCGATGTGTTTATTTAGATACAGTAAAGCTACGACTGCGGTTAAATAGATAGGAAAATTCTAGTGAAATTTGGCGTTTTCATTGAATTCATGCAAACAAATCCTGAAAAAGTCATTGATATTTCAATGTATCAGCACCTCACCTCATTACATCTGTCCTAGAGAGAGAGAGAATATTCAATATTTTTACTCATCCTCGAAACATCCAACGTTGCACTTTTCATAATTGAATCGAATCACATTCGAATATTTCATTCGTGTGCGTGTGTCACCCTTCGGCATTCATATGCTAAAAGTATTATTAAATTAGCTCCACATGAATACCGACCGAATCGACGAACGTGTCGACAGCGTCGCCATTTAACCCCAACAAATACATCCTGTGTCAACCATATCGGTTTCCCCGTCAAATCACCACACGTACAACATGCATATGTATCATTCTCTACTTGGCGGTGGAATTGATATATCAGTTTGACTTTGAGATTCTGAATAAGATTCGTCGTGGCTCATTTCGAATAACCCTCACAGCTTCCCATCCTCGATTATATCGAACAATATTTTTACAGTATGTCACCCTATTTGTAAGTTTCGATACGCTCAGTAAAATTCGTTTCAGTATTGAAGAGAGTATCATTTTACTGTGGCCAAACATCTTTACGAGAAGTCCTTATCAGTCATCAAGGATAGCACTGACGGAAGAAAAGTTTCATCGAAAAGTGATACTTGTATTTGAATTATATTTCTCATGGGAATATTTACGAGATAGTTGACCAATATTAGGGAGAGGTATCTAAAATAGTATGGGAGAAGGTAAGAACTTTAAAACTAACTAAGGGCTTTAAAACTAACTTCAATATAGCTAGCACCATTCTTTCCCTCTTTTCAAACATAATGGAATGCATATTCTATTGATTGGTGGATGAGATTGAAGCAAAACATTGATACTTAGAAGTTGAATATAGAGGAATTTCAAAACAATTCACAGCAAACTAACTTATAGGAAGTCGTGTAATGAACTTAAATCTGCTCAACATTATATCTAGAACCTTTTATACTACCCATAAACAACATTTCCACCAATTGAACATCCCTCTTCGCAAATAGATCAATTCCATCCACATATCCTCCGCTTCACCCGGGAACACATCATTCTTTCTATTTGAAGGCAATTCAATTTAATTCTCATGCTTTTCTTCCGAAATGGACAACATAATAAAGACTAGGCTGGCGAGAACAATGTGATTTAGTTTCAAATGAAATTTGCACCGCTATCTGAGTCAAAAACTAAGTGTAGCCGGAACCAAAGGATGCATACGTTCAAAATATTCGCTTCGCAGCACTAACTGGGTGAAACATATTTTTGCACGTGATCCTTTTAGATATGCTCTGTTCTAGCTTTTGAAAAGATGCTAATGAGAAAGGTAATTAGCACAATGGTGACTTGTGAATATGTGTGATTATGGCGAAATTATTCAGGGAGCAGATTGCATTTTGAAAAACCAGAAGTAATGTTTTATGAATTTCGGAATGATTCACCAGTGAATTCATGGGTTTACGAAAGAATTTAATGAGTCGACTTTAAAATACATTGAAAAATATAAATCATGCTATTCGGACCAGCGATGAGAGTTGGTTCCAGAATTATTTTGTAGCTAGAGCAGTTGCTCCAATTAAACAGTTGATTTCTCTCCGTTAGCTAGTTTAACGTTTTGCGTTTGTACATAGAAAAATCCTTCACGAAACAGAGGTAATAGTCGCCAGTCCCAGAAAAACCCGAAGTTGATGCTAATTGTTATGCACTGGCCAATTTTTCGCGCTTCGATTTTTGCAAGGTTCTTCAAATGTTTTGCCAATATCAACAATGTCGTCCAATTACATTGAACACGTCTTCCTGCTTAATACCCACATTGCGTACTAAAGATTGCAGGGGCACTACCTAGTCCAAATGGCAACATAATAAATTACGATTGTTCCATTCCATTCCCACAGAGAAGGCTGTTTTTTCACGGTCGCTTCTGTAGATATCAGTTTGCTAGTAAGCTCTTGAAGTACCACCTTTGTCTTCGCACTGACCAGAGTATGTATGATATCCTCTATTGACAAAGACTAATGGTGACATCCAAGTGCTGTTCAAAGGTTCGATGATTTCATGTTTTTGCATATCCTGCGTCATTTGTTTTGACAGTGGTAAACGTCAGGGAGCCTGTAAAATTGGTGGCGAGTTCAACATATGAATTCGATGCGTAGCCAAATTAATTCTTCCCCAATCTTCGTCTTAAGCCAATAAGATGTTAGCATAGCTGATAAATCAGTTGCACTCTTTGTTGGTAACAATCATTTGAACTCCTTGTTGGTATTGTTCATCATCTATTCCTGAAGACTGCAACATGTTAGATCGTCTGTTCTACTGCTGGGTACACTTTGATGTTCAGATTGTATATCTAGAGTGATCAAAGAAGTGATAGTAGAAACTAGATGATATTTTGCGATTATCTTTTATTTCTTATTTTCCTGATCTTGCTTCGCTAAATTCAGCAGCCTTACCAGGTCATAATTACATCCCCTCCCGTGATTTTTGGTTGGCTAAATAATAAAGAAAAATTGTGGAAATCGACATCATGTCTGGCCCATGTGATGTCCAGGGCTTGTGGTTTCATATCCGAAATCATCTTCGCAGCAAATCCGTCATTAGATTCCCTTTTACGCTGCTTTGTTCTTACTTGACTTCCTTGGCTGAATTCCTCATCCGGGAATTCATCGATCTGTGATAGCAAAACCGTTTTGTTTTAAGTCGTCGACATTCTACTTTTGATTATGCCAATGCTTACTCGCTCATTAGTTTCGGCATTATTCTTCACTTAGTCCTAGTTTTAGTCACAAAAATCACATGTCATCACAATAGTCCAATTTATCACTTCTTGTTTAGTCTGCTCAGTACGTATTTTCACGTTTCACACAATTTGACTATCTTTTAATAAAGTCACTTTCGAAATCGCCTACGCAAAATAAATCCACTTCTGACACCAGTTACTATGTTTATTCACTTCAAAAATACTTCATAGATTCGTGATTCTCTGCGTTTTTCAAATAATGTTATTAAAAATATTATCTGTACGTATTCTAAAATAAATGGAAGGTTATTTCTATTCATGTTAATTTTTGATTTTTTGACCTATTTATTTCAATGTCAATTAAAGTTTTCGTTTTCCTCATAAAACAGTCTTCTCATCACTCATGATCAAATTTCACAGATCTTATTGCAAACTCATTACAAAATATATATTTTGCTATGAAAATGACACTGTAAAACTTTCGACGAAATACTCTAACAAGATTTCCTTTCAATTGACCCAACTGCTCCCCAGATACTACCTACAATTAGAAGGAAACAGAGACCTATTTGTTTCTCTCCCGAACATGTAACCGTGAACTTTCCAAACAAATTCTTTACGCCCATTCACAAGTGAGCAAAAGTGTTTAAGCTAATAAAAATCTCTAACCCTCGGGCACTGTAACAGCAATTTGATCCACAAGAGCAGTGTAATGGAGCTACGATGTCGATTTAGTACCAAACAAAAGAAGGGTTTACACTGACGGAGCCAACCAAGCTCAGTGGGGATGAATCGTTTAATCGTCCGTACATGCTTCGTCAAGCTACTAGATCGTAACCTTCTCCTCCCCAACAATAACAAAAACATTTCAGTACGAGTTTGGTATCGTGAAGGAAAAATGGGGAGACGTGTCCTTTTCCCAGGCAATTTGTTGAATCCGAGATGCGGCTTTTGTCTTTGTACGCGGTAAGTTAGCTACTTCATGTGATGGTTTAGTAGCTGTGATTATTAGGATGTGTGGTGAATAAAAGAGACTATTAAAGCAATCGGATGTTGATGGTGCTTAGGAGGGTTTGATCTGGTCTTATTAGAAGGAAATCACTTCCGGAAATTCGGAGATGATTAGATTAAATGCGAAATCAAATTATTATTAGTAGGTCACATTTATTGACTCCCAACTATGGGGGTAGTTTAATACGATTTTATCTACTAGTTGAATAAAACGATTTACTGCTAAAAACAATCGCCGTGTGTCTGTTGAGTTCCGTCAAACAAACATACGTATAACAATGTCAGCCTGTCAGGTTTCACCTGCTTGAAACAAGACTAACCTATGTCCTACGGCATTTTATTGAATAAACTTTGCATAAAAATGAAGTAGCAAGATGGTCGGCCGTTATGGTATCGACCCCACTTTGTAGACGTTTATGTAAATCACACAATTTACACAGAAAGGCGTACGCAACATGCAAAGTGAAAAACAACGTGTTTCGAGAGGCCAAAACAACATGTAAAAGAATGTAGATTCAGGCAGCGGCGACAAGTCTTGCAGTCCTAGTTGCTATGTATATTTTTATCGCTGGTTGGATCTGTAAAAGTTTCCACCACAGATTGAAAATTTCATTCTTAATTGTTTTAAAATGTAAATTTCATCCTGGAAAATGTCCCGGATGTAAAGATATATTCAAATGAGTTTTCCGCTTCATGCTGTTTTAACGAAATATTTATGTATTTTTCCGGAAGTATGATGGTGCCTTAGCAGCGAGCACATTGCAGTTTTTCTGAAATCACAGGTTTTTACCATTGTACTTATAAAAAACTAGAGGCCTTGATCTCTGATTTCAGAATCACATAGTGAACCTGTCGCCATTTTTGAACCATGTAGCTATTGCGCTGCTACTAGTATAGGTAAAAAGCAATTGATAACTTCCCTGATTGCTTTATTGTCTAATGGAATTAAACTTTTACATGCAAACTGCTGCATAAACGACGATTCAAATGAATTATATTTTCTTTGTGCTAATTTCTGCAAGTGTTTTGGTGAATATCCTATTCTAAGCTGAATAAGCAACAAATTCACATATCCATCGATTGTGTTGAGCACACAAGCTATTGGCACATATTTAATCATAAATCCTATTAATCTCATAACAGATTTAACCTTTATTCATTGTATGGTCGAATAATTTATTAAAATGAATGATGACCACTTAGCTAAATTACAAACCGAGTCCCTCATGGAGTAAAGGTTTGTTATGGCCCAAAAATGTGTATGTAGATCCCCCTGTGCAGATTCACAAACGGCCATCATCACATAATCAAATAATCTCAGATAACGGACAACTAAACGAAAAGATGATGAATAGCCAGTCTGAACTGTCACATATGCCTTAGTCGAAAACCATAGTAACTTTATGGTAGCGGCATAGCCTTTCGGAGATTTGACTATGAATTTTTAAATGTTATATGCAAAGCTGCTATACATATGTGTGGATTCCAACTTATGGCGGGTGTAAGGGAGCACATTATAGTATCCCTCTCTCTGGACAGTTCTTGATGTTTGTTATGGCGGTACGCATGTTCTCGAAAAGTTTTCAAATGCCAGTAAAAGTGACTATTTTGTGAAAAACAATATTAACGAATTCCCACATTGGGCGCGATATGAATCGTTGTGTTTGAATGTGTCAGTAGAGAGTTTCTAGTTTGTTCCGCTTCCAAATTCAGAGGATATATAAAGACATACCTTTGCATATTTTCTAATTTGCTGTATAAAATCTTTTTTACATCGATTTGAAATACTTTCACACTCTTTTTGCATATATGCGTGAAAAACAATTTCAACTGTATATCCACACTCCCTACTGAGCAACCAGCTATAAGCCAGCCAAACTAGCTATGTCTGGTTATCGTAAATTGTCTTTGATAGAATTCCAATCGGTAAGTTTACATTCAGGACGTGGTTTCTGCGGCGTTGAAGCGAATATGTTGATGTTAAACGGTGACTTGGGCCCAACATCGAGTGGATGTGGTATATTAGTTTTTGCATGATGTCGGTTGCAATTCTCAAGCAAAAGTATTCTAATTTATGGCAATCGAGGACAAGTGTAGATAATTTGAGGTGAACCAGTCGCTTAGAACTTTTTGCAAAGAGAATAAATGGTTATGGGTAATGGTAAACACAATTTGGTTTGTTCAGCTTGTCAAAAAATATGAATTAGTTATAGCAAGGAGCATTTTTTTATATAATAACTTTATTAACTGTTACCTTCGTACAAGAAGCTTCAGTTAGTTTTAGAATCTTACATACTAGGATAAATGATGTACACCCCTCACAGTTGAGGACGTGTACATGTTGAAAGTAAGCTACGTTAAAACAGAGAACAAAGTTAAGATTAGTTTTCTAGAGTTACAAGAGGCTTTTAACCAAAGAAAGTGACTAAACAGAGTTTGTTTTACGTTGGAGAAGGAAGGTCTAATGGGTCGATTCTTTTCAATCGCTGAAATTTACGATGGACTAATATTCTTTTGGCGAAATTGTTGCGATGATGAGCAAGAGCTGCAATATATTTTTCACTGTGGTTCTTAATTTCCTCTGCAACCGTCTCGGTACACAGGTCCTTTTGGGGATTAGGGCTATGGAAGTACAATAGAGCTCCGGTGATAGATCGAAGTATTTTTGATTAGGTCCTCTGAATGATATTAATGTTTGATGGGCGGACTGGTCCAGATAGGTCCAGATTTGCTTCAGAACAGACTTGTAGACGAGCACTTTAGAGTCGAGAGAAAGTTTTGGCATGCTATTGAGCATCCATTTGGAATTGTTGAATCTGAGCTTCAATTACTGATTTTTCGCTCCAATATGCCGTTTCCAGGTGAGCCTCCTATCAAGGTGCATTCCGTGATACTTCACTTCGTTGCTTTGTGATATTGGTACATTGTTTACTTGAGGACAGGTTAATGTTAGCAATGTGAACGCAATGTGGACGCATTTCTGCACTGCTAAGCATTAACGTTCTATCTGCATTTTTCTCATTTTTGAGTTAACACCGGAATCGAAAACTACATACTCTATTATATTATTCTGCAAAATTTAAAATAAACTATATTTTGTGGAAGTATGTGAAATTTAATATTGAAAGTGCATGTATATCCAGTACAAATCACAACACAAATGATTGAATATCTCGAAAGTACTAAAATGTAGATATAAAGTTTATGCTTAGTAGGGCAGATTTTGGTTTCGTTCATTTTGATTCTCCATTTGGCTAGCTATTCTTCTAGAAGTGAGATGTGGGCTTGCAGTATGGATTCGAATCAGTGCATATAATGGCGACGTCATCCGCAAAGGAGATCAGATGTGAAGATTGTGTAGAGTACAGGTCCCAAGACATTTCCTTGAGGTACACCAGCATGCGCTCGATATTTTGTGGTAGTATAGCTTTTGTATCTAACCTGGAATGTGCGATCGGTTAGCTAGGAGGGGAGTACTTCATGAAAGGTTTTTGGAAGCATTGATTTGATTTTGAAGATCAAACCTTCATGCCAGACTGTCGAAAGCTTGCGTTACGTGTAAAAAGACTGCTGTACAATACTTCTTATCTTCGAATGCTTATTTGATGTCTGGCGCGTTTCGATGGACCTGTTGGATGGTGCTATGATGTCTTTGAAATTCAAATTGGTGTTCTGGAATTTTCCCTGCATCTTCAAGTATTGGAAGCAGATTTCTCAGCAGAACTTTCTCGAAAACTTTGGAGACGCAGGACAAAAGACTAATAGGTCTGTATGACAAAATACTAATAGGTCTGTCTTTCTAACAATGTTATAAATTTCTTAATAGGGATATATGCAGAATACTTGTGCTTAAAGATTTAAGTAATTAATTTTAGGTACATGATAGTTTAGACATAGTATTACTATATGTCTATGTACAGTTTTATTTCAAGTAAATACAAATTCGAAATCTGAATTCTAGTCTCGGAAAAGTTTCAGATTTTTCCCAACTAACTATGATAATCTCATATTCGCCATTCGCTTTAAGTCTAGTCTATTCAATTGCAAACTTTGATTTATATGCTGTAGTTTACGTACAAGCATACACTCGAAAACAAACAATACGTCACTGCACTACATCAGCACAAAAAGGTCCTTTGCATTCATTCGTTCTATTCAATACAATGGTATGTGGAACAGTGAAAATTGTACATCAAGTATCCGGAGCAGCTGCCCGTGTATATGTTTCTCGCTGCCTGGCAATATGCATTTTGCATATTTTCCAAGGAAATAAAACATAAATTCATAGATTCCGGAAAATTAGACTGCGGGTAATAAAATTAAATTTATTAACCGAATCGAAATTATTGCCATTGCTTTCGCCATTGTTTGCTATTTCGAGAAGCTTTGTGCACGTACATACAATAATTATTATTGAGTTGAATACAGTGTCTGATAGCACAATTGATAGAAGTGTTAATTTACTATGGATGCATATGAGGAATTGTTATACAGGTGCGATAAAGGAAATATTTGAAGTGAGAGCTCAAAAGTATTTCGAATGAGTCACTATGATCGTGTGCAAACGTCCGGCCATACAATTGAATTTATCTAAGAAGATAATTTACAATGTGGGCTCTTAAAAAGTAAATAGGAAATTAAATAGGAACTAGCTCTCCAGTCCGTATTCTAGCCGTCTGTAAATACCTTTTGTCTCCTTTGTAAGTATACATTTATGCACTTGAATTCGGCTATCTACCAGGAAACAGCTAACCGCAGCTGAGCCGCGCCACACCTCTATCGCGGGCTCATGACTTTGCGAGCTGAAAATCATAGACCCATCGAAACTGCAACTTCCCACCACCTTCTGGCTATTTCACTGGATTCCTTCATTTGCAAAATGCCTTTGTAAAACAACCATGGTTAGAGGGAAGTTGACTGGCTGGTTGGCTATCAACGGTGAAAATTATATGGTACGCAGCCATAGTGCTGGCTGGCTGGCTTAAAAGTGTTGAATAAAATTTATCATCCCGACTGTGACTCTGAACTGTCGTAATTCAACCGGAAATACTGCTAGCTATAACAGCATCGCCGCTGTAGAGAAAGTTTTCGTGAAATTATTTCGGAGGACGTTGCAGCGAATAAAGGAAGAGATTTGGATTGTATAATGAAATTGGGCGCGGTAGCTGCCGAAATTTTAAGGTGTTTTAAAACAAATAGTAGAATGTCGTTATATGACCGCGTAATAGTTGTTGAGAGTTTTCATAATGGGAGTAAATTATGCATTAAAATTTAGTTGGTGAAATTAAATGCTGTCGAGTCGTGGTGGGACGACAAAAAAAAAACAAAAACAAGATTAACTATTTACTTGGCTTGTGTCGCACAAACTTGCTACACTCGAAAGTGTACCTGCAGGTTATTCATTGAAGTTTTACATTAAATTGGATTTTGAGGCACTTTCCAAATTAAATGTCAAAGTAAAACGTTATGTATATTTCAAATAATTTCGAATAAATACTGGGTCTTGAAAAATTTTCTTTGAACCATTGTTTTTTTCATTTATGCACTCTAAAGGAAACTCACGTTTAGATAAAAAAATTTACGATGTAAGCTGCTGAAATGATCCAGGACCATCCATTTGACGTGTTAAGCCTGAATTACATTGGCTTGCAGTGCAGTGCAGTGCACTGAAATTTAGAGCTCATGTAATTACATGTGGCAATTCACATTAACTGCAGTGCAGTGCAGCGGACTGCACTGCATTGTTTAGGTTAATTTCTAAAAACGCTGCAGACTGCATCAGCTGACATTCGTTTGAGAGTAGTTGACCGGGCAAAAACCATTTAAATTGAGGCGGAAATTCCGTTCTAGGCATTAAATTGTAAATGGACGAAAAACAGATGCAGAAAATCTAAATATCAAACCTCCACAAATTAATTTGTCTTTCATTGTCAGAAGACTGCACTGCTTTCAATGTGCTTTGCAATGCGTGCACTGCTTCAGCACCGCGCTGCACTGTGCTGCACTGCACTGCACTGCATGCCAATGTAATTCAGGCTTTACTGCTTTACTTATTAATTCAGATATATACTTTGAACCAAATTAAAACATCCATAAGTGGTGATTGATTGCTGATAAATTTATAATCTTGACTATTGGCATGAAAATATATTTGTGAAATGTAAGAAATCCATCATTATTTACATGGTAGCAAAATTATTCTATCATAGCTTCATTAGGACATTTTGAATACTATTTTTAATTATCTCAACGTCTATAAGTTTCGTTTCCAACAAAATGCCACAGATTTATAAGCAGCAAATTACTGGAGTACACTGAAAAAAATTCACATAGCGCCCAGAGCCATGTAAGATAGCGCATTATTTATGGCCCCATACGCTATGTACATAGTACTCTGAGCTATGCAATATGGCTCCCAGCGCCATAATGTCAGAATCTACATAGCGCGTGGTCCTATGTAACATGGCGCAGCATTTATGGTCCCACACGCTATGTACGTAGTGCCCTGAGCTATGCAGTATAGCTCCCGGTGCCATAATTACATGGCGCAGAAATTATGGCCCCACACGCTATATTACATAGTGCCATGAGCCATGTAATATGGCTCATAGCACTCCAATTATAACTCGCAGCCATACTGTGTGAGGGAACGTATAAATGTCAGCAAGTGACATTAGAGTTTATGTCTACATAATACAAATCCCTATGATAAATTTTATATTTGCATAAAACACAGATAATGGAGAGATTAGACTGAAATTTATTCTAAGTATAGAACATAGGTTACATTTGAGTATAACATTCAATTTCGTTCATATGACCATTGCAAACACGTTTGAAACGACGGATGTTTTGGAGCTAATTTCCATAACACACCTGGCCTTTTGATCATTTCACTTTCTACATAGATTCTCAGCTTAACCTTCTGATTTGACTCATTTTGAACTGAAGTACTGGCTGCGATATTTTTGGTACTTCGACTGGTGAATTTTCACACTGGAGCAGGAACATTCAATAGTGAATATGTTGACTCGAATTCATCGAATTTATGTTTGGTGGAATTTATATTTGGTGCACTGAAAAACCACATAGCGCCAGACACCATAATTTATAGACTTCTGGCGCTATGTATATAGTCGATTTCGGTCGATTTGTGATAAAATATAGCGCCACACGCCATAGTACATAGGAGCAGACGCTATGCTTATAGCCCTCCACGCCATATACTATAGTCCTCCACGCCATCTGCATGGCAGTTTCCTACTATTATAAGGGTAAAATTCAACCAAATTTTTTTTGAGTGTATAGTCCTCCACGCCATGTACTATAGTCCTCCACGCCATGTACTATAGCCCTCCACGCCATGTGCTATAGCCCTCCACGCCATGTACTATAGCCCTCCACGCCATCTGCATGGCGTGGAGGACTATAGTACATGGCGTGGAGGGCTTCCTATGTACTTTTCGCCATGTATTATGGCGTGTGGCGCTATATTTTATCACAATCCCCAAATCGACTATGTACATGGCGCCAGAAGTCTATATATTATGGCGTCTGGGGCTATGTGTTTTTTCAGTGTATGGTAAGAGCAATGTTCGAGTTTAGGTAGAAACAATATTTTTTTTCAAATCAGTTTGAATTAAAATGTTGACTTTGGATTTTAGGAATAAGGTGTAGCTATTTTTGCTGACGAATGTGTACCAAACATACAATCGCGTTTATAAGATGGTAACTCTAAAGATGTGCAAGATATTTTCGCTCAATATTCAGGAGTTAAATCTTGCCAAAACTAAAATGTATACATATTTGTTCGAGGTATAAATTCAACATTCGTGAATAGTGAGTAGCATGTGATCTCATCTAAAAGGACTAAGTGGAGTGAGCACTACTCGTTCTGGATTAAATCAAGATGTCGAAGATTGTTTTCTAACTCCGCGAAACGGTATCAAACATTACTAGGCACATTTTTTAATACTTGAACATGAAGAAAAGCATAGCGGCAGAAATCTTTAAATTATGGTACCTGGCGATATGCCTTTTCTCAGTGTACAAAACATAAAAGCCCATAATGTATGTAAATATAATGTAATTTGGCTTTTGTACCCATATTTTATTATATGTGGTATTATGTACACAACGTATATACGTGGTCATGATTACTGCGCTATGTTACATACACAGGTATAAAAGAAAATGGATACGAAATGGATATCCATGTACCTATATGTGAGTTAACATTTTTTAATAAACGCACAGCATTGCTTTCTCACAAAAACTCCGCTCAAAGCACCCCTTTCTACCGCACTCACAACCGAAAAGCCCTAATGCTGTCTCTTATTTACAAAAAATATGAGGAATATCAGATCGGTGTAAAAACGTGCAACGGGCAACACGAAAAGGAATGACTTTAAGTCAAAATTTCTTACTAAAAATTTTCAAATTGTTTGGCGTGTACAGTGGAAATATAAATCTACGTAAGTGCGCGATAATCTGTGTCGGTTTCCCGAACAAACTAGCTGTCCTAAATTCTAATATAGTGCGAGAATGAAGTTCCACGTTCCAGGCTGCAATAGCCACAGAAGTGCTTCCCGGGGGTTATCGTATTTCGGGTAAGTGAAAGTAACCTTTGGCATCAATCTCGTCTTCATTTTGAGTGAAATCATGTTAATTTCATTCACAAAAAAACATTTTAATCTTCGCTCGTCGGTTGCCGAAAAAGAAATGTCAAACGACGTTCAAAATGGGAATCTCTAGTGGTTTTTACATTGGCCTTACCGCACTGAAAAAAATCCACATAGCGCCCAGCGCCATGTAACATAGCGCATTATTTATGGCCCCATACGCCATGTACATAGTACTCTGAGCCATGCAATATGGCTCTCAGCGCCATAATGTCAGAATCTACATAGCGCGTGGTCCCATGTTACATGGCGCAGCATTTATGGTGCCACACGCTATGTACATAGTACCCTGAGCCATGCAGTATAGCTCCCAGCGCCATAATTACATGGCGCAGAAATTATGGCCCCACACGCCATATTACATAGTGCCATGAGCCATGTAATATGGCTCATGGCACTACAATTATAACTCGCAGTCATGCTGTGTGAGGAGGGTTATAAATATCAGCAAGCTTCTTCAATATAGGGGAGGATATGATCTTTGATGTCATTAATCCCTCGGGAATTTCTTTGGTAGAATTCCATCACCTAACATCAAGTGCTCTACCTCCAGATGCTCCGAACGGAGAGGGTGCGTGGCCTTTTGTTGGATGCAAACTGGATCATCTTCAGATGCACTGAAAAAACACATAGCGCCAGACGCCATAGTTTATAGACTTCTGGCGCCATGTGCATTGTTGATTTCGGTCGATTTGTGATAAAATATAGCGCCACACGCCATAGTACATAGGAGCAGACGCTATGCTTATAGCCCTCCACGCCATGTACTATAGTCCTCCACGCCATACAGTATAGTCCTCCACGCCATACAGTATAGTCCTCCACGCCATACAGTATAGTCCTCCACGCCATACAGTATAGTCCTCCACGCCATGCACTATAGTTCTCCACGCCATGTGCTATAGTCCTCCACGCCATGTAATATAGTCCGCCACGCCATGTACATGGCGTGGAGGACTATAGTACATAGCGTGTAGGCCTATGTACTTTTCGCCATGTATTATGGCGTGTGGCGCTATATTTTATCACAATCCCTAAATCGACTATGTACATGGCGCCAGAAGTCTATAAATTATGGCTACTGGCACCATGTGTTTTCTCAGTGCGCATGAACTGTCTAGGGCACACACCTGTACCTCATTCTCACACTAATAAGCAGAAAGTCGAAAATTGGTGCATTTCCCTCGTTCGATTTCTAATCCATTCTCTCTTATATCTGCACTCAGAAAAATTTCACCACTTAACACTTTTTTAGAATCACTTTAAATCAAAAGTTGTAATCACTTTGAAGTAAAAAGCGAATCTTATTTGAATTCCACTTTATTATAAAAATTTTATTTTCAAATCAAAATTTTTCATCATTGAGTTAAAGAGAAACCGTATATGGCGCCAAATCATTTTTGAACATTTTTGATTCAAAAATTTTCAAATATGATTTGGCTCCATATGCGTTTCTTTGTGCGTCCATTATCCATTTCCAATATCCATTTAAATAGCTATACTGTATGGCTCAGGGTACTATGGACATAGCGTGTGGCACCATAAATGCTGCGCCATGTAACATGGGACCACGCGCTATGTAGATTCTGAGATTATGGCGCTGGGAGCCATATTGCATGGCTCAGAGTACTATGTACATGGCGTATGGGACCATAAATAATGCACTATGTTACATGGCTCTAGGCGCTATGTGGGTTTTTTTCAGTGTACTGTTTCAAATAGACTGACTTGTTGAAATCGAAATTTCTAGCGCAAATTACAGCAGTTCATTGATCAAATTTATATAATTACTGTTCAAAACTACATGTTTCCTGGTCTTGAAAAATATTTCCTCTTTTCTCAATATTCCTGCACTTTCAGCTTCACAGGCTCCCATATACATACAAAGCTTCATTTCTACTGTATCTCACGTTTCAAGCATTTTCTTACCGAAATCACTTCTCATTAAACGGCGCATTACTGAATTCGTCAAGACGTGCTTGCGATAACAAATTATGAATTAGACATAAAGATTCGCTTCTTTGTCTTCCAACACCACCATCAAACGCTCTCACAACCTTGCCAGCAAAAATTAAGCGCAAAGAATCTTCATATCCTATTACTTACGAAATTTTATAGCAAGTAAAAGATTCATAATGATGAGAGCGTGCTGGTGAAATTTCTTTGGAAAAGATCTAGGCGTGATTTAGATAAGAGCGGATCCATTAAAATTTATTATCATAATTATCTGCTATCACTAAAAACGAAGCTCTAAAAGCACCATAGCACGAGTACGAAAACAGAATTAATTTCATTCTGTTTTCAGTAGAGACACACTATATTTATTCGCATTTGAAAAACGGAGAAATTGTGGCGGGTGAATTCGAATCGAAGGCAAATCTGAAGGAAATTCGTTGAAGAGTAAGTTTAGAATTGTGTCAACCATAAATATCAATTAATTGACCATTCTATCTTGGAATCAAAATTTAAAGCTACTAATGCTTGCGGCACATAAAAACGCTAGAACTGTCTAGTTTATGGTCTATCCTCCCTTTTGAGATTTATTTTCTCTCAGTATTGAATAAAATCAACCATTTGGTCAGGGCTGCTAGTTTCACATTTCATGTAAGTTTAGTGGTGATTTTAAATAAATAATTTTTTTCTATCTATCCAAAAGCATCTCGTGCAAAATGAAGTAAAAACTACTTCAGTTTGACATTTCAACAAGTAAACTCGAATTGCGAAAACACTTCCAACTTCGATAAATGTTTCATTGAACACTAATATAAGGTCTACACTTACAAATTTGAAATTTTCGAATGAATTTGGCAGCCCTGTCATTCACTGTAGACGCGCTTCTCAAACAAAACTAAAAGTCTTTAAACTACCAAATAAAAATATAAAGAATCGATTGTACCACATTGGCGGCATGCTCGTAGTGTTTGTATTGCTGTAGTTTTTATAGAGCCGTATTTTATATTTTATGTCGTTCTCATATCATAACTAAAAGATATTCAAATTCAACCATTTGATTATGCAAATGACTCTCAGACGACCCTTGGCATACGTGCCCTTCCAATACTATGAGCTTTCTTCAAGTTTTCTTTGCAGTTAAGCGGATTCGCTTGCCTGCAATGGCCTCCGAACCGAAACGTACTGTGAAACGCTGAAAACAAAACGATAGGGTAGACTGAACGGAAAACCCAACCAAGTGTGGTGTAGTAAAATCGGTAGTATGCAGATGAAAAGGATCCATTGCAAAATAAGAATTATTTATGATTGTATTGCATGATTTCGAAAACAGCATGTTTGATGATGCCGCAGATTTAGAAGAAATGTGCTAACGTAGCATTCGGTGCCAATATCGAATGGCTAAAGCTATTGAAACTCTAAGTATATGTTTATTTATGTTAGAACACTGAAATGCATATGTTTGAAGAATGACTACTCACACATATCGATAAATTGAAGATAATTTTTATAAGTTAACAAGTTGAAGCATAATTTGATCGTAATTTTTACAATTTGATACTATTTTTAATTGAAGCGAGCAATGGCTGATTCTATATTTGCTTTTCTCGTTCATTATTGCCCTAAGGTTAACTGAGCATAAACAAAAACTTAAATTTAAAAACTTTACTGCTTTGACCTGCAGACCTGAGGGCTAATTCAAACCCGAAAAATAGAGCTCCGGGTTGTCTGAAAAATAAAAAATAAAAAACAGTTTTTTTTTAATCCGAGATTTTTTATTCATATTAAAATTATAAAATCTTTTCAGCAATTTTCAGGGGTAAACCCCTTTTGAGAGTATTACTTTTGAGTACTTTTGAAGCTACATAAAAATTTTACAAGCTAGTTATAGATTTACACATGCGACCTGTTGTCTGTTGATCGTCCATTACAATAGTTTCCAATGACACTTATTCTGGTGTTCCTCAAGGTGCCATCTTAGGACCACTTTTGTTCAATCTATTTATCAATGACCTTCGCACGGTTTTTAAGTCTTCATGTCTTCTATATGCAGATGATTTAAAAATCTTCCGGGTGATCAAAAATACTGCTGACTCTCTGCTGCTTCAGGATGATTTGTATGCTCTATCTGGTTGGTGTAACTTGAACTGATTGTCCCTTAATGGTTCCAAGTGTTTTTCTGTGTCCTTTTCCCTTAAGCTTCACACTCATGTCTTTCCTTATGCTATTGATGGCACTATCCTCTCTTCTGTCGAACATTTTTCAGATTTTGGGGTCACATTTGATCGCAAACTGAAATTCGACATTCATGTCCTTACTGTCACTATCAAAGCTTCTTGGATTGGTGGTTTCGTGGATCGTTAATATGGTTCGGAGTAAAATTCTTGTTTCTAATTAATTAATTTTATTTTCTATTCTTGTTTATAATGGATTCTTTCTTTTTTTGTTCTACTTAATTTTGCTTTATTTAATTACCATTTTAATTATTTTTTATATGCTTTTATTTATATTTACTCATTTACTTCTTACTATTTTATTTTTTCATTGGGCTGATTTCTTGTTGAATTGATTATTCGTGTTTGTAATGAATTTTTTTATTTTTTGCTTTATTTTATTCTAACTTTAATTATTCTTATGTACTTATATTTATATATTCTTATTTAGTTCTATTATTTTATTTTGTTATTGTATCCAATCTGTAATTGGACAGTTTGTTTGTTGAATTGAATACGCACTAAATAAATAAATTACAGTTTAAATTTCAATTTGAAAAAAAAAATTGTTCAAAATATGAAAATATGATACAATTTTCAAATAATTTATGTCTGTAGTATCTATTATCCGAAAATTGAAATAAATAAAACATCGGTCTAGACTTATTTAACAATTAAAAATTACCAAAAATCCAACAAAAATACCTAGACAATGATCCAAAATACCCTTGAAAAGGGGATTTAATGTGTGGTGGCTAGGATAGTACAGCCATCTTAGGAACTAGACCATTCACTCATAATTTATTGTATAACTTGGATAAAGTCAAATAATTGATGCACAAAAAAAATCATAGGGACATTGAAACCCATTACTTCAATCGGATAGCTGATCCTGCTAAGTATCTTTAGGCAGTCGAGCTAAATCTGGTTCAAATGAGGGTTTTTTGGTTTCTGATTTGACCGTGTCAGCCAAACGGTAATTAAAATAGAAATAGAATATCATTAATCGTGCAGGATAAAAAAAATCGGTACTAGAAAGAAGAATAATATTTTATAAAATCCGGGAAATTTCGCATGACTGATTTATTCGAAAACACTTCCCAATTTATTACCATTGTTTGAAAAGAAAAATTAAATAAACAGAAAACAATGTAAATATAATCACATACACTAATTTTAATGGTGTGATATTTTCAATTGCACTGCTAATTGCAACATAGCAATATCTGGCACTCAACTCCATTGCTCTAATCTGAACGATCAATAAATTAAACCAAACAAACTAAATCATACTAAACTATACTAAACCGAAAAAATCAGCCTTCATCCTCCCATTTTGATTCATAAAATACGACCTCACCATTTCAAACAATATTTCACATTGCGTCAATACATGCCCATCTGCATATTCTCAGCATAGTGGGACTTATCTCATTCCAATGTTGCCCAGTTTTTCTACCTAAAACGGACCACATTTAAACTGCCAATCAGCTTTGCTAAATACAACAACACAAACGATCCGCACAAAGTCCATAGAATCCTGTTCATCGACAACATTCTCGTTCAGTAAGTTCTAGACTCCTTCGGCTCGAATGTCCCATACAATATAGTCGAGTATAAGATACAAAACCCCATATCAAGTATCTTTACCCTCAAACTTCTTCCGATTATTTCGACGACGAAACATAAGCAAAATTCGAAACCTTTTCTCATTTCACATATTCAAATCTCGATACCTAGCACAGATTCAAGATTCACAAGAGCAACATGTTACCCACAGTTGTTTATATGATATCATATGTGCTTCTCGTGTCCATAAGGACATGCACACATTACACATGTTCCTTTTTTGTTTGTTCGGAGAGGGTGAACGACTGGCTGCCTGGCGACTGGTGCGAATGCAGTAGGGATGATGAGGTACATAGCCACAAATCATGATCGCATACATACAGGACTAGGTAGACTTCTCGCATTGTCTAGTCTTTCATTCAAGTTCATAAGTTACGCTCATATATACCTTCTAGTAGCCCATATGTGAAAGCCAAATACAAAATCAATATGTAGAGCCGAAAATACATACTCAAACCTCCATTGCTTCTGCAAGGAAAGAGAGTGATTTGAAGGAAGCGCTCGGATACGCCCATTTTTTCCTCCATATTCTCTGAAAGACTTTCCTTTTCCATATACTATATAGAAACGCTCCGCCCAACATTCTAGCTCACTTTTATGGAGAGAAAAACAGCCTTTTCAAATATGTCGGACTAGAGTTTCAGTATGCTTCTCGCTTACTCGGCTAGGGATAGAGAGGCTCCGGTCCAGGACATTCCGAAATTCACTACTCTCGTTGCTTTGCCGAAACTCGTCCATCCAGCTCTCGAAGCGGTTTAATTAAACTTTTCACACTTAGTTGTCCCCGAAAATTGGCTTCAAGTTGCGAACGAAGAAAGGAAATCACTGAACATCATATCGAATTGAAAACTTCTTGGCAAGTGAAGGCCATTTATCGAAGTTTTGTTTAACAAGCTTATGTGAAGTGCAGTTTCCTTTCTCGTAAAACCAATTTTCGATAATGCGGTGAGGATTATTGTTGGTGTAGATATTGACTAGCTTTTATTATTCAGTCTGCTGAAGAATATTCGATAAGTTTTGTAAACTGTCTTTGAGTTTTTGTTTATTTTATTTTCAGCAAGATTGTGGTGTTATTATGGCGTTGCTTATGTAAGACTCTCGGCCAACTTTTATCGAAATGGTTTGATAGAGTATAGTTGCAGTGAGTAATTCAGTCTAACTGAAAAGAAATCACAATGGATAAAGTTTTGATTGGACTGTGAAGAAGATCGAATTTGCTTAAAGTCGTTTGGAGAATGGAAATTGTGTTTCCGTATGCTACGAAATCGATGACACACGTGTTCATTATGGTTATTTGAAAAGATATTGACAATGGTTTCTATTCTATTGATAGGTTGGTTGTATTTCAAAGCTACAACTATACTTGCGATTTTATTGTTCGAGCTAATCACATAGCTCGAAGCTACACTTTTTGATATCTATCATAGATAATCTTTGTTATTTATTCGAAGTTTCGGAATAGTAGGAACGTTCGAACGTATTTTATTCCTCTTTCGCCTAAATATTTCAAGAATAATTTCTAATGATTCTGTTTCAAAAAACTTTAATACTTAAAATTTGCTTACCTGTCGACCGGTGTTGTCAATCAGCCCAACATTGAGCAATCAATACAAACCATAAGGCAGTAAAATAATTTAAAATACGCTAAAATAAATTGTCATGAGCATTTCTCAATTGATTTATTTGTTACTTTTTCCCTCCCGAATGATACTTGCAAACTTCTAATATTGTACTGCCTGTGCATTGCCTGCGATTTCTTAAGCCAGGTGGAATCTCACTTATGTGTAATAGATGATCAACCAAAAATGGTAAGTAACAAAAATCATCAGATCTCTCAAATCTAAAAAAAAAGCTCAAGGCATTGGCAAGATCTTGAACGGTGCACTGAAGAATGTAACAGTGGAAGCCTTAATTTTGATATATTTAGCGCTCGATGCTGGTACTGCCAGATTTTCTATCAATTTAGAGAAAAACAATTGCTCTCACGGTTCATAGCGAAGTAAAAACTCTAGTAATACCTCAGTTCCAACTCCTTAAGTCATTTCCTATCATTTGGAAAGGTTTTCGTCTTTTAGGATAACTGTCTTTTTAAGTAAAAATAAATCGTCTAACAAATCATTAAAAAAAACAATAGCAACTATAATTCATCAAATCACCAGTCAGCAGCTGAAATTTTTCAGTGCTCCTATTCAAGTTTGACAATATTTATTATTTATGCGGCTAAGATTCCATCAAATCCCTTCAAAAACCTTGCAATATTCGTTTACGATGTCTGCATTTGTTCTCAGAACTCCACCCCTGAGATTACTTTAAAAGTCTTCAGCAGCACTTCGAGCAAATAAAGAGTTGTCTCTCAGAAACTAAACATGATATTTTACAGGAAGAATATAATACTGAGTAAGAATAATTAGTCAGCCTTGGCGAGACGCCAGACAAAACGAGCTTTAAAAAGTGCATTGGAAAAAACTGCCTTGTGGCACATTTATGCTTGCTACCGAATCTCTAATAACTTGCAAATCACAGCTGCGCTACTATGATAAAATTTTGGTTATAGTTGATATTCCATGCTATAACTTTATATAGTAAAAAGTAAAGTAATCCCACAACCCTCGTAGGGGTTTTGGGGTTGAAGCTGGCCTAGAGCTTCATCATAAATTTGCAATAAATGTGAATATGCGTGTGAAGTTGTTAGTTCTACGACTCATTTTATTCAGAGCTAGGTAAACTCAAAGCTTGATGTGCGTACCCTTGTCCGAACCTGGATTCGAACCAGGGACTCCACACACAAGATGCCAGTGCTCTATCCACTAGGCTACTCAATTTTATACGATGCTCCAAGGTATTGTTTATTTACAAAAAACCAAGCGCGATGCATGTGATCAAAAAAGCAAATAAGCCCCAATACAACCTCTTTTTTTTTTAGTTTGGAGGTTAAAGTTGGTAAAGACTCCATTCACAGTCAATGCATAGGAACGTGTAAACCTCACGACTCACTTTATCTGTGATTTAACTTAGGTACCTGTTCAGAGCTAGATTGATTCATTGATTGCTAGATTGATTTATTGATTGATTTTTTTTGATGTGATCATGATTGGATTTGAATCACGGATCACACATCTTAGCAGTTCATCAAAAAGCTTCATCAACAAACTACAAATAAAATTTAAATGATTATTACTGAAGTATTTTATTTTTAAACCAGGAAATTATACAAAGTTGCTAGTAGGAGTAAATATTAAGTAAAGCTGAAATATATTTACTAAAACCTTTAAATAAGTTATTTTATGCAGGTGAAATTAAACAATGTAGATCATAGCTCCAGCAACTCCCAACCATCTGGTATTGAGACCTATCTATGAAAATGAGGTGCTATTCAACTGCTTTTTCACTGGGTCCATCAATCTTTCACCTTGTCAGTTTATGCAAATAATCCGTGTCAATCTATTTTTATTTCTTTCTATCTTGTCTATTTATCTTGAAGCTTGTCGTCATTTCTTTCTATCTTAAAGCTTGTCGTTACTCTTACGTCCCTTGATGATATCAGTTCCAACTCTGGCCACATTTTAGCTGCTGGATTGTAAAATAGTACAATGCCGAAGTACATTATTTTTTGTTCAAATGTCTTTGAATCCAACACAGTAAATTGGTAGCAGGTAATAAAATATGGCAAAAAATTATCTAGGACTGGCCAAATATGAGTTTGGTAGTTAATATGTATATGGGTCAAGTCCAACTTTTTAGCGAATAAATAAATTCATTGAAATACAAGTAACTTTGGTTTTACGATGAACTAAAGGTTGGGAAATTATTTCCATCTAAATCTACTTCAAAAGTTTTTCCGGACACCATATAAGTTGGAAAAGTACTCTCCAGGCTAAAAAATGGTATACACATCGAATGGGAAGTGTTTGACAATAAATTCATGCGTCCAATTATGCCTGAAAACTTTCTTGTTTTTTTACACCATTTGCTCAGCCGATAACAATACGGAGGAAAAAGAAAGCGAATGGGTGCACAGATCCAGCAAAGCCTACTACAATCTATCAAGGCTTTTCAAGTCCCAAAATCTCACCCGAACATCAAAGCTTCTTACTACACAAGACTTTGAAAATCAGATCTTCCAATATATTTTCTTTCTATAATTTAAAAAGAACATATCTGTACGGTTTAAAATAATTTATTGAATTATTTAATTACTTTTACAGCAACATTTATGTATTTATCTTTGATTATTTATTTAGAATAAAATTAAGTATTTATTTCTAATTAAATAACATTTAGGTATCCATCTCTAAATATTTTACAAGTGATATAATAGTTAATATTCCACAAACTTCAAAATCACATTTTTCTTAGCCTACTTGTGTAAAGAAATTTTTATGCGGGAATAAATTTGGGTTAAATTTGAAGTATTTGTGGAGAGCTGTGGATTGTATGTGAACAGATGTGTATTTATGTAAGTGTATTCGCAAGATCATGGTTTTGCCAGTACTTATTTATGGATCCAAGACTTGGCTGCTCAGCAAAAGCCTTTCGGAAAATTTTCAGCCCCACTTTGTACGCTGTCTGCTTAGAAGCAGTGGCGGCTCGTCAGGGTGGGCCCGGCCCGCCTGGCCCACCCTGACGAGCCGCCACTGAGTTAAAGTTAAGTAGATAGTTCTTGTTGGTATCCGCGTATACCTTATAATAGTGTTTTTTTGTCGAGCCGCCACTGCTTAGAAGCAGATATAATTTCAAAAATAAAGCTCAATTAACTCCGGTCCACCTAGCTCGTATGAGCAAAAAAACTCTACCGCACCTGAACCGCTAGAAAACTAATATTCGAAGAAATTTTCTTTGAGTGACAAAAAAATGTGGAAAGGCGTAATACACTTTTTTGTAAAATCATATCAACCATTCCTTATCCAAAGCAACAAAACTCAACTATAACACAAATGATGAAAATGTTCAGTGCTGGCAACATTGTTCCAACAAAGCAGCAATAAGTTTACCTTCACAAGCTCATACTTAAATCAACTTATCCTTTGAATTTCGTTCTCACCGGAGGATTTCATCGAAAGCTTTAGCGGTTAACGTTGTTTGAGGCTGCCATCCAAAAAATGTTCAAAACTCGGAAAATTTAAAAATTGGTTTCTTAGTTTTATTGCAAATGTTTTGCATATGAGTATGTAATTTGAAGCATCTGTTGATGCAATAGTTACGAAAACAGCTAAAGCTGGTTAGCCTGTGTCAGCAGCAAAACAAAATGTATACCAAATCTGCTTCACGTTAAACTAAACCCAACCAATAAATTTCGTTTCGATTGAATCACTGCGCTAGAAGTTATACGGGTGAAAAATTGTTTGGGGTTACCACCCTCAAAACTTTTCAAATTTTTAAAGCGTTAAAGCGTTTTTGTTAATTTTTATTGCAGGATTGTTCCCATTTGCAAATCTAATGACATAATCGCGCAGTAAAGAAATTCCAAAAAATTTCAAAAATGGTTATAGCTGGCAGCCCTTTCATGATTTTTGTACGAAATTCCTATGACATTTGGCTCACATTAAAATCTATTTACTGCATAAACTTCATTTTGATATCATGACTGCACCGGAAGTTATAGGGGAAAAAGCTTTATTTTGCTGAGCAAATTTGCAAGATCTAGCTGACAAAAATCACCATAGCTGGCAACTCTATTCTAATTTTTCAGCCAAATTTTCACCAAATGTTACCTTAAGTAAGATACAAATATTTTGTGAATTTGGTTTAAATCTGATGGCTGAATCGGAAGTTATAGGCCTCAGTTATTTTTCAAGATGGCACCACTGCCACAGGATTGACTGCATTTCAAAATCACTTCTATCAGACCTGGTCCTAGTTGATACCAACATGCTCTGTGAATTTCATTATGATCGGACAATCCGGTCGTCAGCTCTCGTGAACAGAAGTTTCGAGTGCTGAAAATAGAGGTAATTTAGTGATGGATTGCCGTTCTTGTGCAAATCGGAATTTTCAAAATTTTAAACTGACATGATGCACAAACGTTAAAATTTATCAATGATTTGAATTTTTTGTCAAAAATTAAAAATTTTTCAGGGGATTCAATGATTTGAAGGATTTTTTTTCAAGAGCCTGCCGCAGCTACAGAGTTACCTGCACGACCTTGGAAATCTATGTGTATTAAACTTTAGTCAACATCAATACGCTCTGCAAATTTCACGATGATCCAATGTTTTTGTCAGAAGTAATGACAAATCAAAATTTGAAAAAAAATCCTTGCCTACTTTTAGGCATGCTGCACCCACACACGGCTCAAAATTTCCAATTTTTTGTCATAGGCAAGCTAAAAACATAATCAGTTTTTATTCCCAATCCTTTTTTTGAACGAAAATTCACCTCAAAATTCACTAAAACGCTCGCCGCCGCCAAAAGGTTTAGGATATCTAATTTTTAGCAAATCGTGGACCTACCTACTAAATACATCTACATTCTCCGAAAGTTTCAGCTCAATCGGATCGGCCACTCCAGAGATTATCTCCGTTAATCATTTTGATGATATATATATATATATATATATATATATATATATATATATACAGTCAGCGACAAAAGTCATGGCACCTTTAATTGTGTAGAAAAACAATAAGTACCATTCAGTATGGTTTTTAATTTTTAAAAGTAAATTACTCAAAATATAATCTTTATAATACCAGCTAAATTTTCCCATTTACGGGATTTCAATATTGCAATGCGATTGACCATGATGCGTAAAATTTGTTGCGTAGTACACAAATGCCGCGACAAAAATCATGGCACTCAGTGGGTTGCTTATTCAATAACTGTTATTTCCAGGAACTGTGTAGCCTGTTGGAAGTAAATATCAATTCGGTGGTCTATCTATTTTAGTTTGAGAAAGTTTTACGTTGATTCAGTCAATTTTTAAAGTGTTTCGTGATTAAAAAAGAAGTCAAGGAAAGAAACAACGTGTGAAGAAAGGAAAATTGTGTTAAATATGAGGAAAGATGGGAAAACTTATGAGAAAATTGGAGAATATATACAAAAGAGTAAGTCAACAGTAAGAAACTTAATAAAACTAAAGGAAATAGAAAATAAAATTAAAAACAAGACAAGAACGGGCCGGCCCCAAGTTTTAACCGACAACGATAAACGAATTATAATGCGCAAAGTCAAGGTTAATCCAAAAATATTTGCAAGTGAACTAAGCCAGGCAGCTTCAGTTGAATTTGGAGAGAAAATTTCTCCAAGGAGTATTCAAAGGGTCATACGAAGTAATGGACTAAGAAGCCGTGTCGTTCGCAAAAAACCGTTCATAAGCAAGGCAAATAAAAAAAACGTCTAGAATTCGCCAGAAAATACTTAAATGCACCAGCTGCCTTCTGGAACAAGGTAATTTTTACCGATAAATCGAAATTCAATATTTTTGGAAGTGGTGGTCGCATAAGAGTGTGGCGTCGACAAGGCGAAAGTTGACTGCCGAAACATTTACATCCTACAGTGAAACATGGTGGCGGTGGCGTTATGATATGGGGATGCATGTTTGCAAACGGTGTGGGAAACATGGAGTTTATAGAAAGCACAATGGACCGTTTCGGATATCTAGCGATTTTGAAGGAACATTTGCAAAATAGTGCCAAAAAATTGGGTTTGGGTGGTGATTATTATTTTCAACAAAACAATGATCCCAAGCATACAGCATACATTGTGAAACAATGGATAATCTATAACACTCCTCATATGCTGGCTACACCTCGTCAGTCACCAGACCTCAATCCGATTGAGAATCTTTAGAGTGAATTGGAAAAAAACTTAAGGAAACATGACATAACATCAAAAGCACAACTGAAGGACATCATACGGCAAGAATGGGCTAATATCAATAATTAATTTACGCTAAAATTAGTCCAATCAATGCAAAGGCGCTTGAGAGCAGTAATACAATCCAAAGGATACCCAACTAAATATTAATTTCAATATACTGCTATTAAAAGATACAATTTTCTATTCAAGTGCCATAACTTTTGTCGCGGCAAAAGTATAATTTTTGTATAAACGAAGTTGTTTTGTTTTATTCATTTTGTGTAATTTGATTTGTTTTTATATATTCATAATCTATTTTAATAAATATTTATTATTTCTAAAACACAACGGAATGGCTTTAATATTTTAGAAGATATGTATCTGCATAACGATAGGTACACTCAGGTGCCATGACTTTTGTCGCTGACTGTATATATATATATATATATACATACATACATATATATATATATATATATATATATATATATATATATATATATATATATACATATATATATATATATATATATATATATATATATATATATATATATATATATATATATATATATATATATATAAAGAAATATGAATTTTCGGCGAAACGAGTTTAATACTACTTTTCTTCGAAAATTGGTAAGCTGTTGCGGTAGATTTTATGGTAGACGACAGCCCGTTGAAGACCTTGTTTGCGCTGGAAAGATGGCGTTAACCAAAACGCTCGGAGCTTAGGGGTTCCTAACTGGATGGCATCGGCGCGCGATAGAGACCGATGGAAAAATTTGTTGAAGGAGACCAGAACCGTACTACTAAGTACTCATTATTGGATTTACTTCACGATAGGCTATGTTTTCCGACATCTCCAAACTAATATAGCGATATATATTAACACACAGTGAATACCTTTTCAAGCAAGCTTATTGGAAACTAGACAAGTGGCTTCTATTACATAATTCAATTTTAGTACGCTGACGAATTACTGAGCAAATGTTGGTCATGATATTAAAATGAGCAAAGTGCTGCTGGATGCGGCCGCAGCATACATTTTATTCAGAGAGAATCGCCAGTAGCTTAACAGTGGCTAATTGCCTCTCAGCATCCGTTTCAGGACAGAATCTAGGATCCTGTTCTATTTGCGTTTTTACAAACAATTCGTTAATCATCACAAGTCATCAAAAGCTTAAAGAAAAAGTCATTATAACTGCGATCCATATCGCATGCATAAGAAAAATGTCAATTCGATTCCTCAAGTCAGTCTCTTTAAGTTCATTGGGATACCATATATTTTTGGCGTGGCCAAAAGAACCAATATTTTACAGACCCAGTTTTGATTCTGAAGTTGTTTTGGAACGTCATTAAACTACACAGCTCTTAGCTTTTCATGAGCTTAAGGTGCACGTTTTTCCTGAGGTAGACGTTTTTCAGGAGTTCGAGGTGCAGACAAAGGCAACTGAAGGGCAAAGCATAAGGTAGTCCCATTATTTCAGATCGGGCGAGTCAAACTGCCAAAATAGTAAGAAGTTTAAATCGATTCAAATCAAACTATTCAGCAGGTATATTCAATTTCAAGCCTAAGCTAAAATCTGTGACTCGTTTCCGTAACTTACGAATAGAGAAGATCTCTACTCTAATTCTCTATTGGAAGTCATTTTGACGTCACTCTCCATTTCTGCCTTTTTATTTCTGTTTGAAATTCGCACGTTCTATCCCTCCGTACACATTTTAACAAATGATTTGCAACGACACTGTACAGAAACTGCCAATATTAATTTGTGTGACATCATCGAATACAGATTTTTTCCACTCAAGTTGTAGAAACGCGCTACTGGACAGTATTTTCTCCCATGTATGCTAGTTTGTGGCAGCATCTGTAGGTGAAAGCAGTAAAATTTCCATATAGTCGTTGAAAACATAAGTAATTAGTAAAAAAATAAAGTGAATCCAGCAGAAATCAGAAATAAATCAATTCCATATTAGCCTCAAAACCAAAAGATAATAGTTTTATTTTGTTTGTTTAAATACGTTGAGCATGAATTTAATATTATAAACTTGCAGCAATAGTAATAGAAATCTAGCATGTTTATTTTTCTGACAACCACCTATCCACCAACTATCCTAAATTAATTATCTTTTTATCTGAAATATGTATGTAAGTATAAATACGTGCCCACACTGGGCGCTTGTTTCGGTAGGATGAATTACGTACGATTTGCTTTATTTATAATATGTTTATCATGTTTTTAATATACAAAATACACATATTGTGAAGGCTGAGCTAAAAGTATATAACTTTTGAATGAATTCTCATACTTATGAGCCCATCATATGCACTCAAAGTGCAGAATCGAGTTCGAAACATCTTTCGATGCTGAGCTATTTCAAATGAACAGAGAGTAATGCACTTTGCGCGAATATTTCCTTCTTATTTCATAGTAGTAGCAGTAAGTGTACACTATGCTTTCATTTTGCTCTGCTCTTGTTCATTTCAACGCTTTCCCATCTGCAAAATCACAAAACGGTTCTACCATAAATTACTAATTACTTCCCCAAAACCAAACCAAACTCATCACTGCTACCAAGACCCAGCCTGAAGATAACAAATCAGATTTCACAATGCACCACAACACTAAATTATCCCATAAAGATTCTCTCCAAAGTCGTAATTTATCCGGAGATTTTTCAATTTTTAACTGTCTTTCTCTCTTCATCAGCAACACGAATAACGGATGCAGATCACAGAAATTCAATTTACCACAGGATCCATTAGCATTAAAAGTACCTACTCGCAGTTCCTTACTAATTACAGTTTTCCATTGTGTCGCGCATCTTCTTTTGTCGAACAATCTTATCAGATCAATTTCGAAATTAATGGTCGCCAAACTTATCATAGCGCCGAGTGTCAATTTCCACGGCTTATCATAACCGTTGCCTGTGATGCCTGGTTTGAGTTGATTACACTTTTCTATGGCAGAGTAGCGTCTTTTGTGAATGATTCTCTATCTCCCCATCCCTGTAGTATTTAATGGGTAGCGAAGGCAAAATTGTGGATTCCTAATGAGTGAAAAGAACCTTGGAAAAAGTGTTCTTCGACTCGTTAACTTTTGTTTTTTCGAACACAGGGGAATGAGAGGGAGGAATCATTTTACTAGGGATGTGGTATGGATTGGTGAATAAAAATATTCTGATTTTGTTGGTGAATAATAATATTCTGATTCTGATAAATACTAACATAAAAATAACAAATCTCGTTTCCTCTCAATAAGTACACGCGTAACAGAGAAAGAACTGTTGCTGATACGACTATCTTTAAATTATCATTAAATGTCGCGTACAGCAGCCATTATTTTTCCTCCAAACCCATCTAGGTATAAATAAATTCTAATAGTTACACATTTGACATCTTCACACCGTTAACACTGATGTCGTCTGTCAAACAAAATGCTAAATGCGATCATAACTTTTTCTACCTCAACTTATTCCTAAACTTTTCTACCCGATGCGACGGGTAAATGTGACATTGCGGCACGGTTCATGATAAAGTTTTGTTTGAAAATGTGACCGTAGAAAGTGTGATGGTGTTGAGGATTTTACATACAAAATGAGTAATTAAATTAAATGGTGCAGAAACAAGATTGCACGCTTAAACAATGCAGAAGACGAATTGTTTTTGCAATCCATTTCACAGCTGGTGGCAGCAATAAATCTTTTGCATTGTTTCGTTTAGTTTGAAGGACCGCGCTTGAGTTTGAGGTGTAGTTGTGATTGTGATTGTGGGGCATTTGTGACAAATAAACTTTTTAATAAGTATCAAATATAATGGTGAAAAGGTTCACTACACAAGTTATTGGCAAGCTATTGTTATTTAGCTTCGTTGAATGACATTTGCCAAAATTATTTTCATAGCAGTTATTGCTATGTTAGATAGAAGTCGAGACTGTGTACATAGCAAAAAAGCCCATAATGTATGGGAGTGTATTTTAGTGTAAAAGCACATGCATGGTGGCAAAAATCCTGTTCTGCTCTCTGGTTCGCCCTATCCTAGAATATGGGTGCTGGATATGGTCTCCATATTAAAAAGAGCACATAGATCGCATTGAGTCTGTCCAAAAGAGATTTTTAATTTTTATTCTTTGTTCTTTCCGCTGGTCTGATCCTTTTCGCTTACCTCCTTATGAAAACCGCTTGCAATTATTGGCCATGAACACTCGACTTGAAACTCGACGTCAAAATTTCAAAGCTCTATTCGCTGCGAAGTTACTCAATAGAAACGTGAACTCTGAGTTTTTGCTATCAAAATTGAACTTTCGTGTTTGCCACGGTGAACGTAGACATCATAGCGCCTTATACATCCCGTTTCATAAGAACAACTATAAATTCAATGAATCAACCTGCGCAATAGCCCGAAGCTTTAACTCAACGTATCAAATGTTCGGCTTTAATCATACTGTTAATTGTTCAAGTACCGACTTGAACGACCGATTAATTGTTTTTAATAATTTTTTAAATGTACATATTTTCTGAAGTAATCATTTCTTTGGTGAATTTGTCAATAAATAATTAAAATAAATAAAAATAAGTAAATAAATAAATACAAGGATTTCGTACGATTCAAATAAAGAGAGCCAAATTGATAATCTCACAGAAAGCAAAATAATAAACCTTGACAGGAAGCTCGAGGCCAAGATAAACTCAAGACCAAACTGGCAGGCAGTCACTGGTGCGCCAATGGATCAAAGACAAACACAGACCGACCGGATGCACTGATTGGGCTTTTGTTTCACGGAACCTTCACTTCAGTCAGCGGTATAAATTATACGCGTTGCAGTTGAATCCATCTGCGGAACATCAACCACATTATATGACGATTTTGGTCGGCAACAGGGTAGCCATTCTTGCTCTTGCATCAAACAGATGCTTCTCAAGATCCGTTTACGTATGTGGAGAGACTGTCGTATCGTAGACAACAAAAAAGCTGACGAGTTGGTAAGGAGAGGTTCAGGAGCTAGGAATAGCCCCTGATACAGCAAACCAACTGATGCGGCTATATGGAGTAAACTATAGTTCGATTGGCATAACAAGATGGTCTCTAGGTTAGTCAAGAAATTATGATCATCACCCGCTTCGAACAAGAGTAGGAAATGACTCGGGCTCAGAATAAACTGCTTGACCGAGACGGTTAATTTACTCACAGTGTACTTTACTGTATCTCATGCAAATAGATTAGGACTGGTAATCAGCAGTTTATGCCAGATAAGCAAAATGGAAGAGGACACCATTAAAAATACTGGGTGCCCATGTCTGACTTCAAATAAAAAACGTCCCAACATTTTAGGCGCCTATCACTTAGAACAGTTAGAAGCGGTGTGGAGTTTAGCTATCATTTGGCAGTTCTGACTACTCAGGGTGGTACATGGGACCAAGCTAGTGGCCTAATCCAAACCGTGTAAGCATACATAATATGCTTAATTTTTTTTACTAATCTTAATAGCCAAAATTCAGCAGCGGTTTAGTAAAACAATATGTAGTAATTTTAAAAATAAGAAGGATGTTTGGAGGCGCCTCAACTGAACCGAAGTTCAGAAGAGGGTCTGACAAGCAGGAAAAGGTGGAGGGCTATGAGCATACGTGGCGTGGAGGGCTATGAGCATAGCGCTTGCTCCTATGTACTTTTCACCATGTATTATGGTGTGTGGCGCTATATTTTATCACAATCCTGAAATCGACTATGTACATGGCGCCAGAAGTCTATAAACTATGGTGTCTGGCGCTATGTGTTTTTTCAATGCATTTTCGATAAATTTTAAAATAAAAACTTTTCAATCCTGTGAAAGTTTTGGTGCAACTTTGTTCCGAAGAAGGGTATACTAAATAGAAGGGTATGTAAATGGCTCTAATTTAGTGTTTTCGTGTTAATAAATAGAAAAGACTCTGTTACCAAAGCCTCGGTACACAACTACTTTTAAACATTCCCCAACAGTGAAATAGTGCTTGCCGACAACAGCGAAAAAAAAATCCAATTTTGTCAAATATGTGCTCCTTTTGTTTAAAAACTATATGTTGCTCCTTTCCACCTAGACATACTTGATTTACCTTCAATACGATTTCTTCAATCATGAAATGCCATATAAATCGATAGCCAATTCAATTTTCTGGCTAGTAAAATTGACACTCAGCTTCAATTCACATTTTCCGTCCCCAATGGATGAAAATATTTCCCATGTATTATATCGCTGTCGCCCGAAATACACAACTCCTCAGGAAAATGTGTCGAAATTCACTTATGGGTCATTTGCTTCATCACCCTGGCGAAATGGCAAAAATGAAGAAATAAAAAAATATGAACCGAACGAAGAGAGAAGCCGTAATGCTTCTTATCTTTCTCGCCATAGATTGGCATGCATTTGAGGGTCAGATCTTTCAGTTTGACTTCATACTGGTCCGGTTATCATCGAAATATGGAATCGCCCCAAGTGTCATGCTCAAAAATAAATTAATAGTAAAAAGAAGCCCCAATCCGTATTTTATGCAAGTGGAAGACTGCCTCATTCCTTCGTCTAATAATCTTACATACTCCGTAATAAGAAAGATGATGAAACCATACCGACAGCATCTTAGGCAGGAGAACATTTTATCACTTGAGCTATGGAGCTGTTCCCTTTTCCTAGACTCGTTATAACTGATCCAATTGTTGGCGTAGCTCGGGGAACAGCGCGTTTTCAGTATGCCATATTTTTAATCTGGGATGATGACAATCATAAAAACAAATCGGCACAATAAAAGAGAGAAATCTGAGTAGGTACCAACATTTTGAAAGTTGTGGGACAGGCGGGGAATGGTTGGAGTTGGCGCTCAATAACGTTGATCGAAATGGTCTAAGAATAGTTAAAACTAAATTCGAGTTCCCTTTCAAAGCTACTTGTTTCTGTTTTTAATTTAATTCAAGTTCGTGTTATTCATATAGTCATCACCATACCAAACTATCACTAACGCATTTGTTTTGATTTACTGCTATTCTCTAAAATCAAAAGTTAAAATTTATTTAACTAACTAAAAATATTTTGCCACAATTTCCAACCAAATATTACATCCCCTATATTTTTCAGCTTTCTCATCAAATATGGGATCAAAAAACTATTCGTGGATGTGCAGATACTAAGAAAAGCAAATCTGCTCAATGCAGAAACGTCTAGCTTGCCGTATGCATATGGGCACACGTATTGTCTGTACATGCTACTGGGTCGCTCTCAAAAGGGAAAGAAATATGTCGTCAAAGAAGGAAAAAGCCACAAAAACAGATTTTTCTATTTCCACGGTGGATGTCAAGTCACGGGAATCCTTTCGAAATGGTCGCCATACGAGGACTGGAGGGTAGCGATAAGGAATATTAGGCATGTGTTTGATTGTGTGTGCGCATAAGGAAATCCTCGACACCCGGACATAAAGCCGATTGTTGAAAATAATGCTATACACTCCGTACACTTGGCAAATATTCTCGGAAGGCAACATGGCATCATCACACCAGTCGCAAGGCTCGAAGTATGACTGGGAAATTGTGGGGCCATTATTCAAGCTTTAGAGAAGACGAGTTGACATTTTGTACAATCTGCTAGCTGAGTGAAATTTTTATAGTGTTTTGACTCTGGAGAGAAATATGCTGAACTTCATGATGGAAAATTGGAGTGTGTCCTTAGCCAATTATCTTCACCAAGATGAAAGTATTTAGCGTAGTGTACACCTTTGCCTGTTATTAAGCTTAAAGCCGAGCCAATGAGCTCGTAATTGCAAGTCTCGAATTACACTTCTAAGCTGCAAAACCATCTGACATAGACTCCGGCGAGCAATAATACCTCGGCAAAATGGCACAGTGGTTTAATTATAATAAGTACGGCACTAAAACGATATTACCTTAACATTATTCAATTTCAGTGCAAGATGGCTTCAGCTTAAATAATTATGTCAGTTTAATGGTTTGCGCCCGAGCATACGCTCCAAGTAGCCAGATTTTAAACGTTAATTACTGAAATAATAATTCATTTTTATATTTAGTTTTCTAGAAACTCGAAATATTTCTATAGGAACTGAAAATATCGCCGTATTCATATCCGGCAAAAATATTTTCCGGGGATGAACTTAGATAGTACTCTTTTTATGAAAAATGGAATACGGATATTATTTAAAGTTATTAGAATATATCCTTCCAAATGTATAATATGAGTATTAAGCGCTCCAAATTGTTTACTACAGCTTTTGATATAATGTTACTAATGGCATATTCTTAATAATCTTCAATCTATAAGTTTTGGTAGTAATATTCTTTCGATTTTGTAACCACGCATAAGATCACTTCTGAATCACGCATAAGGTTACTTCAAGCTTTAGCCACTTCACCGAATCAGCTCGAAATAAACTCCCTTCCAATCATGCCTTGAAAATTCTGTTATTGCTTTCAATTTCGACCGCTACTTTCAGTTCGTCCCTAATAGCCCGTCCAGACTACGGATACTTAAGTATCCGCATACATAAGTATCGTCCACACTTTTCATTGATTTTCATGGCAAGGGTAAAATGTATCTGCAGATGTCGCTGCAGTGAGGACAATACTTATGTATCCGGATACATAAGTATCCGTAGTCTGGACGGGCTATAAGAATATAATCTGTAATGTTTCTTGAATTCTCATTCACCCTATTTGCTCTTGTTTTTTGCTCTCCGCTTATTGTTCGACCATGTCACCCTTCTGCAAGGCCATACTCTATGCTACATAGTACGAGGCAAATAAGGACCATGGGCAAATGTCTAAAAAACGATGAAATGGTGTCATCCCTTGTACTAGCCAAGTATCATCAACACAGAATATAATCGACACTGTTTTGCAACAGAAAAAATAATCTGCCACAAATCCTTTATTTAATTTTCCGCGATACTGCACTTGTTAAAGTGGTTTATCAGATGATGCGATGATTTTTTCGTTGTTGTTTCTTATTGTGGTCGGTGACGGTGATTTTGGTCTTGTTAGCGCTTTCCTGCACATTTAACATAGTTCAATATTATTTTTTTTGCACCGGAACGTGTCAAGTGTATTTTTATGAAGTGGACCATTTAGAGGAAGATTATAAATGATCATTTTTGAAAATATGGGATGAGAGAAAGGACTTCGATGGTATCAGAGAAGGATTAATTGTAACCAGTGTTGTGTTTCCCACAGAATACTATCACAGTTAAAAAAGGGCGAACTATTGTATGTTGCCTTTTATGGTGCAGATATTCGTTCTTAAGCCAAATATATAAATACATTTTTTTAGTAATTAACCGAATTTCTTAAGAGCTTGACAGCTTGTCTGAATCATGGAATATATCCAGGTCTAACCAAAGTTTAGGGCAGTATAGCTATGTTTTTTGGACCCTTATAATTTCAACACCAAACGACTTTGATAAAAACTATACACAAAATTTGAATTCTGAACTTTAAACACGTACATATATATATAGTATAATGACGTTTTGAAAATTTTCAACCCTATATAAACGCCAAATGCCTAAAAAGAGGTAAAGAAAACACATAAAATTTTGAATTGCGATAACTTTCGACAGAGTCATCAAATCATTTCGAAATTCGCAAGACACATCCATGCTTATAAGGTATGGACAAATAGTTTTGATTAATGTTCTTACAGACCTGTAAAAATAAATAAAAATAAATAAATCAAAATCATGTAAAAATAAATAAATCAAAATCGTCATTAACTAAAATAACATAAATTAATCATCTTTAAAATTACGCTATTATTAAATGTCGTTTGTCTCCCCTGAAAAATCACTTTTTTTCAGGTAAATGTTCATTTTTCTCGAAAACGGCTGAACCAATCGACCCAGGATTTTTACTAATGTTCGAAGAAAATTCATGTTTCTTTATATATATATATATATATATATATATATATATATATATATATATATATATATATATATATATATATATATATATATATATATATATATATAGATATATATAGATATATATATATATATATATATATATATATATATATATATATATATAGATATATATATATATATATATATATATATATATATATATATATATATATATATGTATATATATATCAGCAAAATGATTAAGGGAGATAATCTCTGGAGTGGCCGATCCGATTGAGCTGAAATTTTCGGAGAACGTAGATGTATATAGTAAGTAGGTCCATGACTTTCTCAAATTCAGATAGCTTAAACCATTTGGCGGCGGCGAGCGTTTTAGTTAATTTTGAGGAACTCCTATATTTCCAAGCAGTGTAAATTTTTGTTAAAGAAAAGTATTGGGAATGAAAACTAATTATGTTCTCAGCTTGTCTATGATAAAGAATTGGAAATTTTGAGCCATGTGTGGGTGCAGGGTGCCTAAAAGTAGGCAAGGAATTTTTTTCAAATTTTGATTTATCATTACTTGTAAGAAAAACAATGGATCATCGTCAAAATTACAGAGCGTATTGATGTTGACTAAAATTTCGCACATATAGATTTTCAGCATAAAGCAGGTAACCCTGTAGCTGTGGCAGGCTGCTGAAAAAAAAATCCTTCAAATCATTGACCTGAAAAATTTTTGATTTTTGACAAAAATTTCAAATCTTTGATAAATTTTATCCTTTGTCCTTCATGTCAAGATAACATTTTCGAAATTCCGATTTGCACAAGAACGGCAACCCATCACCAAATTACCTCTATTTTCAGCACTCGAAAGTTCTGTTCACGAGAACTGACGATCGGATAATCCGATCATAATGAAATTTACAGGATATGTTGGTATTAGCTAGGACCAGGTCTGATAGAAGTGAGTTTGAAATGTGGGCAACCCTGTGGCAGTGGTACCATCTTGAAAAACTACTGAGAAAAAAACATCCTTTTGGCCTATAACTTCCGATTTAGCCATCAGATTTTAACAAAATTTACACAATACTTGGATATTACTCTATGTAACATTTGGTGAAAATTTGGTTGAAAAATTAGTATAGGGCTGGCAGCTGTGGTGATTTTTGTCTCACAAATCTTGCAAATTTGCTCAACAAAATAAAGCTTTTTTCCCTATAGCTTCCGGTCCAGTGTAGAAATCAAAACGAAGCTCATGCAGTAAATTGACATTAATGTGAAGTAAATGTCGTAGGAATTTCGTACAAAAATCATGAAAGGGCTGCCAGCTATGACCATTTGTGTAATTTTGTGGAATTTCTTTACTGAGCGGTTATGTCATTAGATTTCCAATTGAGAATGATCCTGCAATGAAAATTAACAACAAATATTAACGTTTTAAAAATTTGAAAAGTTTTGAGGGTGGTAACCCTAAAATTCTTTTCACCCGTATACCTTCCAGCGCAGAGATTCAAAAACTTATCGTGAAGCAGATTTGGTAGGTATTTTGCTTTGCTGCTGACACAGGCTAACCAGCAATGTGCCATTTCCGTTAATATTGCACCAACAGATGCTTCAAATTACGTTCTACATATGCAAAGCATTTGCAATAAAAATAAGGAATCAATTTTTAAATTTTCCGAGTTTTGAACATTTTTCGGATGGCAGCCTCAAACAACGTTTAACCGCTGAAACTTTCGATGAAATCCTGCGATGAGAACGAAGTTCAAAGGATAAGTTGATTTAAGTATGAGCTTGTTATGGTAAACTTATTGCTGCTTCGTTTGGAAAGTGTTACCAGCACTGAACATTTTCATCATTTGTGTTATAGTTGAGTTTTGTTGCTTTGGATAAGAAATGGTTGATATGATTCTACAAAACAGTGTATTACGTCTTTCCACACTTTTTTGCCACTCAAAGACAATTTCTTCGAAAACTAGTTTTCTAGCGGTTCAGGTGCGCTAGAGTTTTTTTCTGGATATAAAGTGGCGATATGAAATCATTTATGGCGGACAGTTTTTAAATATATTACGTACTTAACCTGGAAAAAAATTCTGAAGCTGGGAGCTCATTTTCAAGTTCAAGTTGGTTTATAATAAAAATTATTAACTTTAGAACAATTCCCTCTGTCCTAAATGTTGCGTCTACATTGGTAAAGATACTGTCGAAATTTCTATAAAATCGGATCAGTAGTTTGTAAGAAAAAGGTACAAATGTACAGGGTGTATTCCCCTTCAGTACCCACTCCCCTTCAGTGCTAGCAAAAGGTTGCGAGCACCATGCATTTTTCCCAACAGAAGCCATCATTCAATTTGTAAATCATAGACATCTTGCAATAACAATAAAAAAACAATTTTCCAAGTTTTGCTAAATTTTCGGAAAACTATCTTCCGATGCAGTCATCGGTTACACACAAAATTCGCATGGAAGGTTCAGTTGCCAGCACTGAATAATTTCATCATTTTTCATCAATTTTCATATACAAACATGCTATAATCAAAATAAGTAAGAGCAGCAACCCTGAAAACAGATTGTAATTTGAACTTTTGTTTTCTACATCTTTAATGTACAGTAGCGACCACAGAAACTGCATCACTTGAAATTTTAATGAAACGGTAGCAATTCAGATAATTATGGATGCGTGTGATGCAGGCAGGTCAGTATTTTAGTCGCTATTGGTCATTAATCAGTGCACGTGGGAGGACGTTGTGTGAGCATTTTAAAAAAGTGAACGTGTTTACTCAGTAGTGTAAAGAAGAAAAGTCGAATATACTGGTTCTCTCTAATGCCTAGTACTATACTCTTCGCGAAACGAATTCAACGGTCAAATCCCATACAAAAAGACCTTTTCAATTCGTCAGTAAAGCTCTTTTGTATGGGATTTGACCGTTGAATTCGTTTCGCGAAGAGTATAGTGCTAGGCATAAGGAGGGATTGAGTTCCAGGCAGTGCTGTGAGGTTTCGTGGCCGAAATTCCTCGAATATGATCGTTTTTCCCACAGTGCATGATGAGAATTCCCACGATTTTTACCACGGAAAATGTGTGAGCTATTTGTCACAGTTTTGAATTTATTTACCAAAATCGCGCTAATGCCAAGACTTATAAGAAAAAAAACCGCAGGTTCATATTTTTTATATACATATATCTTTGTTTCATAACTGTGAAAAAAACATATATTTATTTAAGGAAAAACCCATTTCATTATAACTCAATATAAAATGCGTTGAAAGAATGTATGAATCTTTAAAATATGACTGCTGCTACTGCCGATTTGCAATTCGGAGGTGAAATTTCCCAGCCGGGAAACATCAATTTAAATTCTACCAAATATTCTCGTAATATGAATAATGGGGTGGTATCTGCAACTACAAACATATATTTTCCGATGTTCAGAAAAATATTTTAATAATTGGTATTTGAGAGGAACAAATTTTATGATTTTTGGAATGGTTTGTTTCAATTTTCCCGCATCCGCGTATTATTTTATAAATTACCATTAGTATCACAAGAAAATATTTTCGATTAAATCATTTTTTGTGAGATATCTTTGAAACAAAAATGTTATCGTTCAGCTTTTGGATTAAGCAGAAACTAATGACTGATTTGATGCAAAGTAATAATATATTAAAGTTGTATGCAAATGTTGCTAGACTGGTAGACACTGAAGAAGAGGCCGGATTATCCTTGAAATATCAGTATCTCTCAAGGAATAGAAATATATCTAGTTTCTAAAGGAAGAAAATTAAATTTAAAATTTAGTCTTAATTCGATTTTTAGTGCCGTGAGTTGATTTTTTTTAGAAAATGGCTAATCCGGTGTCTTGAGATGCGATTCTAGTTCATTTCATACCAGTTTTAACTGAAATGCAAGGATACACAAGAAAATGTCAATTTTGTCCGGATAGTTTAAATTATTTCTTAAATATATTTGGTGCAAATTTTACGAAAGAATTTTAGTTCATTCGACCCATTTCTCCCACGATTTTGCTTCACCAGCAGCACTTTCTATCTTTTCCCTTTTTTAAGTGTTAGAAGTCGAAAACTCCCGTAAAATTCCTACAAACTCACAGCACTGGTTCCAGCCAAATTCCATATAGTGTAGGGTGTAGTCATTCAAGTGTTGTATGGCGGCTAATTGGCCAATATAGAAAAGGGACTGGACGCCCGCAAAAGACTGCTGCTTCTCAAGATCGCTTGATTATTTGGGGAAGCTTGAGAAATGCTTTTGCTACATCAGTAGATCTGACAACAGAGGCAAGGGGCACCGATAATATTAATCTAGCTGTGCACATGATGTGCCGAAGGTTACGACAGGCTTCTTCTCATACAAAGAATTGGGCCAAAAATCATAAAATTTGGAAAGTTGAATACTGGCGCAAAGTTCTTTAGTCGGATGAATGCAAGTTCTGCATCTCTGGATTCTACGGAAAACAGTTTGCTACGCGTAAACAGGGGAAAAAAATTTAGCAACGCTGGGTTTTTCCGACAACGAGGATATTTCCAGGTCAGATGGTGTCGGACTGTTTTTCTTACCATCGACTAGTGATGGGCTCAAAAACACCAAACAGTTTGCAAAAAAACGTTTGGCTGCAAAAAACGGACGAACAGTTTTTTCCAAATAGTTACAAACAGTTTTTCTAAAACGAACATTTTATCTAAAACGGACAGCATTTCTAAAACAAACCGTTATTCTAAAACGAACCGTTTTTCTACAACGAATAGTTTTTCTAAAACCAATAGATGTTCAGAGGCAAAGCATGAAATAAATAACCCATAATGCGAGGTTGTCAGACTTATTACGTGCGTATTTTTGCATCTCGATCAAATAAAATATAAACCCATGTCTACACTCAACTCTACATATGAAAGCTCAGGCCAATAATGGAAAAATTTTCTTATCTAAATTTATATTCTTGACTGTGCTGATTCAATTTTTCTAGCTTCCAAAACTAAATATTTTTATTTAATGATCTTTTTTTCTTACAAATCCACATATATTTCGATTTCTTCATATTAATAATTGTTACGAAATTGAAATATACTTATCTAGCTTCTAGAGAAACAAATTGGTTGTTAATACATTTATTTTACATTCGTTTCGTTGAAATTTCACTGTTTTGTGTTAAGAAGAAGTTTTTTTTTCTGTAAATTATATCTTCACATCTTATCTTTTGTTCATTCCAACTGTAAAATGTTCATATTAACTGATCTTGTTTTATATTTAAAGTCGCTCTTAGTTTACTGATTTCGCAATCACCTTTTTAATAAAATGCATATAATTCAATTTAGTTTATGCAGCGAACTCTTGGCTTCTTTGTTTACTTAATTTTAAAAGTGTAAAAAATATAAACACCTAGTGTATATGCTTAAATTTTCATCTTATTTTTTTATTGTAATTTGCTACGTTGGATTTTTTATTTCAGACATGGCACTACTGCGATGGGAGCTCCGACATTGAGATGGTACAGTGCTTAATCAAAATGTTCTATTGTCTTTACAACCACTTTTTATAGAACCGCTTTATTGGTAGGTAAGTACTATTGTTGCATATACGAGGGTTGATCCAAAAGTAATGATAATCAATATACCAGGATGATTAAACTAAAAAAATATATTTGTTTCCAGTCCTAGTCCATATTTTTTCCAAACCCAGGATAACCTTAGAACATTTTTTTGTCTATACTCTCTCAAAACGTCCCAACAGCTATCAACTTCAAATTTCTTGCTCCGAAGATGTTCCTTGAGCCGAGGAAAGAGGTAGAAGTCACTGGGAGCTATATCTGGCGAATAGGGTTGATGTTCAAGCAGTTCGAATCCTATTTCTTGAATTGCAGCCATCGCTACTCAGCCTTGTGAACCGGTACGTTGTCTTGATGAAAAAGCACTCCGGCTCGCATTATGACGCGTCTTTTTTCCTCAACAGCCTCCCGCAATCTTCTTATTTGGTCTGCGTAGTAAGAGCCTGATATAGTGGCTTCCTTTTCCAAATATTCCACCATATTATTTTCTTCTGCGTCCTAATGCATAAACTTCCCTGCCGAACTCGACACATTCAATTTCTTCGAAATCGGTGAAGAGAGTCGCTTCTAGGTCATCGATTGCTGTTTGGTTTATGGATCAAAATGGTGGATCCAGGTCTCGTCCAGGGTTACGAAACCTGACAAAAGTTTCTCCTGATCTGCCTGGAACTTTTCGAGATTCATCCTCGAAATGTCGACTTGTTTCTCCTTTTGCTCGTCGGTTAACACTATCAGCACCCAAAGCGCACAGTCTTTCTTCATATGTAATTCGTTGGCAACGATTCTTTGAACACTGCCATACGAGATCCCTGTCAGCTCAGCTACATGCCTGATGGTCACCCTTCGATCTGCCAACACGACATCTTCGACTTTTTTCACGTAGTCGTCAGTGAGGGACATGGATGGACGTCCTTCTCGGTATTCGTCTTCAGTGAATATTCTTCACAGCTTAAACTGCTTGGCCCAGTGTGCAGTGGTGGAATATGGAGTCCCCTAATATTTCCACAAAGCCACTGAGTATGTCTTTGAATTTTATGCTAACTAGAAACAGCCGATTATCACTACTTTTGGATTAGCACTCGTACGTAGTTAGGTGGGTCATTGAAGAATCACTTATACAGAACTTCAAAGTTTTGGAGATACTTGATGTTAACCGTTCCGAATTACTCTATTCATAAATCATAAACATGTTCAGCTCTAGTGGTAGTCAATAAAAGTTTTTTTTGTTGAATAAACAAGCAAAAAAAGAGCACAATCTTGTCATTTCCCCAAGCTAGATATGTATATGAGTATATAATCACGCATACCATATAAATACCACGACCCTTTGGTTACGAAAATAAATCAAAATTCCGGTTGAAGGAAATCCTATTTAATTAGTTTCCGGGTGTTATTTCGACCACGAAATTCAATCATTCTAACGATCCGTACAGTTTCTAGGAGACACCAACAAAAACACTCAAATCGGATGGACAATGATTAATCTCCTTTCAATTGACCCGACAATCTCATGTGCTTCTCCATCAGGAATAACAAATAACTTTTCGTGTCCTTAACGATTTTCTGATTGGTTTCCTTTTCTCTCTTGATTCGTTCCGTTGACATCCCCATCGGCATTTCTCAAAGATATACGAACCGGATCAATAGCTTCATCGCAACGGTTGGATACCATATGCACATATGTCCACCACCAAGATGAAAAAGGAGCAGTTAGCGGGGTGGCTTCGAAATATTTCAAATTATCATACTTGATGGTACCCACACAAATTTTTTTCCTGTTACCGGATGTGAGAACTTGAAAAGATCAAACAATGCCAGAAATAAAGGTCAACGAATACGCTTTATGGTTTTCAATGGAACACGATAAAACTATTGAAGGAAAGTCCAAATTTATTATTCTGATTATTAACACTTTGTTCGCAAGGCTTATGGGCCACTTCCCCAAAGTTTGGTCACCATCCTCTCGGCAGCAACATACATATCTCAATTGACAGTGTCAATGTTTGAATGGCACGTGTCCATATTTAGTGCTAACCTGATAACCACCAAGTGGTAATAAATTAATGGGCAACACGTGGCGGGCATTGGAACTGGTAAATATGTGATGAAAGTTCGCTTAAAACAGTTTGACATTAGGGTTGGGGATGTTCAAGTGAAATCACAAAGCAATTGAGGAGGATTAGATGAGTCGGGAAATAAGCTATCAAATACTGACAAATAGAAAAATATTTGGGATAGTTTTGCAAATAATCCGATTATTGTTATTACAAGACGAAATTATTCGTATTGTGTCTACGGCGTTATCAGATAAGCCGTTCTTGTAGTGAAATAAAAAAATTGAAGTTTGACTTGAGGCCCTTCAGGACTGCGACAGTAATGTAAATAAAATGTAGACAAATTAAGAAAGTCGCATGCCCTTTCACTATGCATAGGTACACCGATGTCATCGATCAAACAAGCCATTAAGTAAAAATACATCGAGGACGCTAAGAAGTCCTGAGCCGATGAATCATCCTGTGCAATGAGAAGATAATCCTGGGTCACTATGGATGCACATTTTGCCAGGCAGTTATGCTTAATTCGTAGTGCTTTGCGTTGCGCTTTGTGCATTCTTATGGGCCACTTCCCCATAGAACGGTACGACTTTTGTCGTAGAGAACGAAGAGGAATCTGTTCTCCATCTCTTGTTCAAGTGTCCGAACTTTGTCGAGGAGAAGAGTGGCGGCATTTGGTGCACCCGTCCTCTCAAATTTGGCAGACAATCATTGCTTAACTCAAGGGATAGTGCGGTTTATCAAAGTGAAGTAGAGAACAAAATTAGAACAAAATTAATAATATTTAATGCTTATATACTTTCAACTATCACATACGGAACTATTTTATGGAGTCAGACATCAAAACATAACATCGAATTAATTGGAAGACTTATTTCGAAAGCAATTAAAATTATATTTAGAATGCCAACTCTAACACCAACATTTATTGTATACACTCGAACAGGATTACTAAATATACAACAATTAATTAATTTTGAAAGGGGAAAATTAATTTTTAACATCCTGAACAACAATCTGAAGTGGTTTAACACCCCCCGCACTGTGTTAGAAATAACTAACCGAGAAAACAGAACTGCTAGAAATCTATCTCTTGCAATTCCAAGAACGGATAGATTAAGGATGGATCCAGTACAACAGGCTATCGCATACTAGAATTCATTACCGAACTCGGTAGAGCTAACAAAAAATATAATAGAGTTCAAGACATACTTGAAAACTCACATCAAAAACACAAATCCTTAATGAAGAAGATACCAGAGTTTTTTGTAGACTTTTCTCTGGGCACATGTCAATGAGGACAAAAACATAACGTAAAATATAATATGTAATCAAAATTAATAACAATTGTATCTTCTCTTATACCAATTTTCAATTGTCTGGAAAGTACTAAGACGATATGTTTGATAATATATTGATGCACACGGACCGTGCATACTGATTGAGTGATGGAGAGAGTGGAAGGAAGGAGGAAAAAAAAAATAGACATCTCACGATAAAACTTTAGTTACACACCGCTGAATTTAGTATATTTTTGCAGTTTTCTTTTCTACTACGGCATCGTCTGATAATATGACCTTCGGCAAATCGACACAAGTATTTTTACTCAAAGAGTTAAAGAAAAATATTCGTAAAAATTAATTTATACTTTGACAATTGTTCTTTTCAAATAACTTTGTTACGTTCGTAAAGCTTCAAGGTAGAAGATTCTGATTTTATATCAGATTTTATTGTTGAAAATATGAAATCAGATTGCGGAACCAAGTGTACGAACTATAAAATTTTGAAGATAGGAAGGAATGCATCAAGCACAAATTATTTGTTCAGCTTATCGGAACCGAATAGTTGAAAAATATAATCATCACATGCCACAAAATGTTTTAAAGTGCACATATATTAACATGCGTAACTTCTATCACATTGCAAAGCTTCTTAAATCCCATTTTTGTATTAGTATCTTAGTCCTTCACATCACCACAAACCTTTATGATTTCTCATATTTACCTTCATCATCACCAATAAATTTTCCAATTACACCTAAAGAAGTATTTATATCCAACTCTTGACCCTTTTTGTTATATTTCTCCAATATTTCATCACAGCATCCGGTTGCTCGTATTCTTCAGTAGTCTACTTAGCTATCCCCTTCAACGTAACAGATAAGTACTTATCATGTTTTCACATCTCATTCTCTCATTGATTCAACCTGGCTGAAATGGGACATAAATGATATCAGCTTTGCTGAAATTATCATGGTGCATGGGCAGGAGCAATAATACCGTGAAAGATATATACCTAGCCCACAAAATGGAAATCGGCTTATGTCTCGAAAAGCGACAGGAACAGCAAACAATCATGAATTAAATCTTCCACTTCTTGTGCATCGTCCATTTTGCATGTAACCGCAATTATTAACCGCAGTAACCAATGGGAAATGTAAGCAAATAATGTGGTAATAAAAGCGAAAGATGTAAATATTGATCAATGTCGGTTTAATTAAATTAAATGTGCGAAATGATCAAAATATAGCGCGATAGCAATTTTTTCGAATGATAAATGCATTTAAAAAATAATTGTAAATCCATAAAAGATTTTTAAACATTCGACGACACCTTACTTTCAAATTTTAAAAAATCTATAGAAGTTAGGTTGTGTATTTTTCCCAATGGACTGAAAATTTACTTCTGGTAGGAGCTGTGTATATCTTCGAACAGAAAATGAATGTTTGTCTATTTTTAATCTGGGATTAATCTGATAACAATGTTGATTAATAGTCCACAGGATGGAGGAGTGGCTTAAAAACTTCATCCCTTTTATTGAATATTATCACTGTAGAATTTCCGAGCAGTATTCTTCTGCAGTCTTTTAAAACCATCGAATATTTTTTTAACATTGCCGTAGATACCAGGATACCAGGGTCTGAAGCATAAATCAAATTGGCTCTCTACAATGATGTTGAATTGATAGAGGAATAATAAATACGTGCATAAACGTGCAGATCAAACTATTCTTTCGTTTTGGCTACCATTTCATATAAAAACATACGAAGTGTAATAAATGCTATTTTTAGTCGGAAGAAATGTCATATTTACGTTTTATCATCGAATACCAGTTATTGTGCATCTTCTTCCACCGATGTCTAGATTTCATTGTAAACATATCCAAAAGAAACAACAACTCCTTTATGTTATAAACGGTTTTTTTTTATATTTTAAACATACCAATAGGAATGTAAATTTTCATAAGAACATTCATTTCAATAAATTTCGTCATATTCGTTTTAAATATTCAGAGTGTCTAAACCAAGTATTAAATAATATTCTATATTGAACTAAAATATGATAACATTTAGTACCCAATCCAAATATAAAAGAAATTTCCCGCTAATGGTTCGTACAGTTAGATAATACTGTTACAAGGAAATTTCGTCGATCCACTTTTAAACGCAAACCCAGTTACCACTAAAAGAATGTAGGAAGAATTTGATTTTAAGCATAATATTTAAGATTAAGTACATTCAATTAAAGTTGACGTTGGCGACGAACTTTGGCTAGAGAGACTCTATAAATCGCAGCCAGATTCACCATACACTTGAAAAACTCAGCGACTACTTGGAACTCTGGCCGTTCCATTGAAATACTATATTATTTCTTCAGGTCCGGAATCACATCGGGATCAATTGTAGACAGATTACTTGAGGTATTCATTGAACTGGCCGATTCGTCACATCCACCGTTTGATTTAATTGAGTTATCAGTCATTGGTAGCGGTTTAGCCACACCAATACGAACGATACCTTTAGGTGCTCCTTTCAGAGCCTGCACAGCTTGGTCTAGAGATGCGTTCTCCAAATTTATATTGTTGACGAAAAGCAGTCTATCGCCTGGTATCAGCCGACCGTCCAACTGAGCGACTCCACCAGGAACCAAAGAACGAATCACGATCAGAGTATCGTTTGGATCAAGAGGATCTTGATAGTCCAGAATTGAGAATCCTAGACCGCGCTCGCCTTTCACCAGTTCAATGATTTGTGGCTCCGAGCTCCACATAGCCAAGCCTGTCAATGGTTCTAATGATCGCGACTTAAGCTTTGAAAATGCATCGTCGGCCGCGCTTCCAGCTGTAGCCAAGCTGCCATCAGATTTGGCTTTCACTAAACGATCCGATGCCGGCAGTAAAGTTTCGAGATGCTGTGAGCCACCGAAGCCCATTTTCTTGGACAACGACTCCTCATTGAACGGAATAAGTTCGGTTTTTCCGCGACCACACACCATTCGCACGTCCTGAGGCAACTCTTTTAAAATCGCAACCACCTCGAGATGGTTCATCCCTAATAGTCGCTGACCATTTACTTCCAAAAGTTCGTCACCAGATTTCAGCAAACCGTTTTGTCCCACGGGCCCCTCCGGTAGAATTGATCTAATGTAGTGATGTGGTCGCACTTCTCGACCTCCTTCCACATCTACAGTCCCCTCTAGTGAAATCCCTAAACCACTCGAAGCTGCAAACTTCTTAATCTGTGCAACGATTATCTTCATTTCTGGACCAACTATTTGCTTCCATTTTCGCACAACCGAAACCTCCATTTCCTTAGTCAGTTCAGGCTCAATGTAATATTTATGTTTACTAATTATGGCAGTATTCTTTGCATGGTGGACCACTTCGTCTACGGACATGTCCATTTTCGATTCTGGCAGAGAAAGCGAGCTATCCGCTGACACTTTTGTGTTTTCCAAAGAATCTCGGGCATTCACAAGTTTCTTTCCACTGCCGAAAGAACTTAGGTTTGGCTCGTCGACTCTCTTCCGGTCGATAGTAGTCGCTAGTTGCATAGTCGACTCACTGCTCTCGTCTGGGGACTGGATTTTAGCGGTTCCGATAGCAGGCCTCAGCTGAGTGTTAACAATAGGTGGCGGAGGAAGGCTTCGGGCCGGTGTTGTATTTCCACTCGAGAGCTTAGCCTCATTTGCGGCTATGGCTTGTTGCAGTTGTTCATATTTCGGACCTCGAAGGTCACGCTCTAGCACAAGCCTCACCACATTCCCACTGTTCTTCAGAATCTCCACAGCCTGGTGGTTCGAAAAACCTTGAAGCGATTGGCCATTCACTTCAATAATTCTATCATTCACACGAATGCGACCGCTCAAATCGGCAGCACTTCCTGGAGAAATGCTTTTCACGAAAATTCCAGACAACTCTTCTTTTTCGCAAATATAACCGGCAATAGTGATGCCCAGCCCATTCGCATCCTTGATCAATTCCACCTGGAATTTCTCAGTCTCTGGCAAGTCTAATTCATCAAAGTCGGTAGGAGCTGCAAGCGGAGGCCGATTTGCAATTGAATCTTTCTCGCCAAACATAAACCGCTTCTCTGGCACCTGTTGAGGTGTGGAGGGAGTTGAAAGATTCCCGAAAATTTCGGGATATCCAGCTGCAATTAGATATCGTTCTAGTTCATTCGGATCCAACAGGAGGCGGGAAGGAACAATCGCACATCCGCTTTCCAGTTCGTACTTTGGCTTTACATGTTCAGCAGGTCGCGCGACGACTAATCGTACGTGTGTTCCGGATTGCCGCAGAACAGATGCAACTTGTTCAGATACCATATCGTGCAGGTTCACATCGCCTATTTGCAAAATATGGTCTCCACTTTGCAATCGACCATCGCGATCGGCAACTCCGCCAGCCAAGATCGTTTTCACTATGACACCGGAAGAACGAGCGCCTATAATTCCGAAACCAAGGCCAGTGCCATCGTTTATGAGATCAATGGCCTGAATCTGCGCCCATTCTGAAGATAGCAGATCAGTTCCGTGTTTAGATGAATCACTCACCACAGATTGAGGTCTTTCTTCGTCTACAGTGCGCGTCAAATCAGAATATGCTCGGGGCTTCTTAAGAAACATTCCGTGGTCTTCAGCAAGCGAGTGATCTGAAGAAGAAAAAGAATTAAAATTAAGTTGTCGCATGAGGCAATCGTTTGCTATTACTACCTGTCGGCACATTGCCCAGATAACTATTACTTGCCGGACTATTTGGACTTCGAGGCGACAGCTGGGCGGACGGCACCCGTTGCTCATCCGGATATTCAGTTTCATACAAGTCAGCAGCGCTCGGGCCGTTAAGCACCAGATTCCCCGACACGTCGATATCAAAATCATTTGGCAACATCGACGGATGCTGTACTAGCTGAGCATTTAGATCGCTCAAAGAATCTTGCACTTTAACAATGGTGCGAAAGACAGGATCCTGCAGAATATCCAGAATTGTTTTCAAGCTATCCGCTGTGCCCATTTGCAATTTCGGGTCGTCTGAATCATCGATAGTCTTCTTAATCGCTTCGATCTGCTGTAAAGCACTCGAAATATCTCCACTTAAATGCATTTTCAAGTTAATAACTTTTTTCCGATTTGCACAAGTGACGAAGAGCGGAAACACCCTTTTTCGCAATGGACCTAGTAAAGTTAATCAAATTAAGAACTTCGTCTCTCGACCTTTTACGGCCAGCTATTCACGATGCCGGGCACTATAATTCTCCAAGCTTGTTACAATTAGATTGAAGAAAACAGTTTACATTTTATTTCACTCTTTTACGAATGCAAATGAAAACGACTTCGTCGTAATGAATCGATTAACAATGAACTCAATTGTGTTTCTGCTGTCGAGCTGGTCAAGATTCAGTAAAATTTCTGACAGATTTTACGTCAATAACATTCCATGGAATGGAATGTTGGAGTGTTCATGGATGTGAAAGCGCTGGTGGTTTGTTGAAAATGGTGAAAATTAAGGGATGTGGTGAAAATTAAGGGCGGGAAGTTCAAGTTAAATTAAAGCAATAGATAAATACGTGCAGATATCGGTATTAGAAAACACTTAAAAAAATTTAAAATTTAATTATTTTGCACAAATAATTGCAATTGGTATTTAGCTTCACTTAGTTTTTCTTTTCTTCCAGGATAAAGATTTTTTTTACTGATATTAGGCGCGTTTTTTTGCTCCTCTATCCAGCGGAGAGTAGAATGAGAGTAGAGTAGACGCATTGAAAACAACAACACTCCTACACCAGTGAATTCACTGGTGTAGGAGTGTTGTTGTTGTTTTCAATGCGTCTACTCTACTCTCATTCTACTCTCCGCTGGATAGAGGAGCAAAAAAACGCGCCTATTCTATTTCTAGCCATTATTCTTCATCACTTATTTTTCAGCCTCAGAGTTTACAATTGTTCTGTGATTGCGTGATTTCTTTTGCATTTGATTTACCTTGCCATTGTTGAAGGTGCCTGCCTTAGAATTCAAAGATTCTAGTCAACTTCATAATTACTACTTGGTCCTGACATAGTTCTGCTCGAAAAAAAAAACTATGAACGCCCAAAAATGCTCAGAATATGCCAACGTATGAACATAATTTACTGTAGTGCTGTAAGCAATGGGAACATAGCTATATTTTCTCATTTTAAAAATCTTGTGATAGCCACTCTGACCCGCTGCACGAAACGATGGGAATATTATTCACGAAGAATGTGTTTTATTACTATTTTAAGATTTGAAGAAGATACGACGCTATAGCCCCCTAGAAATAGCAGTCGAAAGTATGAAAAACCCCAATATTTCTTCATTTGGAGCTTAAAAATTTACGATCGTACTGAGCGGAAATAACTTATAGACATTTAACCCAAATTCCATCGAACTGAAACTCAAATGAATTGTTTCGTAAGAAACTCAAGAGAAACTAAACCGGCCCAACATTCAAACTCCAAAAACCTAACAGCGTATTTCGCCAAAATGTAAATGAACAAAAACAAATTCTGTTGTAATAATTTCGTACTAAAACGTACTTGTTTTATTTACAATCTTAAAAAACAATTCTCAGTAATTCTTTCGTTTTCCAACAATTCACTCACAACTAACGTTCACAAATCATCTTACTTTTCGACGACAAAATTCTCTTTCGCCTAAATTGAATAGAAAGCTGATACAAAGCCTGATTTCTTATCACAGTCACAAGCAAACATTCACGGTAATTACATCTACTTTAACTTGATGTTCTTACAAACTTATTCTACTCGACTCGATCTTAACTTTTCTCGGTCATTCGTATGATTTCTGCAAATCAACAACCAGAAACAAAAAAAAGCGAAAGAAATTATCAGAACAATTCGCATGTAAAACTATTGCTATACTATGAGTTAATTAAATCCAAATGATGTTGCGATTTTTTGCGATCTCAACCCAGTCCACACTGGGGTTTCCAGGGTCATGCCGCTCATTAGAGGTCGTAGCCGAAGGAAGTTCGATTTTTCGATGGTTTAGTATGCAAATTGTACAGCGTTAGCTTTAGCTTCAGGAGGCTGTACATCGTTTATGTTCACTTCGCCTTCGGTCTGTCGTTTAAAATAAATGGTAAAAGCCAAAACTTAACATATTCTCCTAGTAGAGAACCACTTAGTTGGGCAACAAATCCCTAAGAATATCTTTGGTCTCGTTCGAAACCTTATCTGGGAACTTAATTTCGAAGCCAACTAACAGGTCGCCACGACGCGACGGTTCTTTGGGGAATGGAAGGCCTTTGCCAGATATCCGTTTCACCGTTGTGGGCTTGATGACTTCATTTGACATATTCAGGGTTACCGAGTCTCCGGACAGTGTCGGTACTTGGATCACTGTGCCGCAAAGCGCCTGTCTTAACGAGATCTTGGCCGGGTACCGAATGTCGCTTCCTTCCCGTTTGAACACAGAATGTGGTTTGTCGCGAATTATGAAGATTATGTCGGCTGGAATCTTCCCTGGCAGTTGATCGCCTTCTCGCTGAAATGTGATTTTCGTTCCTGCCTTCCAACCTGGTTTCACGGTTATGTTCAGGACTTTCTCTTCTTTCCGCTGCATTCCATCTGGTTGCATCGCCATACGCGAGATTTTCATTTTTTTCACGCAGCCGCGGTCAACTTCTTCCAGACCAACGTACAGGTCATGTTCGATGGGGGGATCTTGCTGTTGCCGCTTGCGAGTTGGTGACGCATGCACATTGAACGACTGGGATCGAAATGCACCGCCAGGACCTCCACGCTGCCCACCCATCCCCATCTGAGCGTACACATCGTTTTCATCATCCATAAACATGTTGCCGCCTTCAAACATCCGCTGCGGGTCACTGCTGAAGAAGATGCCAAATGGATCTGCGGATCCGAAGAATTGGGCGAAGGTGGCGCGGGGGTCGCCATGGAACTGGTAAGAGAAGTTGTTTCCTCCGCTTTCGCTCCCTGAGCCTGGAATGCCTCCTTTCAGCCCCTCTTCTCCATATTGATCGTAAATATCGCGTTTCTTCTTATCCGAAAGCACCTCGTAAGCCTCCGCTACTTCTTTGAAACGTTCTTCCGCGGCGGGACTCTTGTTCTTGTCCGGATGGTACTTCAAGGCCAATTTACGGTACGCCTTCTTGATCTCATCGTCACTCGCACCCTTGGAGATGCCCAAAATCTTGTAGAAATCTTTTCCCATTTCACTGCTTGCTTTGTCGAAGTTTCTAGAAGTGAAAGAAAAAAGCTGTCAGAATATATTGCACGTAAGTCACGGGGGAATTAGCAATTGTGCCGGAAATATCTCAATCTCCCGAATCCGATACGTCACACGCATGACACCACGAGTGCGCGAGAGCTAATTTTGCAAGTCGCGCACATTCGAGGCCTCAACGCTCCCACCCTAGTGCACTTTCGAGAACTAGATAATCATTTCGCAAAAACATTTCTAGACATAACGCAATCACTTTATTTAGAAAAAACCGTGGAGCCCGACCTTCTTCCAATTTGGGCAAGCTTGTCGCCAGGTATTCGGATGACGGCAGAGTATTTCCTTTTGCGTGGCACGTCCCAATTAGCACCCACAAAGCACTTACCTTTTACGCAACGACTATTATTCCAATTTCTTCAGCTGATTTCCAATGTTCTGCTTTGTATGTTCGCACTCAATTTTCAACAAATTTCCACGCACTAATTAAATTTTATCAATAGCCAACTTTTTTCCGTTTTCACAACTAAATCTCCTTCCTATCAAAGACACGATACGTTCCGTTCTACGGTTTTCAAGCTTTTGTCGACGTGCGCCGCGCGTCCGCGATTTTATATTTATACAATTGTCATTCTAGAATTTTCTAGTAGTTTCGCGAGCTACTTTCTACAACATTCGATGTGTGTGTAACGAAATTTCTACAAACACGTTGAACACTCGAGTCACTTTTCTAGCAGTTTTCAAATCTGTATATAGATCAGCTGGCTGGATGCGAAGAAGTGTGCGTGAACTTTTGTTGGATGGGGGCTGACTGGGGCTGGCTGTCAGTTGATGAGTGCAGCCGACATGTTGAATTATTGCAGAATGGAACTTCGCCTGACGTGATGTGAATTCGCGGTGTAATTTTGGTTTTGGCGTGGAGTAAATTTGTGGATGAAAAAAACACAGTAGTGAGCAGAGAAAATAACAGATTTGTAGTTGGATTTGGATGACAGTTTTGCTATTCTAAGCAACTGGCCAATACAGAGTGCCTTCACATCGGCACTATTGAAATCAAAACAAATCAACTCAGAGTTGTAGTGTCTGTGTTTGCTTGCTGTAACTTTAGCGAGAAAAAGTATACCCGTGATTTACTATGAAGATTGAATTCAGTAACAGCACAGAATTTAACATTTCTCTCTTCTATACAACAATCTATCTCAATCAATCAAAAATTCTATTCAACAATCCCTTGAAATCTATTCAACAATCCCTCCTAGCTGGTCCTCTTTCTTATGCCGCGTTTATATATAGGGAAGAGCGTCTCGTGAGGGCACTCGGCAAAACATTGGACAAGACTCAAGACAGGGTGAATTGTTTACTTAGGATATTGCAGCATGCAACACCCACCATGCACCTTTCGACAGTTGTGAGCTGTTTTATTGAGTTCAGTGAACGATGGCTACAGGGATATAGGTTGTGGCTATTGCAACTGCCTGGTGTGCGTTGAGTTATATGTATGATATAGTATGAAGTCCCGGCGAAAAATTCGCAAATGTAAATGAGCATTCGCTACCCTCTCGAATCCTTTTGACTCGGTACATAAAACCAACTTCGCTTCCAGCGGCTTCGAGCTAGGACGAGACGGTCATAAACACTCAGGTACAGCAATAAAAGGATCATTATCCCTTCGTAAAACAAACATTTACACACGCGTGCTTGCGGCGGCTGATTTTCTTGAGTCGTGGAAACATTCGTTTTCCAGGGACCCATGGATTATCCTCCAAATCAACCAATTTGACCGTAAATTACCTTCCATATACGCCATGCTATAAAGCCATTCATTGCTAGGGTTGATTACATCAGATATTCATCAAAAAGGCCTCGATGTCTGAAGTGCTTATGGTTATAGTTAGCTCAAGTATCAGCATCAATTAATATCAGCACTGTCGCTTTTGCAGAAAAACAGCTTTTTCTAGTTCTGGTTAAATTGGGATCAATGGCAATGTTGAAATTCGGGTACTCTTAGTTAAAATGTTGCCACGTGGTACGTATAAGCTAACAGTCAAAATAAACTTTCTTCTCTAATCGTTTTAAAATAATTTTATTTTAGGATATATCTCAATTCTGCACCTTCCATATTGAATACAATTGCCAACTGGCAAGATTACTCAAGCCTTGCTCGTGCAATTGCTCACTACTTCCTAAATTAATGTGTATTTATTTCGTTATCACGCTTTGAACCCCGCCTTAACTTTTTACGGCGAAGTGACGGCAGCGACACCACAAAACCGTCATGGCGCCATCTGACAACTGTCGCAGAACTTTACTCACCTCATCCTTCTGAAAGTGGAAATGGCGTTTGTGATTTGCGCGATCTAATGGAATTAAAACTACAGACAGTTTGTAACTGTTTGGCTGTTTCGTGAAACTATAAACAGTATACGGATGTGCTCGGTCGTCATAGTTTCAAAGCAGGATCGGAAATAGATTTGCGTATTGCGGAACTTTTATTTCATAATCGTTGCATTGCATTCTAGGCAGGGTGGTGAAATTCTGGAGAAGTATGGACATTTGACATTCGTGGAAATTGTGCACTTTTTGTTCGTCGTCGTCGAACAGACAGCTGTCAAAAAATCTATTGCTCTAAAAAAGAAGTCGTGTGAAAAAGTCTCGAATTTTACATTATTATTATATTTCTCGGTGAAAAATTCCCGTATCGTGTAAGTGATTAGCAGGTGGTTAGTGTGTTAAATATCAATAAAAACATATTTGTGCTGCAAATACAAGGCATCGATTGAAGGATAATTGGGGTCGAGATAGCGGCAACTAAACAGAAGTGACAAGTTTGGAACCTTGTGCACTCTGCAGGTCTTTCTTATGTAAGAAACGAATTCAACGGCAATATGGATGATGAATTGCAATGTACGCCAGACGGTAAATAATATCGGATTTTTCTAATTCATGTTTCCATGTGCAGTGTATGAAGCTGACACGCCGTGTGGGCAGGTAATCTAATAAATAAGGCCGACGGTGGCTCAATTTCAATGCCGAACACTTTGGCACTCTTTGGATTTGATCTAAATAACGGTTCCAGTCGCAGTGTCGGAGGAGATGCTACTTTTAAAAACGTACGCAGATCGTGTTAGGAAGTAGAGAAACGAAGGGCAAAAAGCCTATTGATTTGGGCTGATATGTGTTCACAATTCTCTTCTGGAATAATGGCACTGAGGATGATTAAAGACCTATTGGCCATTAAATTCGAAGCATTTGGCATTGAGCCCGAACCTTAATGTCTGCACAAGAAAGATTATGCAGCGATTTTTAAGGATCGAATGTCCCTAAATCATGCAACTAGATCATCTGTAGCTATTATTTTGCGACTCTTTCCAGCACCATACTCTTATATCGCCTAGATCTCCCATGAACTGGACTTCCAGCTTTATTTAAACTTAAATAAATGGGGTTCCAGTTTGCTGTTTTATCGCATCTCAGAAACCGACGATATATTCCCTTCCATGCGAAACCCTTTGGTCGATTGGGTCAAAAGACTTCCAACATAGAAATAGATAGCTGCAAGCGCATGTGCTATTCAGACTCGATTGTTTATTATAAATACATATACATCCAAGATGAAAATTATTGTGATGAGATAACAGCATTTAAATAACAATTAACTGCATCATTGTTTGTACGGATTTCTATGATTATATAGTGGATACTCTTCGATATACCTTTAATATTAAAAGATTTGTCTACAGGGCTTCAGGAATATGATCAATGACGCTTATTCATTTCTTTTCGATTGGTTACCTAATTATGCCAACATAAATATAAAAAAAAACACTAATAAATGGGCATCCAGTAACTTCCTAACGTGACTGTGTCGAAAGTTTGATTATTAGAATCGCAGACATATCTCCTTTCTAGCCAAGGCAATCGAGATACTAAGCCTTAGCGAACATTAGATTTATTTTAGTATTTCGCTCGGCCTGGTAGAATGTTAAATCAGTGAAATGATCTGTGATGTGATCAGAAGAAATGAATTGTTTCGTTGTCTAGCTTTTAATTGCTGGTCCGTTCGCGGAATTATTTGAATTATTTCAAGTTTTAAACGTGTATTTGATGAAGTTGTGCTTTAGATAATCATAAGTTTTTTCTCGGGTCACCGTTGTTGTATAATATTGCAATGAAGTGCGACTTAATCGGATGGATGTATGGATACAATATTAAATCAGGGCAGATAAACAAAACTACCGAGTGCTAAACTGTAAGTGTCTCTGAGGGAATCGTAAATTTTGTGCTGACCTACGATCAAATTTATATCCAAAACCTCTTTAAATCACTAGGCTTGTTACCAGTGTGAAGTGATATGGTTGGACACAGTCACTACAACTCTGTCAATGTCAAGATAAATTTGGAATTATTGAAAAGTAATCGGTCATAGGCAACATGAAGTAAAAAGAAAATTCTAATGAACAAGTCTCCTCTTCAATTGTTCGCTGTAATTGTGTGCATGTGTGTTTTGATGTTTCTAAATCTGGCTTTTATAATTCAATAGATGAGATAGCGCTCATATTACTCATACAGAATGATAACGAATGTTATAAATTAAGATGGAGCTTCAAGTCGTAAAGTTATAAATGGAAATTTCTCGAGTTGGAATTGAACTTTTGATAATTACGTTTTTCGGGAAAAGTATTTCGTGTCGTAATAGAAAATATAAGCAGTTAAAAACTAGAACTGAAATCAAACGACATCCAAAAAATCCGTCAATCGTAAAAAATGTTCGACTACCAGGACTAAACATGTTTCGTGTGTAATTAATTTGTTTCGTGATTAAATGTCTTTGCAAGGCTCACCTGTAGATAAGTTTAAGAACATTTTCAGTTTTCTGTATGGTATACTGAACTGCAACAGAGTTTCCAGATTCTTCTCCTTTCCATTTTCGTGATTCTGGTGTGAATCAGTTGAAGTGATTAGAACTTGAAAATAGAACAAACAAAAAATGTTCTCTTTCTGCATATTACATAAGAAAATTCGACGATGATGAGTTCTTAATAATCCATGAACAGCAAATATCCAGACTTAGTTCCCAAATAAGGCAAAGAGATCAATCTTTTAGTGAACGAACAATGTTAATATTAGATTCATTCGTGATTCAATAGGAATCGATTATGAGTCAGCGGAAAACTACATGTCGCTCGAGAAAAATATAAAGATATGTCAACAGAAACACGATCCAAATTTCAGTGTCCGCGTGCTCCAGAGAAACGAGGTCATACGCTCCTCGTGAAACAAACTGAGGACGTAAACGTCCTCCCTCTAAAGAAAGATTTGTTTTACTTCTAAGTTGATTTGTTCATTTTAAATTCATGTCATCATAATGAGAGCAAATGTGATAGCTAAGGTTTTTCATTCTACACTTTATAAGAATAAATATTTCTCGAAAATTGGAACTTCGTAGTGCCTGTGATGTCGCTCAACCATAAGTACAAACCATTTATAATGGGCCAACTTGCGCAATAAAGTATTTAAATGCGGGTTTTATTGGTTTAATGATAACAACTCTGTTTCAGCCACAGCACAATTGAATTGGTTGAATTTCACAGCATGTAGTAGGTTTTTTTCATTAAAGATGTTTTTATTTATTTATTTAATAAAAACATTTAAATTGAACACTAAATTTAATTGCATGACCTCAAGACTATTCACTGTTAAATGGCGAGGATTAGTTTCGTAGAAAAGAATCGTCGCTAGTATTTAGGACGTTAGAGCTTTCGGCAGTTCATTTTGAAGTAAACATCAGAAACATAGATATTGAACAGTAGAGACCCTATGTGGCTGCCTTGTGATATGCCTAAAAAAACTGCCTTAGTTTTTGGATGAACAACCCTGAAATTTTCCATGCTGAAGTTGCATTAATAGCCTAGTGTGTATAATCAGGTTCGGACGAGGGACCGTGCATTAAGCGTTGAGATCACTTAGCTCTGAGTAGGTACCTGATCCAAATCAGGGGTGAAGTGAGTCGTGGAACTAATCACCCCACACTCGAATTCACATTAATTGCAAATTTGTGATGAAGCTCTCTCCCATCTTCAACTCGTAGCCCCGTAAGAGGGTTGTCGTGGGATTACTTGACTTTTTTCCGAGGCTCCAAACTTATGTAGTTTGAATTTCAAAAGAGTAAATGATGTCAACTTTTCTAAATTCCAAAGAACATTCGAAATTACTAAGAGATTAGTTGTAGTCGATCTGCCTTTTCTAAATGATGTTCGTTAAGGAGAGTTTATATTAGAGTTCTGAAGAAGTTTTGTAATCGCTGATAATATAGTGGTGCCTCTGAAATTTTCAATTAAACAATCATCACTCGTGAATGAAAAATATTTTCCAGAATGAAGGAAATGTACAATTGTGATTCATTAAAAAACAATGTGTAGCGACAGAATAACTGAATCCGCGCCATGAAATAAGAAGTAGGAGCTAGGTCAGGCCCTAGTTCCTTGTTTATACTAAGCTCCCTTCTGGACTTCGAATATCCGCGACAGTTAATTCGTTCTCATTAGCAACAGTAAGTAGCTTGTTTTTTGAAAAAAAATTAATTTCTTGTTATTTATTTCAATTTATCTATGATAATTTTTTTTTAACATTTGAATTTACGATTGGATAGAATTTCTACTCCAGCTTACGCCCTTCAGCGTTATCCTTTAAGCTTTGGCGAGATGCGATACATTTTTCAGAGCCTATTCCTGAATATTGGCTTGTTTGAACAGAATTCTGCAGGTGTCTATGTTATGGATATCAGTTCGGTTTATGTCTCCTTATCAGACTTACTAAGGACGGTAGTCGAACCTACTTTCCCTCTAGGAAAAAAAATAATGGAAACTTTTAAACTCGCTTAAAAATAAAGGAATTTTGTCTCCAAACCCGTAAACTGTAATAAACTCGCATTTTCCACTATCACTTGGATGGCGCGTCCTTCATCTATGGTATTTAGTGTCTTCTTTAGCAAATCGGTGATTGATCTGTTTTGTCTTCTTGTTCAATTTTCAAGAAGTGCACAAATGCTAGTGCTTTTTGCTGATTTTCATCTTGTTTCGATTATTTTTTTAAAAATTAAGATTTAAAATTATTACACTTCTCTTTTTCGAGACGTGACTAAAGGCATTTCGCTGGTGTCTATACGTCAATTATTAAACAAACTATAATTATTAATTAAAACTCTCCAAATAAATGCGTTTTTCATAGTTCAAATTGATAAATCCACTTAGAAACGTTCAATACGAGGCCCGACTCTGCTCTCGTTCCATCTAGCACTATCTATTGGCAGTCTATATGTGTAATCATAGCACGCAAGCTAGCTGCCAACTTACTTTAGTCAGTTTAAAATGCGTCTCCGAGACTAAACGCGTTTTTCGTAAATCGTTCCTCGACCAAGGCAACAGAAACTTCTCGCGTAGTGTGATCCGTCGCAGGCATCGTGGTCGGGGTCATACATCACATCCTGCTGACTATAATTGCAGTCACTTCCCGTGAAAGTATAGAAAGCGGTTTCGTAATCAAATTGTCCTTGCGATCTGTGCACGACATGTATAGATACTACTAAATACCAAAAATCGATAAGCACTTGTTGGTTCCTCTTAACATATACGGAGTGCAGTGATTGTACAAACCTTTAGGTAAAGTTAACTCTAGCTAGTCAGAAAAAGACTCCGAAAATAGAAACATCGCATTGCAATCGACACGCTTCCAAAGGGTGTGCAAGACTCGCAAGTGTAGTCTATGATTGTGCATGATTTCGAGCAGTTTCTAAAAAGCAAATCGATTAGTTTCAGCGGAAGAATGTCTTGAGGCTATTTTGGACATTTGTGGAAGAGATTTAGTTCGATTCGGAAAAGAAGTGAATTCGGATCTATTAATTGGCACCGGTTCGCCTGTGTTATGCATGTGATTCCTTGGAACATTATTATGTGATGGGATAAGAATTCAGTGAGTGTTTGGATTACAGTAGTTTCGATTGGCGACTGGCTATTTTTAGTTAGCCACAAGAAAACAAGAAAAAAGGCCGCCGACATGCTCGGAATTTATTTATAAAACGCAATCTCTTCAGTTTTAAATTGTGTCGTCCGTTTGCTGGCAGCGAGAGTGTTGCGCTAGTGTGGCGATTCGGCGAGCAGTAAAATCATTTTTTAACAAATGATGATGCGATTTATACTGACCAGCCGTTTTTAACTTGACTGGTGGATGCTTCACTGTTTCGTCGCAGTAATATTCATAAAAATTGAAATTTGTTTTTCATCCACGACAGTTTTGATATTATCCATTGAAGGAATCGTCATCGGGGTATATCATGTCATATGGGGTCGACTGTGTAAAATGGACCCATGGCAACATGTTTTTTGTGTCCCACCGAAATTATGTAACGACAAGTTGTTTACCCTCTTGTCTTAAATTAAGACTTTCAACTTTGAAAAAAACTGATCGTTTTAAATTTCTTATGAGTCGTATCATATTTATCCTTAACGAATCGTTGGTTTATTTTTGTTCCACATATCATTCAATGTAGTCATCTTATTTTGATTATTTTTTTTACAAATTAATAGATATGTCTGTTTTTTATGCAAACTGGCTTTGGTAGCTAATACAGCCAACGCTTTTAGGGATGTGATAATCACTATATTAGCTATTTTTGTGAACAACATTTTCTGTCCCCTGAGTAAATTGTCTTCGCAATAAAATATATCTTATCGATACCGAAATCCCAACTATCTCTTCTCCTCGAAATGTAGCAACAAAATTATGCGCAAAACTTGAATTTATGCGAGCCGGCTGGCAAGTATTCATATTTGGCGGTGTTCGTTTCATTTTATGTAAATATCTATAATGCACATGTTCCCATTTCCACCATCGCGCATTTCTTCGAAGATTCACAACACCCTCTCCATATCACACCAAGATATTTTTATACAACGCGTACTTCACTTCCTCGTTCGTGCTGTTCGTCCGAGAAAAAATAGGAGTGAAAAGAAATGTGTTCGATGATTCATAAATGGGTTAAAGCAAAGCGCGAGAGAAGTGATCGTGACTTTACATACAGCTAGTGGAGGAAATATTGACATGGAAAATGTATTTTCGGTAATGGTGGTGTTAAAATGAATAAATCGGACTGATCTTGCATTAATCGCCTGTTAATCTGCGGATAGCAAGCAGTGAATATGATCAAACGATTTCGATACATGCGTGAATGTTTAACTATTTTTAATCATTCCTTATGGGTGTGAATGTTGTAGGAAGGTGTTAGTGTGGCTGCTATTGTAATTGATTTGGATGAAGCTGCAAAAAGTGCACTAAAATTCTGAAGCCTAGTTGATTGCAAATAAAACTCGTACGCAGCTGCGTATGAAATATGAAAATAAGCTCCAAGTACTGTTCTTACGTAAGAGATCAATTATCTAAATTAGAACTTGTAAATATGCTGCAAAATCATCCACTGATGATTGTCAATTTACGATTGCCTCCAGTTGCAAAAATATCTTTGTATTCTAAATGACTGGCGTGCTAAAAATTCCCTTAATCTTAATATATCTAAATGACAACAAATGTCTCATACGTATAAAATGTCTCGACTAATTCATTCCTATTCAAACGGTTGACAATTTAAAAATTTTTGACATGGAGCTCAAATATGATCAGTACATTGCGCATATATCTGTCAGATCCTTTTCTTTGTCTGATTTTGTTCTCAGATATTCCACGATTTTTGCTAACATCGCTACTTCCTCTCATATGTCTTTCTTCTCTGGTATTCAATTATTCATCCTAGAATATTTTTTTTTCAGTTCTGATCTTGCCATCATAAATATCTAAAAGGTGCGGTAGAACGCGTTTAACGTTATTTCGCATGGACATACCTTAATAGTATAGTGATCGAAAATTCTCTTTCCAAATCTCTCCTTTCGAGTCCCAACGAGTATTCCTTGGTGCATGATTATTTTTCGAGCTACTCCATTATCCTATGCTCTTCGGTTTTGGTTGCAAGCTGTGCTAACATAACGTTAACCGTTCAGACAGAACTTCGTTCGTGTTTTTTCCTGTCGTGAGAACTGATTTTTACTCTCAGTGCGCATTTCCAGGAGACGCAACGAGCATCAGCTTTGTCCACTTCCACTTACGTTCTATCTATTTAAACGACAGCAGGATCCGAAGCAGCTCCAGCAACTGATTAACAGGATCAAAAGTAGCTGCTACATTATAAGAAGTGCCAATAAGAGCTGATTCTTCATTCACTTTCCCAGCAATTGCATATTTAATCTCATCACCGAGAACGACATCGGTCGCAGCATCAGTGACACAATCGACAGTCCTTTTGGATCATCCAACCGCCCTTGCGACTAGTACCGGCGTAATAGCAATTCACAGAATTGCTCAATGTCAACCCATTGGGCATGTTGAATTTTCTAGGCTAAATGCTGTACTTCGTTACGTTCCTCTACACGTTTTCATTTAACGCATTGGCTATAATTCTTCAGCCAGGACAATTAAGCGATTTGTGGCTGCTAAGCTTGGTTATATTTCCCCACTTCTTCTCTACAAAAACCTGGCGCCTGACAAGTTGCAGAATCAGAAAGTAGCCTCTGCAGGTTTCAAAGGCTTCAAGCCTCCTGGCGTTCTTATTAAGGGGAGATATACACCTAGGAGCCATTTTTGTGCATTTTTTTAAGGAAAACTATTTGAAATATCGGATTGGGAGTTTAACTATTTGAAAGTATACACATTCAAAAATATGTTTAATTTTTTTTTATTTCAAACTATAAAAAATATATAAGGATATTGTATGATCCGTGGACCGCCGTAAAAAAACAGCGTTAACGGTACCCACTGGTGTTTCTTCAAATATCATCTGAAAAACAAATCAAAATGGATTATTAAATTAGACACAATAATCTAGTACTTGTCATAGTCGATTTTGAAAATATCGATTAATGACAAAATGGCGGACGTTTGAACATACATTTTGGTTTTTGGACCAAAAATTAGTTATTATTTTGCCTATAAAACAAAAACTAAGTAACGAACAAAAAAAATCCTATGACAAGTACTAGATTATGCTGAATAGAATAATCACAAAAAAACTAGGGCAATCGGTTCATTGGTTTTCGAGAAATTTTGGGTACCGATTTGAAAAACGTATAAGAAAAACGCGTTTGAAAATTTGGGAATGAATAAATCATTAAATTTTTCAACGTACATGGAATCATCGATACCAGGCCCATATACGGTCTCCGGAATATTCATAGCTTCTAATTTTTGCTGCCGACACCGTATTCGACCTTCTTTCTTCTGTTGTTGCGCTTGCAACTCGGCTTTCGCTATGCGAGTTTCGTCTTCTCGCGCATTGTCCAAGTGCGCTCCTGGTCCGACCGATATTCCTAACACGTTCATGACTTCCAACAATGAGGTGAAACCATTGTTGAAAGTGCATGTTGCAAGAAATACTGCAATGTTAACGATTTTGGTCCCGCTGTTCATCGTTTTTGGAGCTATCTTCCAAATAAGTTGTTTGAAGCTCTCATTGCAGTTTTGGGAAGCCAAGCATGCCCAAAAACACAATAGAATCATAAAATAGGTCTACACTTCGTTCACAATATTAAAAGACACGTATTGTTCGAAGAGTCACTTGTCGCTACCTGTCTCTCGGATCGGCGCCGCAAAACACGTTTCACTTTCTCGGCTATAACTAGCTTATTTATAGAAATATTAACTTGGCGTTTCCACCAGATATTGTTGAGATCTCAATTTTCAAGAAAATATAAAAAAAAATCAACTTTTCCGACTATTCTAGGTGTATATCTCTCCTTAAGGAACTCACTAGGGCTCTTCGAATGTGATCCTACATGCACTTCAAACTATCGTCCCATTTCCTATGTTTCGTGTTTTAGCAGGATCCTTTGAAGAACGGTTTATAGGAGTGTCTACTCTCTTATCTAACTTATTTTACCTCATAAGCTGCATGATTTTGCCCAAGGTTAATCTAGTTTAATTACCCTTCACATATTCAGGCGCATCTGCTTTTGACAATCAAAAGCAGGTTGACGTATTATATACTGACTTTTCCAAAGCCTTTGATTCCGTCAACCATATTATCCTCCTTCAATGTCAAAAGAATGATGGTATGGTATAATTGCTCCTCTCTTATATTGCTTTCCCTATTACATTCTTGAGATGTTACTGTCAATTTTCGTTTTTATTCCTTTTGTCCTCCGACAGGTGTTCCGCAAATGCCTATGCTTGGTAATCTTCTCTCCGTCGTTAATGCTCTACATGTAAAACGTACTCATCGTTTTACTCCTATTCTGTTCCTGGCTCTCTTAATGTTGTTAACATTTTAGAAGAGCTTGGCATACTATTTGATCCAAAGTTTAAATTCGACAGTGATATCTTATGTAGCACTGCCAATGTCTCTAAATTGTTAGGCTTCATCCATAGTCTGATCTTCAAGTTTCATAGCTTGATCTTCCATTTCCAACTGTTTTTATTGCTTTCATTTCTTTGTTCCTAGTTTCATTGAATATTGCTGTCAGTTTGGTGCCCTTATTTCGCTTATTTAGATAACGCGATAGAATCTGTTCAACGCAGATTTGCTCGTATACAGTTTTTTTTTTCATGAGCACACAACATTCGCTGTGTAAATAAAACACAGGGGAAGGGCTTTTATTAAAGGACCTAAAAGATTTCATGCATAAGCTATATCGGCTAATATCTCCACGCCAGCCAATCAGCTCGCGTGCTGAATGACATGCTCATGCACAGACAAAGGTGAAAGTTTACATTCAAATGAAAGTCAGGGAAAGCAATTGTCTGAATGTGTTTGAAAAGTTTGAATGATTTAGAGCGTCCGCATACGGGTCGACTCGAACCGAAGCGAGAGCGACTCGAACTCGAAACGTCATAAGCGACACACGCGAAGTAGACAATTATTGTTAGGAAACTATATTATAAAGACTTCGCTGTTTCTTAAATAAATGTACAGGTATTACTATTTTGTGGCCAACATAATTAAAATATATTCACAAAAATTCCATGTTTCACAAAAATTCCAAAATACATTCACAAAAATTCCATTCCAATCGGCTCAAAAGTCTTGGCCAGTATTCACGTTATTTATCCAATAATCAATAGAAAATCTAGACTACTAGTTACTAGCAAATTGCTGGTTTATAAGATGCTAATACAGCCTATTATATTATATGCCTCTCTGGTATGGCATCATTGTCCATAATGACAAAAAGGCAAATTTCAGTCAATTCAGTACATGCGCCTTAAGCTTACTTTCAATAAGCCTCTTCCATAGCTTCAACTAAACTCCTCCATAAATTATCAATTTTTAAACCAATCATCATTATTGGCAAAAGATATGCCAAAATCAAATTTTTCATAGTATGTTTCAGGCTACGCTAAAATTCACATATGAGGTTTCATACTAGTTTCTCCTAAATAATTCTTCCGTATCAAACAACCTAGATACTAGATACAAGACTACATAGCGTAGCTGTTAAAATATCCCTAAACAGTATACTGCACGCATAGTTATGCACTTATGATAGCCATAATAATACAAGCATTATATAACATTACATTATGAACATCAACCATAATAATGCAAACATTAAAAAAATACGTACAAAATACTACAAGCTGCAGGTTGCAGTTTGGTTCCCATTCGCTGACATTATATGCATTCAAAAATTTTCAAGCAGTAGTGTTTTGTGTGTAAATAAATGCTATTGATTTTTAACACCGAAGCTAAACTCTCACAGAAAAGTATATAACCTCAATAGCTAAACATTTCAAACGATATTGAAGTCGTCGATTGTGCCAAAAATTAAAAACACAATAAAAACATTACTTTAAAAGAGTCGACACCAAACAAAAGAATATTTTGATTAAATTGGGTTAAAAATTCTTCCTAGCATAGTCGAAAAAAGCGGAGATAATAAAAGAAACTACAACAATTTTGAAGGACCTGCAAAGAATATCACTGGACAGTCAAATTGTATATTTTGTGTATTATAGGAAAGAAAAGAATCCTCAAAAATCTAAAAAGGGCGAACAGCTTGTAATTGATCACAAAGCAGATTCTTTACTGCTGCTCGTTAAATCTGCCACTAAACTGTTTTCTCCTGAAACATCAATTTACTTAATATTTTTTATTATAGCCTTATTACATAAAAATTGCATAAAATTAAGACATATGTTGTTATTTTCAGGAATGGTTGGAATTCTTTCCACCTCAAACAATGTCGGCTACGAAACCCATTGTAGAGTGATCGATACATTGCCCGGATCTAGTCGCGAAAAAATAACTATCGTAGTTCGGCCCACGCATACCGTTCAAAAAGTGTATGAGAATATTGAAACACAGTTTTCTTGTTCGATCAAATCGTTCGACTTAGAACTTGAAACTGGTGGAAAGAGAGTGAGTTCAACTTGAAATTGAAATTAAATAAACAATAATATTTTCTACCCGTATTTAGATACCATTAAATAACAAACGTAATACGTTGCTCTACGACGTACCAGGTTTTAGAAAAAATGCGAGAAATGTACTATTCATGATGCCTGCCGAGAATTCGGCTAACTCGCACGATTTGACGTATTCAGTTCCAAACGATATTACCAATTCTATCGTCGAAGACTGGATGTGCACAATGATGAAAATGGGCAAGAAGCAGGATACTAAATGCGATAAGGTAAGGACAGGTTTTTAAAATTTTACGAAGTTTAAAGCAAAAAACTATTAGCCTGATCCATCTCAGTATAACTATGAATCAACGAATTTGAGTGCTCAGACGCCGGACTCATTGTCGGATTTGGATCTGACGTTAGGTGCTTCCGCTAGTCCCATTGAACCGGAAGCGATTTCAGCCATACCTGCAGCTCCCATGTTACCAATGTACGATCCGAAAATCAAGGATCAAAAAATAAAGCTAAAATTATACTCCTGTAAGCTGGCATCTGTTTGATATATCCTTGCAAAATTTAACGCTCTCATCAATTTTAGCACCAAGAGCAACATCACGCTATGTCGGACTGGTTAACCAAGCGATGACTTGTTATTTGAATAGTTTGCTGCAGGCGCTTTTTATGACTCCGGAGTTTAGAAATGCTTTGTACAATTGGGAATTTGATGGCATTGACGAGGCAAAATCGATCCCATATCAACTACAGAAGCTCTTCCTGAATTTGCAGGTAAGATAATGTCCTAGTTTTGCTGAGAACTCGTTACAAGTTGCTATTTCCATGCATCAGACATCGCAAAAAGTGGCTGTGGAAACAACCGACTTAACAAGAAGTTTTGGTTGGGACTCGACTGAAGCTTGGCAGCAGCATGATATTCAGGAATTGTGCCGTGTTATGTTCGACGCTCTCGAGCAGAAATTCAAGAAAACTGATCAGGCCGATCTGATCAATCGACTGTATGAGGGCAAAATGATTGATTACGTGAAATGTTTGGAGTGTTGCACGGAAAAATCACGCGAAGATACCTTTCTCGATATCCCTCTGCCAGTTCGGCCGTTTGGTTCGGCAGTGGCGTATGGAAGCATTGAGGAAGCTTTACGCGCTTTTGTACAACCAGAAACTCTGGATGGTAATAATCAGTACTTTTGCGAAAAGTGTAACAAGAAATGTGACGCTCACAAGGGCTTGAAATTCAAAAAATTCCCTTATATACTAACTTTGCACTTGAAGCGATTTGATTTTGATTATCAGACATTGCACAGGATTAAATTGAACGATAAGTATGTTAAGATTTGAGTAAGTTGTGACTAGTTTACTAAATGCTTAAATATTTTAGGGTAACGTTTCCGCAGTCACTGAACTTAAACGGGTTCATAAACGCAACGGATGTGGAAACGTTCGGAACAACACATTCGCAAACAAACGGCTTCATAAGTTCAACGTCGTGCGAACACGACGCTATTGAAAATTTGACCAAGTGTGATGATAGTAGTACAACTGATAGTGGTGCCGTGTTAGAAGAGGATAATTGTAGTGGTATCGCAACGACCGCCAGCTCAAGTCACAATGACAACGACCTTCAGGTAAAAATTTACGCTCGATTAACGTGTTTCGTATGGTGAATTGTTGCTTTTGATGAACAGGAAGATGATGAGGGTATTGACATGAGTACCAGTACAGATAATCGCATTTCCACAAACAACCAGAGCGGACCCTACGCTTACGAACTGTTCGCGATCATGATTCATTCGGGAAGTGCATCAGGTGGTCACTACTACGCGTATATCAAGGACTTTGACAACGGCGAATGGTATTGCTTCAACGACCAGACTGTGTCGCCCATTACTCAGGAAGACATTCAGAAGTCGTTCGGCGGAGGATCATTTAAGCCCTACTATTCCAGTATGTACACCTCGAGCACTAACGCATACATGCTTATGTATCGGCAAACTGATCCAAAACTGAATGCGATGGCGATGAAAGCGTCCGATTTCCCAGAGCATATAAACACGCTTGTACAACGCTTGGACGACAAGGAGGAGGAGACGCGAAAAATTAAATCCACTGAATCATATTTTGTGAAACCAAAGGTATATTTTTACAATCCAAAGTTGGGGACCATGAAGTCGTATAAAATTTCTACACCAAAATCATCAACACTACAAAGCGTACTCGAAAGCGCCTATGATCTACTGGATGTTCGCGAATTCGCACCGTTGTCACGTTGTCGCCTGGTAGCCTATGAGCATATTGGCGAAGAAATTCTTTATAGTCTGGAGGATCGGGAGAAGGACTCGATGGAGAATTTCGTTAGTGACATTGATTTTCTGTTGGAAACTCGCGCTGAGAACGAGGAGTTCGAGGTTTATGCCCCGAACGGTGTTACGACTCGCGTGTATAAAATTGACATGAAAAACAACGAAGCCGATGGTCCGTATATGATTCGGGCGATTCGAAATAGCAAAATAAAGTACTTCAAGAAACTGGCGGCCAAAAAACTGAAGATGAAAGCCGAAGAGATGCTGGTTGGTATCGAGAGACTTTCGAATGGTGCTATAATACCGCAAGACAATGAAACGGATACGTTCTATAATCAACGAAAGATATTCGTGACGCGTAATGATAATCCAACGTTAGATGACTGTGCAGAGTTTTTGAAAGTTGTGAATTCATTCAATCACCTTTTGTACCTCTATGTAACAGTGCCTGTTGCGGATAGTGGTAAGTAAAGACATATATGTGACAATAGGACAGGCCAATTATTTACGCGTTTATTTTTATTATAGAGACTTTGCAACTCCTGGCTATTCCACCATATGTACCTAGAAGTCAACAAAATAGCACTCCGAAACTGTCTCCTTCGGATAACAGCAAACAACTGGAAGGTGGAGACGTTGTTGACGCAGTTATGATGAATAACTCAGCAGATGTGGCGCAAGCGGGCACTAGCCATATTGGTGCTAGTGGTGACTTCAAGCGAACATCACCCCTGCCTCCTTATTCAGGTAATCTGGAGAATGGAAGCAATGGTGCGAGTATATGTTGTGGTGCTGAAAGTAACAGTGAAGATAGTAGTTTGAGTGACGGCGACAGGACATTAGTTGAATCGGGTGCACATAATCTGAGTCATTCTTCAACGCCTAGTCATTCTCCTCAGCTTTCCAGTCCTGAAGATGAAAACGAGGACCGAGTCATAGTTGGATGTCGTAGTTTTTCGAGGCATTTGAGTAATGACGACGATGGGTTCGAAGAAGATACCGAACTATACTTCCGAGCCTTCCGATTGGATCAGGAAGAAAATGGTGTCCAAACGAACGGGGTGCCGCAAACAAATGGAAATGTTTCTGATTCGGATGATCTTCTTTCGTCGGGTATTGCGACCAGAGACAAAGTGCAAACCGAATACACTCTTAAAATTCTTGTGGATCACTGCATGAAAATGGGCACGTTTAAACGATGCTTAGAGCCACATATACAATATCTTTCTGAGTACTTCAGGATTGTGCAGAAGCAAACAATGGACTTGAAGCATATGTATTTGGATATGTCGGAGAAGCTGCGATCCTTCAAAGATGGCGACAAATTGCACGTGGAACTCGGTAGAAATCTGAAGAAGGGCGAACACAAGGCCAAACTGTTCTTCTTAAAACTGAGTGAAATTACGAATGAAGTGGGCAAACTGGATCCTGTTTGTGAACGTGTGTTCAATTCGAATGCGCTACTTACCGATGTCAAGAAAGATCTCATAGAACACTTACATCAACTGGACAGCAAATATGAGACGCTCACCGTGGATAATTGTCGATTATGGGAAAGGAATGGAAAACATTCCATTCGAATATTATCTTTTGGAAGTAAGTCAACAGCCAACGATATAGGGCTACCGATCACGTGTGAGGTTTGTAATGAATTGTTTTCGGAAATGCTGAGTAGAATAAATAATTATCATTTGCTTACAGATAGTATTGCAAGAATGTGAAAATAACGTCTGTCCGACAACAGGAATGAACAGTATAACATTGTTTGTGCGACAGTTCTATCCTTCGAAATTAGAATTGGGTCCTTTCCAAGAAATCACAATTGAAAGTAAGTCGGCTTGTTGGTTTTTATGTGAATATCACTAATGCTCTTCTTCATCTGTATTTGAATCTTCCAGGTGATGTCGACATCAGAACGTGTATATCAAAGATTTCAGATATCCCTGAAGATAAAGTGGCTTTCTGCAAAGTGAGTAGTATTATCTGCGTATTAACGATACGTTTGTACAGGTTGTTACTGAGTATTAGAGAGAAATGAATTATTTTTGATTTTGAGACTATGCCTTGTTTTTATGGGTTCATAATTTCCATTTAAATTTCACTTTAGGTACCAAATATGTTCCCGGCAACAATTGTGTCTCTACTAAGCATCGGATCGATGTCTTGGTTCACGAACCCGGCCACAGTCGAAAGTTTCCCCCTCTACACGTCAGTTAGTGGATCAGTATATTTCTACAAGTAAGTAAAATTTTAGATGTGTCAAATGGGCATTTTTGTAGTCGCCCCTTTTTCGTAATAGGAACAATACCGAATCTGCGAAAGAATTAAGTACCGAAGAACGAAGAGATTTACAAGCTAAAGAGAAGACTCGTCTGGAGCGACTTGGTGCATTTGCTACATCCGTCTACTCGCCGCGTCGTGAGCGAGCTCTTAAAATTTATTTAGATACATCACCTAGCGGTAGAGATGATTAGGCTATTAAGCAGTGCACTAATTATAAGAAAATCTTTGTGTAAAATGTCTGATGAAGTTTCGGGGGGAGGCGGTGTGAATGATGTCGAAATGCAAGCGTGTTGCACGATAGTTCGATGAGTTTGGGCGGAAACTTTCAATGATTTATGAGACTGTATCCAATTTGCCTATTTATACTTATACATTTATCAAAAAGATGAAGAATGAAACTATGAGAAATTCGCTTTGTAGAAACCAAACTAATGAAAATATATTCGTAGGGAAGCAAAATCATCGCCATTAACTCCAAAAGATGAAAAACCATTTCGAAAGTTGTTAGTTATAGTTAATATATTGAAATGATTGATTTCTCTTTTATTTAAATGTAATTTGTCTGTGCTCTATGCATTTCTTTATTGTTTTACGTACGATCTTAATTTATTCGCCTTTCCATGTTATGTCACATCTTTAGAAGAGTTTATAGCTGCCCGTTGCCGTCACTGGGCCGTGAGTACCGTATGTTTAAAACTAAATTAAATATTGTTTAGGGATATTGTTATAGGAACCTTGGAAATTTAAGAGAAAGCTCTAGTGCTTATTGGCGATGGATGATTATTACTTGTATCCTATATTACATTATACACATAATATATTGGATGTACATTCGTTTCGCTCTATCAATCTATGAACTCTTCGTTGCATGATAAAACCTAAACCAAATACACATCCGATGATACGAAATATTCTAATCGTTTATCGGATTCGGATTATGCTTTCATTTCATAAATTTATATCATTAACTCCTTATATTTCATGTAATTATCATAGAATAAACTGGGCTGCGATTGATGGAGCGAAATTGAATATAAATAAAAATAGATGCGAAGTATTCAAGCAGTCTTTTGTAATTTCTTGGGTTTAGCTATGGTATTGATATTTACTTTGTGTGTATGAATGATAGAGAGGGATTATATGGCGATTCATTACATGATTATTCATTGAAATTCTAATCAAAGCGTTTGACAAATAAGATTGTGTTTGTTGGCTGCATCTAGATGAATATCATTTCTATTAAACGCGGAAAAAGGTTGAAACAAAATCCGGGGAGTTTTAGATTGAAGTAAAAACGATAAATTCGACACAAGAAATCTGCTAATTTTTTCTGTTATATTTTGGTTGTATTCTAAGAAAATGCATATTTCAATACGTAAAGAAAATTATGAATAAAAAGAATGAAGGTAATGAAAAAACGTATTTTAATACACATGTTGATGGTTCGTCTCTTGTTAAAACGCAAAATGGGTAATTTACTAGAGATACGTACGGAGCGTGTTTGTTTGTTTATCTTCGGTGTTGTCTTCTCTGGTATTTTTTCTACGTTTTTGTGAGTTATTCTTCAATTTTTGATCCTTACTCGTTCACTAGTGGTAGCAGGGGCAAAAAATTGATGAAGAATACTCAAATGCATGTTGAAACTAGACGAGAAGACAACACAATGATAAACAAGCAAACAAACAAACAAACAAAAAATCCCAAAAACAAACACAACGGCAAAAACACAAAAATACCAGCCAGACATCTATCAGTAACGGCTGTGGGGAACACGTAGTCGAGTTTAGCTGAAAATCTTTGTACCAACATTCGATACACAAATAATTTTTACCTGTTTTATTATATTTCCAGGAGATGGATTCAATAGTTGCGCAAATTGCATGAGTTAGTACCATTGCTACATGTGTGCCGGTCTTAGTCAGTCGTAGGATTTTGCTATACCTCTATTAGCCCTGTGCAACTATGAAAGTGCCTTGCGTGTATGATAGCAGAGCATTTACTCTCAGGAATCATGCTCCAATGTTAGGTTCAACTCTGGGGATCGATTATGGTTCTATGATTGATTATGCTATGGTGCATTCAAGAGTGGTAAGTAAAGTTATTTTTATCCCCGAGGCTAGCAGTTTATTTATTATTTGCCCAATTCGATCCAATTTCAAAATAGTATAAAATAATGTTATAAACTAAATTTAGAATTCAAACAAAACAAAACACTCATCAAGAACTGAAAGCTACGTTAAAATCAAAAATATGATTTATAAATGAATGAAAGGGCATGGGTATCAATTTAGTGCCTGTCATTGCTTCTTAGCATTCTTGGTATACAATAAAAACAATCACTAAAGGCAATATGAGACACAAGAAAGCAAATAAATGGCAATGGTGATCATAGACGAAAAAAAACGGGAATGCAAGAAACCGGCAGGAAATACCGAAATGTCTTATATTGTCCAACAAATTGTAGACCGTATAACTTACAACATGTAGTCTAGGAAAAATCATGGGAGCACAGAAAAAATCTGAGGGCTCTAAAAAAATCACGGGTGGTCAAAAACAAATCTCGTTAGTTTGGGGAAAAATTAGGGTAGCTTAGAAAAAATTAGGGGACTCGAAAAAATTCGGGTAGCATAAGAAAAAATCATGGGAGCTTAAAAAAAACTAAAAGACTAGAAAAAAATTCTAGGAGCCTGGCGAAAAATCTTGAGAGTTTAGGAAAAATTCAGTGCGACAAAAAAGCCGGAAGCGAGCTCATATTGTTCTTTAGAGAAAAGTTAACTAAAAGCACTGTGAATGCTATTATAAACGACTCGTTTAAACAATATTATAAAAGAGAAAGTTACTTTGAAGGAACCTGCGCAAGACCAGAAAAGATTTTTCTTGGAAAAGACAGAAAGAAAGGGTATGTTTCAATGTAACCCAAGTACCTTTGTATGCGTTCCCGATTTCATTTTCAGCTGGAGAACGTGAAGCTAAAATAATTTGAAGAAATTCGTTAGGGGTCCCACGAAGTTGTAAAAATTCTGTTATAGAAAACTATCCGATTATTCATGATTTAGAAAATTTGCATTTTCCGACAAACTCAGATATAATTGCTGGGATGAATTGCCGAGTACCATTTGTCCGTTGTTTGGTGTTTTATCGGTGGATTAAACTAATAGCTGGATTAAACTAGTAGTTTTTAAGGGGTTGATTGAATTATTGAATCGGTGCTACTTAAAACTTAGTGAATTAATCTAAATTACACAAATAAAACACATTTCAATATTTCAATTTAAAAATTTTGTTATTATGAACCTCATCGTAGGATGTGATTTTTTGATATTTACAAAAATAATATGTTTCAAATGCATCTCGTTTCGAATTTGTTTGTTTTATAATCATTTTAAAATTTTCCTTATCAAATAAAACAAAAATACTAATAATGCTATCAAACAAGTCTTAGATCACAAGTTTATTCTGCTTCACTTTTTGCAGCTATACAATGCTCTAATTGCATTGATCTGTTAGGTTGTGATTATAGAAAAGTAAAGTATTATATTTATCACTATTGAAATCGTTTTTCTCTACTTTATTAAGAATTGGGTTTTCACTCTTTCGATTTGTTTAGATATCGTCGAATTTAATGATGAACTGTGTGTAAATTTTGAAACTCTCTACATAATAAAATTTATAGATAATAATTAGATCTGCTCAGAGATAATGTACGTTCGCTTAGATACTGTTTTAAATAATTCAATCCTTACAAGTATTATAAAATAAAGAAACAGAACAATTTTTTTCTTATTTATTCCTAATTTTTATGAAAATCGATTTGCTTTGTTTTCTTGCTTTTCATTATTCTAATAATTTTTTGAAATTGTTTTCTTTACATTATAAATATCACGTGTACTTGCTGAAATAAGCTCGTTTATTTTTTCCATACATTCATTCATTCATTCATTGTCTTACAGTTTTGCCATGAAAAGCGAGACTAAGTCATGCTCATACGTATGGTTTTTGTTTTTGTGTTTTGAAAAATGAAATCGATACTTTTTTATCAATAGCTTAAAACAATTGATTTATTATGAATAAATTATTAAACGTAGTCCGAGGGCACTGTGGTGGTACTTTCATTGATAGCCGCCAGTCGAGGAGGTCTTCGTGTGACTGTTAGACCTCCACTGCTTCCGCTCGAATCGCCTGACACGTCCCAATTTTGTAAAGGACCCGAAAGCATTGTTAATCCTACGACTTCGTAGGCTCGATCGGCTCCGGTAGGCATTCCTGTTACAGACAGATCCGAATAGTATGCACTGCTTGGAGCAGACGAAACCATCGGCACATCCTGTTCATGACCCTGCAAGAATGTTAAGTTAGTTCGTTTTGGTAATCTTTTTAAAGGGGATTTTTTTATTTGGCATTGTTCAATGTGAAAGAATGGACAAAATAAAGAAGAATGCGTTACCTCTCCGCATTGACTGTAGGCAGTGTTTTGATATGACGGATTGGCCGATCGGACCGATTCCCGATCCAGTTCAGCATAGAGAGCTTCACCAACTCCGACCGGACTGTAGGCATCGTCCATATGCGTGTAATGATTTTCAGCAGGTGATGATGAAGGTGGGCCGATTTGATCGGGTCCAGCTGATGATCTTCGCGTACTTAGCCAATTCCATACGCCGGAATTGGTAGTAGGCCTTCGTATACTGTCCGCGGGATGTTTTGACGATAAGTTTGCTCTTCCGGTTTGACCGTTTGAACGATTATTTCGACACCACCACGGTAAAGGCCTTCCACCTGAAAATTATTTTGAAAAACATCATGTTTAATAAATAGCATATAATTTCACAGATTTATAATTATTTTTTTTTTTAGATATATCACAACTTAATATGTCAAGTTGAACGAAGGTTTTGAAAGATTTGCAAATTATTTCACTAAGCCAGAGTGGGAAAAACAAAGTAGATAGTTTGAACCCTGTTTTCCTCGGTCAATTTTTACCTTTCAACGGTATTTTTCAATTTTGATTCAATCAAATATCGATATTTCGAGTGTTATCTGGTATTTCACAATGGTCACAATGGCTCACAATGGCCTTAAATCTCTATAACTATGCTGGACCAACCGATAAATGTTCAGATATAACCAAAACGGCTAAGTTAATTGAAACCAGTACCTCATTATTCAAACTTCATATTTGTGGTTTCCCAATCAATACCTGCAATGATTCATAAAATCTAAGTGGCAATTTTCAAGTAACTTTGACACTTTGTCACGACAATAAGCTTTGTATAATCTGAACGAGCAAACATTTCAAATTAATCTACGTTTGCTATTTAATGCGTTCTTTTGGGTATATTAAGGCAATATGATTTAGATTAGCTGAATCCACTAGATACGAACTCTACTAAAGTCCGTTTGCCACCTGGTGTTGCAGTTTGAATGCATTGAATTGGCTGTCATTCGGTTATTTCATATGCAAGCGAAGCTACTTCACTAGTTCAGCTAGTTGTTTAATGTTATCGGTTCGAGCTAACCTGTCCGCAGCTCCGCGTGTTAACAACATTCACTTCCACACTTGATATTACCCCTCACTTCAACTAAGGCAGTTAGGAGTTAAAAATAAAATGTTTGTGTAACTTTTTGCAGTGTTAGAAAACAATTACTGCAAAAAATTATTTTGTCTAATAAATTATATCTCTATGAAAACAATATCATAGCAATAAAATGCATCAATTCAACGCCTGACCCAGTGACTTGTTTGTAGGCCATTTGCATTTAACTATAAGTACACATTGGTTCCGATCTACTCTACGCTTTCAAATGATATGTGTATGACCCAGCGGTTTATCGATTTCTCTTATCTAATAACTAATAGCAGAATTTGGTTAAGATATTTTCGTCAAGGTAAACCAACTGGTTTACGGCATCGTGGACGTCGCGTTGTTCCTGTTAACTAATGAGATAAACCGTTCAAACGTGCCCCCGTAGCTGTTTTATCTCAGTGGATAATGAATGAGCGCGGCATGACTATGTCTTGTATAAAGTCCTTCTGGTTTGAAACCGAATAATATTTCTAGTGTAGCACTTAGCTAGTACACGAATTCAGGTGATCGATTCTCGATAGTCGTATGTCAATTTGGTCATTATTGAAAATATGAGAGAATGCATACATAGATTGGCTTGAAAGGGTTGCCAGTAGTATTAGACTACAGATTAAATTTCTAGTTTTATGAAAATCAGGACTTCATTTGTAGGTTTTAGCTAAAAACTATTGTATAGTCCAGATTTAGGTCCAAGCTGACGAATATGGTTAAAGAATAATCCATTGCATGCGAGTACATCACATTTTATTTCTGAAAAAATCCATGATTTACTTTTACAGCTGCATGCATGGCAACACTTTATTCAATGAGGATAAAGAACCGAAGCCATGGTATCATGCACTTTTAATTTGTCTACTGTTATTTGTGGAACATGGGAAATATTTGCTCATTTTCACACCTTAGCTTATCGATGCAATTGAAACTGTCTACCACATTCGAGATATCGTTGTTTCATGTATACAAAAGCGTGATATAGTTTTTGATTTGTTTAGGAAAATATTTGAAGTGAATTGATGGAATTATTTTATTATTTTATGTTATTCTGAGTCATACTTAAAATAAATCAGTATTCTTGGCAAGCAGCTAAATATTTTCAGGCACAAAAGATAATTTTTCGTTAATTGCTTAGCTGAGTCGTTAAATTCGACATAAATCTATAAGCGCCCAGTGTGGGAATTGGATTCAAGATTTAGTTAAACAATCTGAAAAGTACCTAGTCAATCAAGTCTGCTTATCTGGAGTCATATGATTTTTGAAAAATAACATGTACTGTGTAGTTTGTGCCTTGTGCATTGACATTCTTGATATAGAAGCCTGATAGGAGGACTAACATATAGTATATGAAAATATGCGCGTGTCATAACTATTCGGACTGATGGAATTCTAATCAGTCTCCTCGTACTGGCTGTGGCAAAAACATCTTCCCTGAGCAAAGGATTGGCTAATATGATTGGGCTTTTGAACGCCTAACCTCTAAAAAAAAACCAAGCAAAAATATCCCAAAGCAGTGATGAAACAGTCTATTCTGAGACCTGAATGACCGCTGGGTTAAGCAGATGCTAGTATGCGAATTTGGATGTCGGATGGCAAAAGCGAGTCTAATTTTATGCCAAGGCCGGGATACAAAAGGTAATACGGCTGGTATTTATAATCCTTTGCACTCGTAGGACAAAAATTTCAAGTAAAAATAAATTATTAAAGAAGCAGCTGCCTAAAGTACCTCAAACCCAAAGATCAGCTTAAGGACCAACAAAATCAAAATTCATTTCAAATGATGGATTAAAAAAAAATAGAACGGAAATAACCAGATGAAGGCAAAAAAAGATGGAGAGATCAACTGCCTAAACTGCCTAAACCTTATTTGGTAAAAGGCAAATCAGAGAGAAAACGAAGATAGCAGAGGCTCCCGAAGCCTTATCAATAGCACACTGAGAAAACACATGGCGCCAGACGCCATAATTTATAGACTTCTGGCGCCATGTACATAGTCGATTTAGGGATTGTGATTAAATATAGCGCCACACGCCATAATACATGGCGAAAAGTACATAGGCCTACACGCCATGTACTATAGTCCTCCACGCCATGTACATGCCGTGACGGACTATATTACATGGCGTGGAGAGCTAAAGCACATGGCGTGGAGGACTATACTGTATGGCGTGGAGAACTATACTGTATGGCGTGGAGGACTATACTGTATGGCGTGGAGGACTATACTGTATGGCGCGGAGGACTATAGTACATGGCGTGGAGGGCTATAAGCGTAGCGTCTGCTCCTATGTACTATGGCGTGTGGCGCTATATTTTATCACAAATCGACCGAAATCGACTATGTACATGGCGCCAGAAGTCTATAAATTGTGGCGTCTGGCGCTATGTGTTTTTTCAGTGCATCTGAAGATGATCCAGTTCGCATCCAACAAAAGGCCACGAGCATTCTCAGTTCTGAGCACCTGGAGGTAGAGCAGTTTATGTTAGGTAATGGAATTCTATCGACGAAATTCCCGAGGGATAAATGACATCAAAGCCCATTCCCTCTCTTATACTCAAGAAGCTTGCTGTCATTTATACATTTCCTCACACAGTATGGCTGCGAGTTATAATTGTAGTGCCTTGAACCATATTACATGGCTCATGGCACTATGTAATATGGCGTGTGGGGCTATAATTTCTGCGCCATGTAATTATGGCGCTGGGAGCCATATTGCATGGCTCAGAGTACTATGTACATGGCGTATGGGACCATAAATAATGCGCTATGTTACATGGCTCTGGGCGCTATGTGGATTTTTTTCAGTGCACTAGAAGCCAATCCAAAAAGTTCAGGTTCCGAGAATAATACTCTAGAGGACAGGCCGCCGAAAGAGACAAGGGGCACGGATGGAACAGAACAACATCTGAAACATGCTTAACCCAGCAAAAATCTACGCTCTTATACTACAAAGGTTATTAAAGACGCGATGAGTACTTTCCATAGTTATATTGAAGTTTCTGTACCATCTTCTCATCAGAAGCTCTTTTGGTCCTCAATCCGTTCCCTTGAAAAACCTTGCTGTATCTCTTTTGCGATGTATCTAAATAATTTAACTGCTTTCTCGCCACAAGAAATATATGAGTTGTTTTTAACTTTTAAGTTTTCTTTTCTTCTGCTACTTCTCAGCTTAGTTCATCTTCTCTCATTATACGAGGGTTGATCCGAAAGTAATGATAATCAATATAAACCAAGGTGATTAAACTTAAAAAAATATTTATTAAGTTAATACATTTAGTCCATACTTTTTCCAAACCCAAAATACCCTTAGAATTTTTTTTTGCCCCTTACTCTTCCAAAATGCCCCAACAGTGGCCATCACGTCGCTATTATCTCCAAATTTCTTGCCCCGCATATGTTCGTTGAGCCGTGGGAGGAGGTAGAAGTCATTGGGAGCTAGATCTGGCGAATAGGGTGGATGTTCAAGCAGCTCGAATCCTGTTTCTTGAATTGCAGCCATCGCAACTGCAACCTTGTGGACCGGTGCGTTGTCTTGATGAAACAGCACGCCGGCTCGCAGTTCGCCGCGTCTTTTTTCCTCAATAGCCTCCAGCAATCTTTTATATTGGCTCCATTTTCCAAATATTTCACCATAACAATTCTTTCAGTGTCCCAGAAAACTGATGCATAAGCGATGAAAAGGGTCGCTTCCAGGTCATCGATTGATGTTTGGTTTCTGGATCAAAATGGTGGATCCAAGTCTCACTCATGGTTTCGAAACGTGGCAAAAACTTCTCCAGATCTGCCTGGAATTTTTCGAGAAAAACCCTCGAAATGTCGACTCGTTTCTCCTTTTGCTCGTCCGTTGACATTCTCGGCACCCAACGCGCCGAGACCGAAATGGAATTCGTTAACAATTCTTTGAACACTGCCATCCGAGATCCTTGTGACCTTAGCTATATGCCTGATGGTCACTCTTTGATCTGCCAACTCGACATCTTCGACTTTTTTCACGTTGTCTTCAGTGAGGGACGTGAATGGACGTCCTTCGTGGTATTCATCTTCAGTGGATGTTCTTTCTAAACCAATTAGCCCAGCGTGCAACGCTGGAATATGGAGGGGCAGAGTCCCCTAGTATTTCCACCAAGTCGCTCTCTATGGGTTTGTTAGGTATTTTTTTTTCAAACACAGGTACTTAATAGCAACTCTGATTTCATTTTTCTTCATATTGATGTTCTCTCTTCGACTATTCGTGATCAAAAGAATGTACCTCCCTAGAATCGTGGCCTATGTTTTTTTTCGTACTGACTTAAGGAGTATATGAGGTAGTGAATATTTTTTTTTTTAAATTTTAATATCACAACTTTTGGGTGATCCCTCGTTTTCTCTCATCTGTTATGAATAGATTTTATTTGTTTACGACGAACCTATTATAAGCCAAAATATGTTGTTAAGGCTATACTTCCGATTTATACAGATCTCAGTAATGAGAAATTATTAAAAAGATGTGTGGGTAGTTTCACAAACAATAACAACGAAAGCTATAATTAACTATATAATAGGTGTATTATATGACCTTGGGATAGACGTCTTGATGTAAGTTGAGAAAAGACATTTTTTACTCCATGTAAAGTGCTTTTGAAACTTTAAACGCGTTTGTGTTTTTAAAGTCACTGACCAAGATTTTTCGAAAATGGCTGAACTAATCAATCTTTAAATTTTAACACAAGCTTTTCCAGTCTATTTTTTAGTAATCAATCGAAGATTTTTTTTCCCACCGATGAATACTTATATTTTTATCAACAATTTAAGGTTAAAATTTTGGTGAAAAATCGATTTTTTTGTTTCGAAAAGCCGCCAGCTTATTACAAGATTAGACATTACTTTAACGAAATCCGTTTGGATTTCTCTTTTTAAATGATCCAGCCCAGAGATATCGTGGTCACCGCAAGGCGCCTTTTTTTTAGAGGAGCTCCTAGAGATCAGCTGTAGCAGCTTTCAAAATTATTATTTTTACAGTTATTTTGAAAATACAGTTAAAAGCTATCATATTATGTGTACAAATTTTTACATTAATAAATTTAAAAGTTTTCTCAGGAAAAATGCTTGAAATTTCGCTTTGTTTGGGCCTCCTGACTGTATATAACCTCTTAAGTAAATGGATTAAAAATCTACCGTCGAGTTTTTAGAACAATTGAGCAGTGGAATAATATTTTATTCTAAGTCAAAAAATTTCAAAAATTAAATCTTCATAATTAATTTAAAAAAATCTTCTTTTAAATTCCTAACGATAAAATTGCAACTGACTATATTGTAACCATAGTTTTGTATGGGATTTGGAGCGACCAGCTACCCCCTTAGAGCAGATGTAATAGGCGGCCCAACATTAGGTATCACTTCATTTAAAACAAAATACAGATATTTTAGACCTACGCCTCTGCTTCTATCCATTAAACTTTCCCAAACACTTCATCAACATCACCTATTCAGCGATCCCTCCGCTTGTGAATATTTAGGACTTGGTATAAAATGAAAACCTCTTTGCACTAGGTATAATATCAATAAATCAAAGTGAGCAAATTAAAATGTCTTGTCTTCAGGGCATGAACCATCAGGAAACCCGGAAATCGTTGCAACCAACAAACTAAACGACCAATTCTTTACTCTAACGTACTCGCATTCATTACATTCTTCCTCTCTCGACTAACTGCACATGTTCCTTCGTTCATCATAGAGTCGAGTGCATCGAGTACATTGCGCGAGGCATATGTAAACTGCAATATAAAGACTAACAATAAAAACAAAATGAAAAAATGCAACACCACCAACAAAGCAGCCAAAGTCACTAAAAACAACAAAGCGATCGACGATGGAATAAGTACTAAGAGCCTAAAGTAGGAGTTAACGGAACCTTTCGCAAGTGGCACTATAAAGATAAATACTCCGGGGAGGATAGGTTTATGTAGCTTCCATTGATGTAAAGAATACTTTAATTACACGTATTGCGATTTCAAATACTCATTCGACGAACGCAAATTTCCCTTACAGCAGCCTACTACACTATTTGCAAATTCTTCCGAGATTCATTTTTCGCAGCAGATTTGGAGAGTTGCCGTTTTCTGATGTTTATTGCTTCCCAAAAATTTCCATCCCATTATTTTGATAATAGAAATTTGTTTCATGTTTCACTGTACAGTTGCATCTAAAATTTAAAGATTGGTCTTGAGTCATCATATTTTTAGTTTGTGTGAACCTGTCATCGCACAGCGGTTTCGCGAGAATTCGATGAAAGATAAACAAAACGTAGATTGTGTTACAGAAATGCCAAAAGTTTCTTGGAAGTTTTTTCAAATTACCGTCGGCTTCTTTTGATCATCGCAAGAAATTGCAGCTCGAGTGGGTGAAATACAGTTTCGCACCCAACTGACAACTCTATAAAAGCCCATAACAAATGATACTTTGCATCGTAAAATTATCTCATTTCCCTTGCACATCTACATCGTTCCCATGAGCCATTTACGTAATTCCCCGGGACAAGCTGCGAACCATGTTCGCAGATTTATCTCGACAATTAAGAGCCAAGTAAACTGCAGATCAGCACTGCCAAATTGGTACAAGACAAACCATATACGACGAATCTGATTCTTCGTGAAATCATCATCCTGACGATGCCATGCCAAATTCAAATGAAAGTCCGCGTAACGCGTATGCACATCTTCCTCTGTAGCACTTTTCCTGTATACATATGGACATACATACAGGTGATAGAAATATTAAAGGAAAAAAGCTACGAGTTCGGGGTCAGTTTAATTAAATTGTTTGCGCACATGGCTTTGAAACTTTCTCTCTAGGCATGAGGAGTTTATTCGAATTACATGAGGTTGCGATATTTGACCGTGCATAGACCAAACTCCGGTGGGGGCGGTCATCAAACGCCTTCGCACACCAATCCCAAACATCACACTGGTTTCTTCAGCATAACGCATCGAAACGGTCATGTAGATAGTACAAATCATACTTATTACCGTACGTCTTCCTATGCTCAGATGCTCCACAACAGAGTATCCATCTCATCCACCATATGTGGTGTGCCACGATAGCAGCCATGTGCTTATTGTGGAAATGACCTGATAGTGTAGCGTAATGATTTAATCTTACGGTGAATTAATGATGAAAAGAAAGAGTGGAATTCATGTGGCGAATACGTTTCGATTAGACTGTAATTGAATATATTGTGGCAGTTCGTATGTAAAGTTAATCAAATGCATGGAGAGTTGTACGGAAGTGCGTAGATAAATGTTGCATTAAAGTTGTATACAGTTGATGTTGATCGATTTGATTTCGTTAATAACGATCGTTCATTTCGGGATGGGTGGATTACTAAAACTTTCACTGCCCGAAAACAGATTGGTTAAAGCGAGGTTTAAGGTTAGCGTTCATGCGGTCTGCAAATGTCAGCTGATGTTAATCGCTATCTTAGTTACTTGATTTATCAAAAGGTTGTGGGAGTATCGGAAAATAAATTAGTAATTTTAGTGGATGTTTTTCACTGGTGAAGATATCAATTGAAAATTGTTATTTTTTTCCTCGCAGTATAGCCATGTATATTTGATATCCATCGTGAACTATTTTGCTGTAATTTTTTACACCGAGTAAGATTAAAGTGCCAGATTTCAGTTTCTCAATCCTCTTTCAATATAAGCCTCAGGAATATGAAATTTAAATATTGCGTTTGTGGTCATCGTCAGCAGTAAGCTTTTTCAGCGATAGGCTAGAATTGTCTTACTTGAGTCGTCTCGATTCTGCGACTTAGTTCATCAGTCCGCGACTCCTCAGAGTGGTCTACTCTCTGGATCAATTGTATCCTCCTATTCTTTCCTAGGATTTTTAACTAGACTTCTTTCCTCTACCCTTTACTGCTTTTCTGAGTGGTCGGTTGACCTGCTTCCAACGAACGTGACCTCTTAATTAAAACATTTGTCGTTTTTATGCAGGTTAGTCTTATATTGCTGTAATTTATTCGATCTTTAGCCGGACCAAAAAATTTCCGTAGCACTTTGTGCTCGAAATTGTCCACGATTTTTTTTCACGGAATCACTCATTATCGATTTCGCTTCCAAACATCATTCTATCAAAGTGCACTTCCGTCTATCATATTGAGTGTCGTTTATCTTTATAGGCACTCTGCTTCTTCATGAGTCCATTATACTACTGAAAGAAACTGATTTGCAACATGATGAGCCATTCTTTGGGAAACGAATGTTCTCACATCTTGTTTTCAAGCTCTAGTCCCACCATTTTGAGAAGGCTAATCAGAGCTTGAGTCAAAATATCGTATCTGTCAAAACCCACTGGAAGGGGAAGAGATCGCTAAATAAAGGAATAAAAGTCGCGAAAAATTCAACTCTTTGCAGATCCGTCAAAATTTTAGGCAATATAGAAGCTACTAGCTAAATATTTTTCTCGTTCTACTAAACATTGAAATGACAGGTGAGATTGCTATCTGATCTTCTTCAGTATCTCTAATTAAACACATTGGCTTCTCCATCAAAGCTCATCACTCAAGTGTTTTCAGGACAGCCATACTCGCTCTTGCGTCTTGCAGATCCTGTTCGAGAACTGTTAACATGTGCAGAGTGGCTGTCAACAAAAAGGGAAAGCATAATCCTATCCGGATTTTGTGGTGCCAGGACATAGTGTTGTCATAGGCAATGAAAAAGCCGATGAATTCGCAAGCAAAGCTTCAAGAGCTAGGAATAGCACCTGTATTACTTTATCACTATCAATCGCTGACACCACAAGTAAACTAGATGCGGCCATACGGGCTAAACTAAAGTCCGCGTCAACAGGACGGGCTGTAAGGTAACCGGGACATTATGCAGGAGACAATAAGCAGGAGACTGCTCAAGCTCACCAGAAATTGTTTGAGAGCGACGATTGTCTTGCTTACTGTGTCTCACGCGAATATGGACTGACATCCAGCCATTTATACAAGAGGTGTGAGATGGCAAAGTATCGAGCATACTCTTTCAAATTGTCCAGTCCTAAATAATAAGCGCCTCAATATTTTAGGTTTCGAAAGCTAGCAAAGACAGTTACGTTGAATCATCTGAATCAGTTTATCGAAATGAATCTCTAAAAATCTCACAGGATCTATACTGGTAGCTTAATGGCGTATGCGGCAACCCTCTTCTATAACCTAACCTAAGTGTCACTATTGCTGGGTAGAGAATTCAATCATCTAAATTGATAAACACGTTTTTAGAGAGATTTTTCGCAATTATTCCTGAAATTGCTGGTTTTTTCAAAATTTTAACCGTTTTTTTTTTACTTTGAGATAGCCGTATAATTTTAGGAATTTTATTATTGAACTTTTTTTGGTTTTTGATAGGTAAAATATTTTGATTTTTCATGAACAGAAATTACTAAAAAGAATTGCGAAAATTTCAAAGGAGAATCCGATGTCAAAATTTTCAGATTAGGTTTGGAATTTTATTTCATATATTCAAATACCATGATGTGATGTTCTTCTGAATACATAAATTGTTATTGGATTGAATTTTCCTGTCACTTTTTTTGATTGATGTAACTAGCTCTGTGTATGTACTTTATATCTCAAATATTAACCAGCTATTCTAAAATATCTGAAAATGTGTAGTAATCATGAATAGATTTTCTACCGTAGACTGATTACTTGGATAATTACTTCACGCAATTGGATGAGTAGTTTTGATGAAAGTAAATGCTACCAGCTGTTGCGATTTTGAAACTTTTAATAATGTTTAGATTTTTCGGTTTGAAATATGTCCTGTAAAAGAAACATTTGATCTTTTTTATGCGAAAAAAATAAGGACACATAAATTGTTAACGGAATAATAATTAAAGCTGTCAATGAAAACATGGTATTCAACGAGCTAAGAGACATGTAATGCTCGATTAAATATCAATAGGAGAGGTATAAAGCACGACAGCTTGTGAAAGTAGCACCTGCTACAAATAAAGAAGCTCTGAGTATTCCAGTAGTTGAATAAGACATTCAAGTTCCTACAATGGATGGCGTACACGCACCTATATATTACCTCAGAAAAAATAAAGTTCCTGTAGTAAATAGATTTCCGGTATTCTAAATTGCTTCAAAAACCTTTTGCATGGATTCATTCCAAAAATATCGACAGAAAATCCAATATTGAGTAATTGGCACACAAGTAAGGGCTATCTCAGTAAAATTTTGCACATTTATCTTTGGCAATATTTCAGGAAGTATACCTGCGCCAGATCTTTAAGTCATATGGTAATCTTCTATATGAAGGACAAAAAACTATAGTAGTATTCATTTAACCAGGAGTTCCTCAACTGGCAACATGGAGTTGAAACAAGAAAAAGTACGACAGTTAATTATTCTCAAACTCGTATAAAATCCCGAAATCAAATCTTCAAAGATTGTTAAGGACCTTAAAACGTTACTATCAACGGTCAACTGAGTAATAGCGAATTATAACAACGGACTAGCTGTTACAAGGAAAAGAGGATCAGGTTGAAAATCTGGAAGTACCAACAAAGACAACGAAGAAAATTGTCAGGAAGCTCGAGACCAAACTCAACATTTCTGTTCGAGATATGGCAATAGTTGCTGATACATCGAAGGCAACGGTCGATCAAATGAATAAACGTTACAACCCGAAAACATGTAGGGCAAAAAAAGTTCCAGATCGATCCGAAAAAAGGAGAAAGTAGCAAAAATGAGGGTTCGAAGATAATACGATCAAAATGTGATGAAATTCGACTGTGTCATTTTAGATTACACAACTTATATCAAAGTAGACATCAGATAGATTCCTGGCCATGAATTTTGCACAGGTAAAGCGAAAGGTGCAGCAAAAGAAGTATTTAAGTCGATGAAAACCAGTAAATTTCCTAAAGAATACATGGTTTAGCAGGCAATTTGTCAATGTTGTCTAAGGAGCAATATTTTTATAGTGGAAGGTACAATCAATACCAGGGTTTATATCGAGGAATGCCTGCAGATGTGATTGTTGCCTTTCGTTTATAGGCGTGTTCTTTAAGTCAGACCTAACATCAAGTTATTATGCTAAGCACGTCAATTTTGTCCCCAAGGAGGCCAACCCACCTAATCGTCCTGATCTTAGACCAATAGAACGATACTGGGCTCAAATGAAACGAGTATTAAAGGAAAGTAATGGAAAAGATAAAAATGTATCTGATTAAAAAAAAAATGGGAAAAAGCGCACGAGATCGTTAATAAGACCTCTGTGAAAAACTCAATGTCGGGCAATCAAAAAATCAAAAAATCAAAAAACTGAAAATGTTCCCTCTAACCGACACTAACTTCTGTTGAAGCTCACACAGTTAATAGCGTATGCGAAACATATATCGACCTAATAACTAGAGCCACATTAGACAACAAGGAATTGTGGGTGTTTGTTAAGGGAGAGATGCCTTTGGCCTCTACGCTCTCAGGCCAGACACACGTACAGTTATTTCACTTAAAAAGATTAGTAGAGAGATAACTGCGTCCTACCTGTTATTTCTGCTCAAACAGATTAGTCCACATCTCCTTCCGAAATTGAGTCAGAGTACTCGACTGTTTGTGGGTATCGAAAGAACTGGAAATCTCTCTCGCATTAGACCTCTAACAGAGTCATAGGCCACAGCGTCGTTGTCTATATATAAGCTAAGGTAAATTAGTCTATGAGCTCATCGTCACACTCTGAATATGGATATTGGTGAAGGCGAATTGAGATGTTTTAAAAGCTTTGAACCCAGGAAGCTTTTCTAAATTTAGCGTCCAGAAGCATGATAAGAAAATTAAATTTATAGCCCAATCTATGAAGATCATACCATCCAGACAAAACTTAGTCTCAAAAGACTGCCATCACTTCCACATAATAGTGAAAACAATGGGCAGATCAAGTCAAAAGAATGGAGGTCCAACGGTGCCCCAGAAGAAAACGCCAAGTTTGAAAAACCAATGGAAGAATGGAAATGTTTGATTAATACAGATAATAAGCCACTGGTAGGAGTCACGGATTGGTGACCTAGATAGTAGAATCGATTAAAGGTCGATAATTTTGGAGGCCAAAGATCGGCTTGGACTGCCGTTCCTTCCATGATGTCGATGATCCTTAATCAACCACAAAAACAATAAAAAATTTAAAATTACATTTTTATTGAATAAAGCTGCAAATTTTCATAAAATAAGAAAATGCTAATTGAAGAGAGAGAGCAACAAGCAAACTAAACTGTCTGAAGGTCTTGCACTTTGGCTTCACTAGAGCGTTTCCTAACATACTAGAATAAATCAACATACATGAGTCTATAATTTCCTACTTCAGTCAACCAATACTATCCATTCCATATGAGCTTCAAATTTTTCCCGCAAGCCAAGCATATATCGTCACCCCATGCCCATTCTTTCTTTTTGGGTTTCAAGTTGAAAGTCATTAACAGCATTAACTCTTTTCGAGCTTCGTCGATTATTGTGGTTTACACTTTCCTCATTCGTCGGCAGCCAAGCGAAATAAATTTCTCCCACGTTGGGTAGGTTCGGTCCGTTTGGATCCTAGGAGCCAGATTACAAAGCATTTTACCAATGTGCATCGACACTTGATGGGTGCTTTACTGTCCTTAATAAGATTAGAGAAATTTAGTCCCTTACTAATCTTGTCGCATTTCAGATAGTTTTTCTTCGATTCTTAACGTTCGCCAAGTATTGAAATAGGAAGAAATAAAAAAAAACCTTTTCGCCACAATGCAGGTTTTATGAACATTCTGAATACAAAATGTTTCCACTACAAAAGCAAAAAAAAAAATCTGTCAGCTCATGTTCTATTGATGCCATATGGCTGCAAAAAGTTGACAGAGCTGATGCGGATGAAAAAAGGTGTCTTGCTGGTAAAAGCTTTGCATCGATTGCTTCGGAAAGAAAGTCAGTCAATCGAAAAGGATTAGTCCTGTGCTGGAAATACTGGTATAATAATCAGTTGTAAAGGGATGATTTATAAAAAAAAACATTTTGCTGTGTTCAAGTAAATTGGCAGAAAAGCTACCTGCAGACATATTAAGTTGATTTAGTTGCCCAAGCGACACATGCTATAATCCATTTAGAAGTATTTGTTCAACAATGAGTAGTCGCGTACTTACCGTTACTATTTGCTGATTTTAATCTGAAAAATAAAAGAAGATGAGTTAATATGTTTGTTTTTTTTCTATGGTTTAAAGATTTATGTTTTTGTGTTGAATAATTTTTCTCTAAAATGTAGAATAGTATTTCACGAGCTATTATGCTAATTCAACCTAATGATTTTCGTCATTTCATGAGCTCTAATCGAGTTTGTTTATAGCAATCCAATCACCGTGGCGATCGCTTGTCGTTGAATTAGATCCATCCGTTTGACAAGAGAACATTGTTTCGCAATTACTATAAACCACAAAACGATACGATCGACAAATAAATGACGATAGAAAACACCTACATAGACCTTACTATGGTGCATGCCTGTGTTGCAAATGTTGACAACAGTTCTAAGATGATTATCTTCGTTTGCATTGAGAAAAGTACGGCATCGAACATAGCAATCATTATGTCTTACCTGAAAGTGAAACAATAATAGGAAGTGATTGCCCATCAGCCAAGCTCTTCAATAATGTACAGGTCAGTGTCGAGGACTATGACAACCATTAGGAAGAATCATCGCCAATATTAAACTGGCAATATCATATTTGATGTTTTCAAATGACGATCCAAATTGGTTGGATCTTGTTTTCTGTTTAAGGCTGAGCAACGCGGCACGTTATCGAAACAATAAAATCGCTCAAATAAAATACATTAAAACGGTCAATACCAGATAATCCAATTGTCTCCGTAGCACGCGTTCCTCCGCAATCGTGTTCTTAATTTTAAAGAGGATCTAAATGATCTTCGGATTCGATCATATTGAGTGGGCAACGCAATGGACACCGTATTGTCCGTGCGAGATGCACACAACGGTCCATTGCCCGTTTCGAATACGTGGGCGCTCAGTGTGGGACCTAATCGGCACTCGATTAATAATTCCGACTGCGATTGAATGCATACAAATTTGCCATTACGGAGATACTGTGCTTAATTTATACAGATGGTTGTTGTTTTTCGAAATGAAAAGAAATATTTGGTTAGATGTGGAGAACGTGAAATTATTCATTGAATTCTTCAATGTTTGCATTTTAATGGCCATCGATCCGAATGAAAGTTGACGTAAGTGAATTTTGTATGCAAATAAAAGTGATATTTGATGAAGTCTTCACTTCTATGGCCAGCGGTCAGTTGATTTTATTAGTGTATAAAAAAACTGATTGCAAATTTTCTATGTTGTGTGTATGCCAAGCCACGTGCACTGCAAATGTATAGCTGTAAAGGATTTCCTACAAATAGCAGTGAAAGTCGTGCATTTCAACTCAAGGGAAAAATTAAAGTTGCCAGAAATATGAGTAAACTCTATATCTACCATTACTAGCGATGTTCATAGTCAGATGATTCATCTGAGTTTTCCAACAAAAATCGACAAAGTACGACTTGGTTCTCGCTGCACCTAAGCGAGCCTAGCATGCGAACACGAAGTTTTAATTAAGTTCACCGTTCAGCAGAGTCGAAGATGCAATTATGATATTTTTCATTATATCTTACACAATTCGCTAGCAGTTTAACCATATCAAGTATGAACGATTCTTTACTTAATGGATTTGTCACGAACAAAGGGATTGGTTTAGCAATTTTCGAATTGATAAGATAGAAGGTGGTTTGTGCATGAGAATCTATTCTAGACGATTATTACTGGTCTTAATTAAAGAAAATTGATGAACTTTGAATTGCTGTTTCTGAGAAAAAGATAGATTAATATAATATACAGTTGATTTAAAATAATAACAATTGGTTTTGCGTTGAAAGCAGCAGGAGAACGGATAAAGAGCTTAACATTTCGATTAGGCTCTAATCTATTACCAATTTGTTGCATCGAGCTATAGCGAAAGTAAACACGATAGAATTTAACGAGAAATATGTAAGATTTCTTAGCTCTAATTCTACGATGAACCATGGTTTGAGATTGTACCGATACGATAAACTACTGCACTCGGTTGCCACCACATGCAACATATAAATATTTATATCTTTCATCGAATATACATTTTCCGAATTCTAATCACTTTTCTTCTAAATCTAAATCCCACTCAACTTTCTCAATGACAGGGACCACGATTGCAAATGCATGTGATTTGAATCACATGTCACTGCGAACATGAGAGTCATCAACATTTCTCCATTTGCGCAACATTTAGATACTGTATCTTTAGTGCAAACTTTAGCCGTGATTCAAATAAGATCTGTCTGCATTCTTGGCTGTCGCCAATTCAAGTATGACCGACTTGACCAATTTGCATCCGAATGTTATGTGCAAAATATTAATATCTTTAATCCTATATTTTAGTATGAGTTTAATGTTTTCGCAATAGCTGCGCGACAGATACTTGATAATTGAAAGTAAGCAAGGTACAAAGTATTGAGATCAATTTATATAATAGGTGTTTCAAAACGATATCTGAGCCGCTAAATGTCTTATTCATGATGAATAAAAACAAGTTTAGTATCTGGGACGATATTTTTGCAAACATGTATTATATTAAAGTTTGAAGAGAATCCGTGTGACTTAACGAAGATCTTTGTTTGAGCACATTCACTTCTTTATTAAATAAACTTTCAACTACAAAATTTGTTTAGCATGAATGAATGAGCGCAAATTAAAATTAATTTGAAATAAAAATCGTTTTCACTCCAAGGAATTGTTTGGGATACTTTGGTAATTGGAAGAAATGAGCGATCGAAAATGTAATTCCACAAAATGAAATAAAAATTCTTCCAATAAAAAAAACCAATCAGCTAGGAAAGGAAATCCAGAACTTCTGTTTCATCGTATATATCATCAACTGCTCTGCATATCCTTTAAGATTCAAATTTTTTGATTTCTGAAATTTAAAATTTGCACTTTGGAAGTTCGTTGGGTTTTGTTAGCATTAGCCCTACGACTTTTATTTGAAACCAATCACACAAACAGTCTTTAACTGCCCATTTTTTTATCGATGCGATACAAAAATGCATAGATTTTTTGCTATTGTCTTCCCACATTATTTTACTTAAATCAGGGAGTAAAAAGTGCTAGAGCATCGTGATGCATTTTTATATAGTTGCTTTTCTGTGTTTCTAGGTTTCTAAAGGAACACCTCTTTTTTTGGTTTTTAGGACGTGAGCTTGTGACATGTGCGAAGAAAAGTTTACTTCTAAGCTATTTATAAATGACAAATGTTTGCACTGACTTTTCAGTGTTTGATTAGCATTTTTAGTCATCGAAAAAAAAGATAATTTTATCACAAAAAAAAAAATTCGGTTTTGCCTGTGATAATATGTAATATATGGATGTAAATGAGAAAAACCACTAGTGCCATACTGTGATGAGCAAGGTGATTTTGCTAAAAATTATCATGCGGTTATATTTTAACTAAAATTATTAAGCAGTTGTATAAACGCGCTCGAGTACGGCCCAAATATATATATATATATACATATATATATATATATATATATATATATAAATATATATATATATATATATATATATATATATATATATATAGATATATATATATATATATAGATATATATATATATATATATATATATATATATATATATAGATATATATATATATATATATATATATATATATATATATATAGCTGTGTTTAATGAAAGTAGCTGTGTTTAATGACTACGAAAAAAGAGCAGAGCATCTCAAGGAAACTTAAAATATAACAGCTGTCAAAAAAGTCGAACAACTTCGAGCAATTCAAAGGCAATTCTCAGAGCTGATTGCTTGTCAAAAGCTCAACCTGTCAACTCACTAATAAAAAACTCTAATTCAGTTATAATATTTTGCTGAAAGTCGATTCCATGACAGTTGATAAACAGGTGGTTGGTTGTTCGAACTTGCTCTACCAAAAAAGGTAGAGTGGAAATGGTGCTCTTAGAGAAGTCTCATGAAACACAAAATTTTGAATATGAAAGCGAAGAAAGTCTCTTGACTTGTTATAACTCAAATCGGATACCTTGCGTTATTTTTCAACTGAAAAAATAGTATCTCAAATTATTCGAATATGCTACAGAAAGGTTGTTACATGTTTCAGAAAAAACGAAAAATTGAGCAACCGATTACAACCCGGGGAAGCAACCTTTTAAGAAATAACTAAGCAGATCAACGAGTACGCAATTAATCCCGTATCAACGCATTTGCGGAAACAGGAGCGAAAAGAAATTTTGTAAAACTTTTTGATGCTAAAACGATGAAATAGAAGTTTGTAAACTTTAATTTTAGTCAAATTGAATATATTACTTCTAACCAAGCCCACGTTGGGCGCTTACCTGTTGGCAACATTCTTACTTTCCAGCCAAACTATTGACTCAGGCGACCACCCCGAATTCCTAGAGTTGGCCTGTACCAAATGCATCAGTTCGACATTTACGACAGTTTTTAGGAAACGATAATATGAACTGATCCTTTATGAACGTAATAGATAAATTTGTGTTCGCTTAAAATGCAAGCGCATAAGAGCAACTGTTGTACTAGATATTCGACCATTTTTTTTTCAATAGCTGCTTCCATAGATATTTATGACAAATACTCAATCAAACTCTTTTCATTTCCTTCTAAAATTATTATAATTTTCAATATATTATAATAAGAGCTTTTAGAAAACAATTCTAAGCGAATATTCGGAATTTGCTGAAAAGTTTTGCACTCAAACCCAGAGCTCAGCTACAAATCACAAAGCTTGCAATGCAAAAATAAATACAAAATCCCTGCATAGTTGCTTCCGCCAATTTATCGATGTCGACATCATAGATGAGATAGTGACCCACACGATTCCAGAGAAAAATATCATATCAGGGAGCTACAGAGCGAATTCACTAGTTACTGACAAATGCAAAAGGAATGATAAGATTATTGAGCATTTTGGCATATAAAAGAATTTTTGAAGATGTATTGTATCGAGACATATTAAAGTTACGATGGTTTAGTTAGAAAGTTCATAGTTCCAAAGGTGTGGTATTGGTATTAATATGGTACTGTGGTATTTCTCTGCTACCTTAAGTTAGCTGGTAGATGATCGTTTGCATAACTCAGAGCCATTGTTGAAAAAGTTGTCCAAATATTTTAAAAATGTATTCATTCCTGCTCAAATTTTTTGTGTTGAAGAAACAACTGTGCCATTTCAAAACTGACGAAGCAATCCATTACATCAAAAAAATCACATATATAGATCCAAGCTATTCAGTTTGTGCAGCAGTGGTGAGCACTCACAGAAAGTGAAATTTTGTAAAGACCATCTATTGATGGTATTTTATTCGAGGAAGATTTTAAGTGGAGGATAATTTCGCAGTTCATAGTATAGTCCTGCTGAAGAATAGCATTACTACTTTTGGATTTTCAGTTTTAGAGTGATTCCTATGTATGCGGTTTTTACTGCTGGAGGTCAAATATTCGGCTTAAGGCTCATTGAGATGGATGGTCTTTACAATAGATGGTCTTTAGGTCCATCTATAGATCATCTATTTAGAGAAATTTATTGATGGGATGTAGAGAAAAGGAATTGTAGTCTGAACCCACGAATATTGCTTAAATTTATCTTAAAATTTGTTAAGCTCGAGACGAAAAATTAAAACTAATTACTTTTATAAAAGCTTTGAGTTTGCAAATGTTTTGCTTCATATTATGTTGACTTAAAATAAGAGAGTATAGCTCGTGAAAAGCAAAAGAGAAACCTGTGCCATGAAATGGTGTACTTATTTTATTTATTAAACATATAGCCACAACTGTGGATGTTTGAAGACGTAGTGACATCATAAAAAACTGCAGGCCATCATAAATTATAATGAATATTATAATTTGTGACCAAATGTACGGAACCAACTCTCTCTCTCTCTCTCTCTCTCTCTCTCTCTCTCTCTTCAAAAGTCACTCAAACAATAGATATCACTTGCAATTGACTTTTATTTGTGTATTCATCTTGCATGTTGTAAGAATACTTCTTAATACTTCAAATTGCATATATAACTGAGTAGGAGAGATGAGACTCAACATATTCTGAAACCTACGAAATTATAGAGGAAGAAGAAGGACGAGAAAAATTTAGTCAGTTAAGAACTCTTCTCACTCTCGCCAAACTGGGCTACTTTAAGCTTAACTTAATTTGCGATAAGAGGATCCTTGTTAGAGTTTTCAGCTTCAAACAACACAGTGGTCTGCAATGGTCTGCAGCCACAGTGACAGCAGCGTTGTCATCAAGAATTGAATTTCTTTTCTCTCTTGATGATCTTGCTAATTAACGGCTCAATATTTTTTTAAATTTATTGAAGAATAAATTTAGAAGCTGTGTTTTGTAAGATTTTGTAAAGTCTGAATCGAGCAGTCGTACTTATACACTCGAGATGAGCAGTGTTATTACTAGGTCTTCTAACAATATATGCAAAGTAAAATAATCCCACGACAACCCTCGTACGGGTCTAGGGGGTTGAAGCTGGTAGAGAGCGTCAGTTTAAATTTACAATAATTGTGAATAAGAGTATGAAGTGATTAGTTGCACGACTCACTTTACCCCTGATTAATTCAAGTACTTATTTAGAGCTAGGTGAACTGAAAGCTTGGTGCGCGATCCCTTGTCTGAACCTGGATTCGAACCACGGACTCCACACACAAGATGCTAGTGCTCTTCCCACTAGACTACTCATGCTTTTAACCATATATGAATATAGGTATATTTTATTCGAGGAAGATTTTAAGTGGAGGATAATTTCGCAGTTCATAGTATAGTCCTGCTGAAGAATAGCATTACTAATTTTGGATTTTCAGTTTTAGAGTGATTCCTATGTATGCGGTTTTTACTGCTGGAGGTCAAATATTCGGCTTAAGGCTCATTGAGATGGGACACTTTTAGGTCTTTTCCGGGGCTGGCAAGACTCTTCATTAGATCTATACCTTAGTGCCCAAATTTAAAAGACTATATTATGAATATATCTACACGAATAACAGAAGCTTAAGCTGTTAGGAGGTTGTGGTAGAAAATAATCAGAATGTTTGTGTGCTCAGATAGTGGGATTAAGCAGTTCTGAGCCTATTTTAGTTCTTAGCATATTTTAGTATAGAGAAAAAGTTTATCGCAACGACCAGAAACAGCTATTACCTACTAGTACGTATCCATTGGAAAAACAAATGCAAAAACATCAGTAACCTCTCTCTTGTCTTTCCTGCCTAAAACCACACATACATTTACTGGATTCTTAGTGGATTCCCAAACCGAAACAATAGCTTGCTCAAAATCTTGTAGTCATTCGTACTGTATTCATTTCAATTAAACGCACATTCAACTCGAATAAGAGCATACCACCTTGCATTCAATGCATTCTAATAAATACGGAAAAAACTATGTCGATTTTATCTTAATATAAGTACACTCCGATCTTGTTCGCCTAACTGCTTTCTAACAATCTATTGATTCCTCCGGCTTGGTGCAGCTACATTCGTAAGGCCGATACAGAAATCTCATACAAAAACACGGAAGATGCATTTTTTACAATCGGTCGATTGACTCAATCCAGATAACTTTATAGAGAATACCAGTTAGTGAGACTGGATATCTTACTACAATACATAGATATAGGTGCATAGAAGCATTATGTGATCGTGTACATTATAATTTACAATCCTCGTAAATTCTCCACACTAACCTTTAACACTTTCGACGAGAAAATCGATTTTCTATGCAATAAAGTGATCTTGTAGCGTATATGCACAGTATGCACTGTTGAATGGATACACGGATTCACCAGACTACGTATTCGAGTACTGTTGCAACTAATGCATTATTGCTAGAAGTTACGTACTTGTGCTGGCTGCGAGTGTTCCGTTGCAACGGAATCGTGAAAAAAATGAACTAGATTCTTGAGCCTTATAAAGTCAACTAAAGTCTTGATTCAAGTCGCTGCAATTAACCTTTTATCCAATTGAAAATTTGCTGAATCTATCGTCAATTTGGCCTAGCCTGTATTAGTCGATTGTTTTGTGATCGTTTTGCAAAATGCAAATTTTTCTCATGTTCGACATACACGAGCGGTGGCATTGTGAAAACTGTTGAGTTTTTCTATTGCCGACTCGAAAAGTTACGTGAGTGCACTGGGTGCAAAAAGTATTTGAATGGTGACAATATCCACTAGCCACATCATCGTTCATTATTGACGCGAAGCATTACAATTTGCAATTTACGCAAAGCTCGTAAATTTTGGCCTATCGGGATTGTTTTTAAGTTGCAATTATGCTATTGAAAGTTAGTAAATTGCAAAATACCAACCGCCTCTAGAAAGTATTTTCGAAACCGCAGTGTATCGAGGCACGGCCAGTGGCTGGGCACTCTGAGAAGTTCAACAACTGGCACGTATTAGCAGTGGCGTGGCGTGACAATTCACCGAAGGGAAGCAATTGGTTGATGTCCATGGGTGATTATGCTTTCCGCAAATTCGTTACGTGTAATAGAACCCCTCAATAAAATCACCCAGGAATTACTAACAGGGACGTGAGAATAGACATTTTGTATTCTTATGAAAATAAAAGTTCACAGTCCTTCACACAATAAGAAACCATATCAATATTTATCAGTAAAATAATAACATTCCCAGAACTAGAAATATAATATTTTTGAAAGTGGCCAAACTTCGAAGAATTGAAAATGTTTAAAAATATGAAACCTTGAGTTTATTTTAACGATTATGCTATCAAATATTTCGACATAAGCACTTGTAAAGAATTGTACAACATTCTCATTGTTGTCAATTATGCACCTTGCTGTTTTACGACGCTGTGCTGTTTCGCAAATCGACCATAATTCGTCCCCGATTTCCATGAAACTGTTTCTTAAAGATTGTATAAGATCTGAATATGATACATTATATTACTTTGTTAGGACTGAAATATATCGAATAGTATGTATTTTTTTGTTTTTTTTTTTTTTAGAAAAAAACATTAAACAGAAAAATAAACTAAGAATCTTTAAGTAAAATGAAAAGCCCACTCTCACTATTAACGATCTCTCCGTCTCAATTAGCACTATCATTTTCAGTTATATATTCCACGAGCTATTTTAATTGCAAAAATTTTTAAAAAAAACCTACCATCAAAAGTCCAACGTTTTGGAGCTAATTTTGGGAGCATTTTTTGACGAATAAATACAAAGCACATAAAATCATGTTCTTTATTGAAAAACTAGTAATAGATTCGGAAAGTATCGACATTCGCGTATACTATTGAACGATTTAGATAAAATCAAATTTAGTCGATGTTCGAAAAAATGAATAAATATTGCGTTTTTATACATTTTTTTTGTACATGCCTGCAATCCAGGTATTTTGGCAGATATTACAGAGGCTCCTCAAGGCTTTAAATTTTCGGACAGTATGCAAAACAAGGTTAAATGAACGGGACGCAGTTTGGTTATCAGAAACATCTGTGAGATTTTACAAGTTTCTTTAACTGCACCGGAAGAAGTAATATAACCAAAGGTTGTTGAAAGTTGTGATCGATATGATATATCGGTTGTTTTTTCTAATATTATTGCTATGAATTTGCTTTTCTAAATTTCATTACAAATATCTTTCAATATTTTTTTTTTAAAACCAACTAACGAGATCGTTTTGAATATAATTTGATGTTCCGGAAGATACACTTGCTTGGTCCAAGTGAGCTGGCAATTATCGGTTACGCACTGTCAAAAGATTAATTGTCTTTAGGTGATCTACCCCTATTGCAAGAATACACATTTTCATTATGACTATGTAATGCTTCTTCTTGACATCCTTAATGACACACAATGTTTATTAAAATCTTCATTGTTTCTCAATTTCTCCTAACTGTGAGCAATATCACTGAATATTTATATTAACTACTCAACAATTCTTCAAATCACCGGAATCAAACTTGGAAATTAATAGGAGCTATTTGTACCATACCTGTTCACAGCTTAAACATTTTTTAAATTACAAAATCCGATATTTCGCCAAATGTCTGAATCGCTTGAAAAAAGCACACATGACCAGCAAAAATATTTTTGTTTAATATTACAACCGATAGTCCGTTCCGAGTTTTTCATTTAATAATTTTCTGATCAAACTGTCGAGTAGGTATATGTCCTTGTTATAGAGACAATTTTCACGGTTTTGATCGGTCCTGGTTGATGATGTCCTTTTTTTAAGCAAATTACCGAGATCCAATGAAATAAAATTTAAATAAGTTGACGAATTCTAAAATTTTGACCCACAGAACAAGTGAATACATTCACCTATTTCAACCTTTCTATATTTCAAATATCAATTAAAAGTAAATTCTAGTCTACAACTTCACCTATTACTACCAAATCCTATAAGCTATAAGTGACTAAAAGCCTTCGCCAATTGAAAACACCTTCATAAAAGTTTCTATACAAAATAGAACATACAAAAAAATAATGTCATAATATAAATCATAAATAAAACACATAAAATAACGACTTATTGAATCCATAGCCTCTGGCAATGCTTGTCACATATCGTAATTCAAATTCGCTCACAGCAAGTATTCTTCATTCACAAAAAATCTGTACAAGCAAAGTAAAATTATAGCAATAACAATTTACCCTGCTGCTAGTGAGGGGAACGCAGGAATATGTTCTGAACGCAGGAATATGATACTCAGAGCGGACTCTGAGTCTCTCTCTTGAGAAGATAATTTCCCCTAGGAAGCAACATTTTCATTGCTTCCAAACAGATCGTATGAACACGTTTTTTTTCATGACGTCACAGTCTAGCCTATATGGGGTCAAACAAACGGTCGTAGATGCAATTTTTATGTTGCTTCCAAGCCGTTGTCACAGCGCCGTTGTTGTGCTTTCATGATTTTCATTCTGTGGCGTTACCAGATCAACTGTGTGAGATGTTCACAATTTGATTTGAAAATTTTTTTTTAATAAATGTTTATACGCGATTATTCCACGATTTTGAAAAAAAAAACAATTTAAAATTTATGTCAGCCAAATGTAAGGGAAGCAATGCTTCCCTTGCTTCCATGAACGCCACGCCACTGCGTATTAGCATTCATCGTCAAGATACAGTTGATTGTATCTTTTAGATCACTAGATCATAGTGTCTTGTTTGTACCCACATAACTATAACACGAAGGTGAACGTCAGCCGTACACACAAAAAGCCGTTAACAATACCATCTTGAGTCGATACTGATCTAAATTTCCGCAATGATCGGTCGAATAATGTGACTTTAGGGTGCTACGATCGGCTGTAATGAAATTGCTGTATCTTATTCGTTTCATTAAGTGCATCGGCTGTACACTACCTGGACTTCCTGCAATATTGAAGAAGCAGCAGACGATGCATTTAGGCTCACACATCGAGATGAGCCGAGGATTTAGGGTGAGATTGGCGAATTCAGCTTTATCTCGGAGATAACTTTATTACGACAAACTTAATTAAAAGCAATCGAATCGTTAATTGATCTGCACGTTCGGCCGGCCTTCAGCATCACCAAAACTCTTATCGAGCCTGACGTTCCTTCATTATTTATTAGGCTTTTAGTATAATTTTTAAATAGGAATATCCGCTGGTAATTTTTTTCGCTCACTTGATTTTGCAGGAATATCTTGTTCATAATTTGTTCGATTTTATTTAAAGTTAAATTCCCGACACAGTATGGGGGCCTGATATATTCGTCAAGAGCCCGTTCTGAGCTAGAGAAAGAGTATGGCGTCGTCGTCGTAGTGAAGAAACTTAACTTGCTCGCAGTGAGTAGAATTGCTTGCTACGTTGCGTTGTCGTCCTCCGCTATTGCAGCATACGACGATGGTCCGGTGTTATTGCAAATTAAAAGGTTTTCTCCATAACTGCACGTGCAATTGTCCATTTCGAAATAATTTATTTGCCAATTTGCAACATTCTGCTCCGAGTTTTTTGCGCCGGCGATAATGAATTGAATGAATTTACTGTCGATAGGGAAGGCTATTGATCGTTCGCCCGTATATAGATTGTCAAATACTCAGCGAGATAATCGAAGTCGAAGTTCGAAGTCGAACTTCGAAGCACAGTACACAGAAATGTGTGGAAAAAATGTCGAAAAGACGGTGTGTAGACGACAAGCATGTTACTGTCAAATACATTTTCGTAAATGGCACGTAAATTGCCGGTGAAATACGTTTAAGATATTTATGCATATCGATTTGTATTTTAATTAGTAAAAATCGGACATTATCTACTGAAATCGGCAAAATGTGAATTGAATAGCGTCGAATGTCCGCGAGAAAAACTGAAGTTTTTGGCGTAGTAATATTGTCAATGTTCGCCACGATCGTCAGATATGTCCGTCAATAATTGCTAAAGTTATGGCCAAGATTTATGGTGACTGTAAAACCGACTTTGATGTTGGGTCAAAGTACGAGTTTTCTCTTAAACATAGATATTTTGGCGAAACTTAGTATACCTATGTTTCAGCTTGGTTTTGTCAATTTTGTCAATTTGCTTGATTTCTTTTTTAGCGACCGCTTCACCTGTTTGAGCATAGGGTTTTTATTTGTCAATTTCGCATGTTGCTTATTTTTTCAATTTTAAATTGATTTACTTATGATAACAGTAGTTGCTATAACCACATAATGGACTATGTTTCTGTGATTTTTACAGTCCGAATGTAATTTGTAAAGATGATAAGTATGTCATTTGCAGCTATGAAAAATTTTACAAATAGAGATTCTGTGATATGATATGAATTATACTGGCAGGTGATCGGTTGATAGGAATATTATAGGGAGTAATAGCTAGTTTCAATTAGATGTTCGAAAATTTTACTTTACTTTTAACGAACCATTTCGATGCTAGCAATTGGTTATATAATAGTATTATATGCAACTAAAATTCAACAAACTGATAGGGTTTGAATGCTGTATGAAATCAAGGAGGTAGGTACAAGGTATTGTTTACAGCTGTTTTAGTTTTATAAGCACAGCTGTTCTTGATCTGTTGGTTTCCTTATTGTTTCAGCTCTATGATTTTTGGAGCCAAATCGTTTATTTGCTAAAATCCATATTTTCTAAAGTCAACATTATATTGGCTGCTACTGATATAGCTTCTCAATATAAATTTTCAAAGAATTTTGGTCAGAAAGTTATTTTTAAATGCAATGATTGAAACCATTTAGGACAAAATATCAAAGGTCTGATTGCGCGAATTTGTAAAGGGTAGGTAGACTGCTGTTTATTTGTTTGGCGATAAGTATCACAAGATAATATCGGATAAGATTTAGCTCCAAGTAGGTTTAATTCCAAGTTAACGTGACGTAAGAATGAACGCAGAATTTAATGGGTTTAGCTTATTTATAGAAATGTTGATGAAAAATACACCAAAAATATTCAAGTGAATCAGTTATGATTAGTTTTTAAATATCAGGTATAGATAAATATTATTTTGATGCTGTGTTTGATAGCTTCTGCGCTTCGAGTACTATGAGGAAATTGGTATTTCAGTAAGTAAATTTCAATAAAACATCTCTCAGTAGTCAAAGTCAAAATCAGATATTTATTGAAAGAGGTCTTATAAAATGATTGACCGCTATGCATCATTTTTTTTCTTCAGCTTTGGATTATTACCTCCAAATACAATGTTGGCTTTGGTGCATGCACAGAGCCCAGTACAGTGATATATTCTGACGGGGATGTCTAACCCTTTCAAAATTCACTTCAAACATCTTTGCCAACGGACAGTTTTATGGCAGCGTCAACAAATGTCAGTCTCAGAAGGCTTTTGATATCACATGTGGTATAAAGTCTCACGACTAGATCACATTTCCTTAGAATATTCAAAGCTGATTCAGTTGCTGATTGGCTGCCTCTAAATAAAAAATAAAAATAAGATATAAAAAAGTACTTAAAACATCTTCTACTAATAGGGAACTTTAGAGCAAAAGTCAATGGTGTAGACGTCTCCGAAGGAAAAAGAAAGCTGTAGTGCCGAGTAAAGTGCAACAAAAAAATAAAGGGTAGTTTTGAAAGTAAAACAAATTTAATCATTTTTCAAAACCATGAAAGTTCAAAATTATTTTTAGGCTATATTTACAAAACAGTGTTCAGCATTCACCATTCTTTTTGAGTATCAGAAGCTATCAAAAGCCCTTTGCAATGAAAAATTCGAGGGTAGAATAGTTTGACTCTGTTTCGAACCAAAATCTTATATGCGAGCTCCAGAGCCAAAAGCTTATATACAATATCCAGTTTTAACGCGTAAAAATTATCGGGATCTTTCTTTCGAGTAAAAAAATAAAATAAAATAAAGTAAAAAAAATATTTTTAATAAGTATTTTATTGTTACTGCTGGTGTTTATTGCAAGGAAAACACGAAAAAAACACAATCATTTATTTGCAAGCTAACAATTTAGAACATGCGAATTGAAACGATGAATACAAACAAAAAACGAACTTGAAAATAAAAGCTGTAACGAGAAGATCGAACGAAAAAACTACGTCGCGAATGTGAGATTGAACTAACTAACTTCCAAGAACTAAGAGCGGCAATTTTCCATTTTTTCCACAACGGCAGTTTTCCTTTTATGTGGAAGAAAATTTCGGTACATTTTCAACTGTTTCATTAAACTACTATTAACTTAGTCGAAATTTCATAAAAGAATACACCATTAATATCCAACATATCAGCTGACTGGAATTTCGTTGAATTCACTGGAACGGAGAAGCAATGTCTTAGTAAGAATCACCTGTCATCGAGACGTTGGTCCAGTAAGCCAGCATCAAATATATGGAATAAATGTATGGGAAATGCGGATTTCCGTATGGCACCAGTGGATATTAGTATGCGACACAAACAGGCATAGCAAAGATTTAAAATTTGAAATACATTTTGGGGCAGGCAATGAGCGCGCAAGTTTGAATTGTCATTTTTATGATGAATACATTTGAAATATAATGTTAGTGGAAACAAGCAATGCAGCAGATTTAATTTGGTTCACTGGGTAGTGTAGGCTAGTTAAATTAAATGTGTATCTTATTTAACATGAAAGAAAATCTTTGGAAATGTTTTTAGCAGTTCATGATGAAAGTCCAAGAAAAAAAATAAAATGTATAATGCATATTATATTGAAATGCGTTTCACCAGCTGGCAGTCGTACGACACCATACTTTGAAAAAAATTTATTGTTGTAAATCATTTAAATTTTAACTCATTTTATCGTTAAAATTACTTCATACGCTAATTACTTTATGCGATGTGGTTAAATTTTTCTAGCCTGTGGAACCAAGTGTTTTAAATTGAAAGCCAATTCTGCCTTCGAAAGCTAAATATATTTCAATTTCTTAACATATATCGATATTTTGAGGGTAATCTGCCCTCTTTTTCAGTGCCAATAATGCTCTAAGTGTTTACTTTCTCAGATAATTTTCTCCCAATATACCACCCTCTTCATTTGACACCGGGTTTGGGACCGGTTTTGGTGGAATTGAGGGTTTTATTTGAAATATTGCTCGAAATCATAGAGACGTTATGATTGTTTTCAAATTTTTTAATGCACTTCCTTCCTTCCACCTGCTGCGTTAAAATTATATTTAATATTTATATTTTCGTAATATGTTTCCATTTGCAACCATAAATATGTATTCATCTTGATTTTGGAAAAAAATCATTGAAAAATATTTGTGACTCCAGACATCCCAACTAATTGATGCGCCTTTGACGCTTTCTACTCTTAAAAATCAAAGAAAACTTATGTTGACAAACTAGCTTGTCATCGATGTGCATCGATCGTGCACGTAGAACGGTACCCGCAAAAGAATCCAAATTGCGGCGTTAATTCTTGATTTAAAAACTTACTGGTGTGTTAATTTTATTCTTAGTTAAATTATTAGTGCTATAAGCTCAATTTTGAGCTGAAAATCAGCAATGCGATGGTATGAGAGCTGATTGTAGTTGTTCAACTCTCTACCATGCAGTTCATTTCCCAGTTTTGGTTGGATTTTTTCGATGCCGCTTTCCTTCTTACCCAATAAAGTAAGTAATCACGTTCAAACTGTATCATGAACCGCTTTTACGGCATAATAAGAATGTTGTTAATGGGCCACAATTCGAATAGATACATTCGGCAATCATTTGGAATCGAACTTTGTTTACATTGATTTGATAACCTGAGTTTTGTCAACGGCCGAACAAGCGGAGAGGCGATAATATTCTAAGAGAATATAGGGGATAGCATTCTTAAGGTAGGTATCCATATGTTGCATTTCTTCCGTATCCTATCCCTGTTGCGTATCATTCACTAAACGGATACGGTGTCCACACTACTCAATATTCCATGTATCATCAATACGATCCGTTGCAAAAAGCTCGATACGCAGCTGCAACACTTTTATTCACGAATCTATAGTGTACAACGCAACGTGTCCACACATGACTCCACTTAGTATGGTATCATTCCTTGCACAAAATGTGATATCGTCGATATACTTCAATAAATTGAAGAATGTTTTCTTTATTCCACTCCATTATCTATGCACTGCACTACAATATTGACAAGTTAACGACTCAAATGTCAAATCATGCAACGCGACTTGTGCAACGCAAGTTGTCCAAATATGATTCGAGAGCGTATCGTTTCATTCCTTTGATGCGACGGCAAGAAACCGCCAAATGACCGATCGAGTTCGTTGCGTTTCTTTGTATCAAATTTTGATACGCAACGAAGATACGTTTGTCGTATCCACTGATACGCAACGGTGATACGATATGCGAAAATGATACATATGGATACATACCTTAAAAGAATATACACATACGCTCATGTACGTGTATACCGCTCATCCATTTCTTCTATATCTTTGGCCAGCATTATCATCAAACTAGTTTTAATATTGTTTATTTCCAGACTGCTTCAACAGTTGTAGCTCTACAAGGTGCAGTTTGAAAACCTGTACTGTTCTAATTTTCCCTTAGAGTCTTGGGGGAAAGTATTGACTGATACGTGAAAGACTGACCTTCAAAAATCAAATATTAAATGTTTGCAGTAAAACACCGATGTCAATAAAATTTCTGTACAACCTAAGAATAGAAATTATATTCTCTGTAAAATTCCTGCTTGTTCTTGCTCACTCATATAGTTGGAATGAAACGAATTATTTCACCTGAGTTCCTTGTACGGGGTTACTGTACTATGCCTGATATTGAAAAGCTACATTCTGCGCAAAATAAATAACTGAAAATGGCGTTCAATAGGTTCTTACACTTTTTATGCTATCACTTTATTAAATTACAAACCTTGAAATCAGGGGCGGCTCGTCAGAGTGGGCCCGGCCCGCCTGGCCCACCCTGACGAGCCGCCACTGAGTTAAAGTAAAGTAGATATTTCTTGTTGGTATCCGCGTATACCTTATAATAGTGTTTTTGTGTCGAGCCGCCACTGCTTGAAATGATTGTTAGCCACACAATAAGGATCACTGTTCCCTTTCATAGTAAAAAAGAGGATTCAAATAACTCGCTTCCCACATCTTCTTCGTAAAATGCATGTAAATTAGAGATATGACGTAAGTTAGGAGTTCTGAAGCTCTATCAACAAATGCCTTTAAAACTATTTTCTTCGTAGGCTTGTGATAAAAATGTAATTAAACTTAAGAAAAACCTCTGTTCTAAATCACTTAAATTTTAAGCTTATTCAAACTAAAAAGAATGGCCAATATAAAAAAATCCAATTAATCAGTTAAATTTAAAGAAGGTGTGTCGTTACACGAAATTTCTCTAGAGTTAGTATAGCCTAATTAAATGCTTTTGATTTAGGTTTCATACATCCAGGTATTTCTGTACTAAAATTTAAATTTCATCGGAACCAAGATTGTTTGGCTCCAATTATTCAACTCTGAAAACAGTCAAATTTGATATTTCTCGCTCATCTCTAATGAGCGTTTTTATGAATCAAGAGAATGTTCGTATTTCATAGTCCAAAGCAAATATACATTTCGATAAATTAGTATTCAACGAGAATATAACGATATTCACTTATCACGTGGATATGGCCACAATCATGTGTCCATAACATCCGTTATTAATATTCTTGCATATTAAATGCTCTAATTCAATGACCACGCAAATCCATGGCTCTCACCTCAACGGAATTATTTCAGTTCGCTGGAAAAACATACAGGTTCGCCTCATTTAAATGACCGACCAATAAAATGCTAGAATTACAATTATAGTGTTCAGAATGCGTGAATTAAAGGCGGTCGTTTCTATCTTTGCTTGGCTTCACCATTTTTCTTTCCACCTTATGATGTTTTTTCACATTCATTTAACTCAATGATGATGACGATGATGATGATGATGACGACGATGCAAACAACACACGTTACGTTATCCAAAAAACGTATACAAATATTTTCAAAAAATTTCGTTTTCAAACTTCCTACGGCGAACGCAATCGTGTTAGTATTTCCACTAGTTTATCGCGTTTTAATAAGAGTACAAATAAGTTAGCGTCTTTCGAGGTGCATGCATGTGGAATGGAATGTATTTGGCGGTGAGTGAGTACTTACCTTCTACACCTTAGAACTATGACCATTATAATAGCACCTATAAGAGCTGATATGACTGAAACTATAATTAAGGTGAGCGCCCATCCTAATTCGCCGGCTGCTTCTGGAATAAAACAAAGAAGAACAATTAGAAGAACGTTTGGCTGAAGCGACTGACTGTGAAATGACGATACAAACTAGAAGTGAATTTTAGTGGTTGTTAAATGTTACGAAACTAGAGATGGGCAAAATAGCTCTTAGCTCACCACTCATGACTCTTTTTTACAGTGTTGCGCCGTACTCTCAGTATACTTTTCGCTGCACATTTCACTAAGTTTAGTCAAACCAGAGCTTTCGTTCGCAGACTATGCTTTGCTTTTTTCAGGCGCTGCACTGTAAAAGTGAGTGGTGAGTGGTGAGCTATGAGCGCTTTTGCCCATCTCTATACGAAACAATGACGAGATGATGGCTGTAGCAGGTTTTTAGTGCGGGCACATAGTGATTTAGGTACAAATTTTTCAGCACGTTTCAAACAACTTGAATTGCTCAATTTGAACGTACTTTGCAGAGAATATTGTGAGATAAACACCTTTTGATCGCATTAAAGTAGGACATACATAATGACATATTTACAATCGATGTTTTTTTCCATGGTATATTCATGAAAACCCAATGCTGTACACATCGATCGAACTTAATGATAATCGTAGCATATTAGTGTTTGCCACATAATCGTCTTTGGTAATTTTCGAAAGACTTTGCTGCCATCACTTAATCGGATGTCAACGTCCCTGACATCTTTTTGTCGATTTCTACTTATTTTTCCCTTATTAATGACTTTCCGAACGAGTCCCAGACTTATTCTAATTTCCACATTGAATCATGAATGAGCATTGACCGAATCTCGAATCCTATACAATAATAAATAAAATCGAGGAAGTGGAATGGTGGAAAGTCTACTTAATGTAATGTCTTTGTTTGCGAGGAGGTTTCTCGTCTCCCGTTGACCCTCATCTATAAGTTGAATTGTTTAATTTTTTCACCTGAAGTCCTACGGTATGGAAAAGGTAACGACATTTTTATGATCAGAACTGGGTAGAAGATAAAGATACCAACGAATTTCGGGACTAGAGAAATAAAATACCATTTCATTGTATTGTATTGATTTATGTCGGAACATAGTCAATGTGACAGAAAATGGTTTTTAAGAAGCTCTTAGTTCTTTTTTCTTGTTGAATTTCCCGAATTCCTAGTATTCACGATTTTGCATATTTAATGTGGCGACATTGTCAGTGTATAAGTTGTAGGTAAGTTGGAAAAGAGGATTGAGACTTAATTGAGCAGATGTGATTATTGTTATGCAAAGAAATATCAAATTCATGAGGTTGGACGGTGTGACTAGTGAAGTGTTTATGAAATTGTATACGGGCTTAACAGTGAAGATTTGAATGGAATACCTATGTTTTTACTAATGTTCGAAGAAGAACATTAGTATTAAAATCACTTTGGCCAAAAATTCATATTTCTATATATATATATATATATATCATCAAAAAATTTCAGTGAAAAAATCTCAGGAACGCGCCATCCGATTGAGCTGAAATTTTCAGGACACATTGGTGTATATGCAGAATAGTGCCAGGTCTCACAAAAAGTTAATAATCTTTAACCCTTTGGCGCCGGCGGCCATTTTAGTGATATTTTTAATATACCTATTTTTCCGTACACAAATAAGCTTTGCAAAAATAAAGTTGACGAAATAAATTTTGAACGTGTTTTACACGTGAATCGGATATTGTTTTGGAATTTTTTAACCCCATGTGTGCGCTGGGTGCCTAAAAACAGAGCGGGAAAACTTGAAAATTTTTAAATTGCGATAACTTTTGACAGGGTTATTTAATCATTACGAAATTTTCAGAACATATTGGTATTATTTAGTTGTAGATTTGTGCAGCTTTTGATGAGCGTGCTGGCAACCCTGTAGCTAGGGCAGGCACTGAAAGTGAAAACCTTCAAATCATGGTTTCTCTTGAAAAGCTGTCGCTTCTTAAAAAAAAAGCCACTCATATGTAAATCTTGTGCTTTGTTTACATAACCAAAAAAAAAAAAAAGATATGGTATAACGGGCACGCCTGGTAACCCTTGCCCAATTTACCTATATTTTTAGCATCAAAAACTTCTGTTCACGGAAACTCACGATCCAATGAGCAGAATTAATTGAAATTTGCAGAATGTATTGGTCCTATATAGGACCAGGTCTGATAGAAGTGATTTTGAAATGCGGGTGATTCTGTGCCAGTGGTGCCATCTTGAAAATTCACTAAAAAAGATAGCTGCTTTTAGCCCTATAAATTCTGATTGAATCGTTCGATTTTGACGAAATTCACACAGTAGCTGAATCTTATTTAATACCACGTTTGGTAGAAATTTGGTCGAAAAATTCGGTTGGAGCTGCCAGCTATGATAATTTTGGTGTCTTAAATTTGAAAAAATAAAAATTTGGAAGGGAAAACATTAAACCATCGAATTTCCAAAAAGTGTCCGTTTCTTACAATAAAACCAATCTGTATACAAATCTTATGCTTTATCTACACGTTCAAAATAAAACTTTGGGAATTTCACGTCGGACAAGAACGGTAACCCTTTTTCAGTCAATCTATATTTTTAGCATCAAAAACTTCTGTTCACGGGAATTCACGAACCAATAATCAGATACCATTGAAATTTACAGAATGCATTGGACTTAAGTAGGACCAGGTCTGATAGAAGCGATTTTGAATTGTGGGTAACTCTGTGCCAGTGGTGCCATCTTGAAAAATTACAAAGAAAAAAAACTGCTTTTTGCCCTATGAAATTTGAATAAGTTACCAGATTTTCATGAAATTGACACAGTAGCTGAACCTTACTCTAATCTCTGTTTGATGGAAATTTGGTTGAAAAATTCGATTGGTGCTGCCAGCTATGGTAATTTTTGTGTCTTTGGATTTGAAAATTCGCTCAGGAAAATAAAACTTTTTGCCCTATAACTTCCAGTGCAGTCATGAAATCAATACGAATTTCATACAATTAATGGAACCTACTATAAACATTATTCAGGCCAAATTTGGTTGAAAAGCCACGATAGGGTTGCCAGCTATTGCTGGTTTTGTGTTTGTTTGCAATATCTTTATTAAGCGGTTTTATCGTAGAATTTTCAATTGGTAATGATATTGTAGTGACAATAAACAGCAAATATTAAGCTTTCCATTATTTGAAAAAACTCGCTGCTGGTAATCCTAAATTTCTTTATACTCCTATAACTTCGAATGTAATATAACAACGTGAAGCAGATGTGATATATTTTTGGCTTTGATACTGGCGAAAGGTTGCCAGCACGAGTCGGTTGTGCTACTTTTGTATCAATAAATGCTTACAGTTAGTATTCATACCGGAAACATTTACAATGAAAATAAATAACCGATGTTTCAATTCCCAAAGTTCTGCAAATTTTTCAGATCGCAGGCCCAAACACCAACTTCAGTTACAGTGTTGCAGGCACTGAGCATTTTCTTCATTGGTGTTATATGAGATGCTCCTTTCGAAATTTTGTGAAATAAGCAACTGATAACGAATATAATTAACCCGTGTTTTGCGCTCATAAACGTTGAAATTCATGCCAGCGGTAATATCTGAAACCTTCCACCATATGAGCTATAATGCATTCTTGTTTCAAATTTAAGGCACCAAAATTATCATAGCTGGCAGCTCCAACCGAAGTTTTCAACCAAATTTCTACCAAACGTGATTTGAAGTAAGGTGCAGGCACGCCTGGTAACCCTTGCCCAATTTACCTATATTTTTAGCATCAAAAACTTCTGTTCACGGAAACTCACGATCCGATGAGCAGAATTAATTTAAATTTACAGAATGTTTTGGTCTGAAATAGGACCAGGTCTGATAGAAGTGATTTTGAAATGCGGGCATTCTGTGCCAGTGGTGCCATCTTGAAAAATCACTAAAAAAGATAACTGCTTTTGGCCCTATAAATTCCGATTCAATCGTTCGATTTTGACAAAATTCACACAATAGCTGGACCTTACTTCAAACCACGTTTGGGGGAAATTTGGTCGAAAAATTCGGTTGGGGCTGCCAACGATGATAATTTTGGTGTCTTAAATTTGAAAAAATCAAAATATGGAAGTGAAAACATTAAACCATCGAATTTCCAAAAACTGTCCGTTTCTTACAATAAAACTAATCTGTATACAAATCTTTCGCTTAATCTACACGTTCAAAGTAAAACTTTGGAAATTTCATGTCGGACAAGAACGGTAACCCTCTCCCAGTTAACCTATATTTTAAGCATCAAAAACTGCTGTTCACGGGAACTCACGAACTAATAATCAGATGCAACTGAAATTTACAGAATTCATTGGACTTGAGTAGGACCAGGTCTGATAGAAGCGATTTTTAATTGTGGGCAACTCTGTGCCAGTGGTGCCATCTTGAAAAATTACAAAGAAAATAAAAATGCTTTTTGCCCTATGAAATGTGAATAAGTTACCAGATTTTTATGAAATTGACACTGTAGCTGAACCTAACTCTAAACTCTGTTTGATAGAAATTTGGTTGAAAAATTCGATTGGTGCTGCCAGCTATGGTAATTTTTGTGTCTTTGGTTTTGAAAATTCGCCCAGGAAAATAAAACTATTTGCCCTACAACTTGCAGTGCAGTCATGAAATCAATACGAATTTCATATTATTAATGGAACCTATTATAGTCGTTATTCAGGCCAAATTTTGTTGAAAAGCCACGATAGGGTTGGTTTTGGGTTTAATTGCAATATCTTTATTAAGCGGTTTTATCGTAGAATTTTCAAATGGTAATGATATTGTAGTGACAATAAACAGCAAATATTAAGTTTTCGATTATTTGAAAAAACTTGCTGCAGGTAACCCTAAAATTCTTTATACTCCTATAACTTTAAATGTAATATAACAACGTGAAGCAGATGTAATATATTATTGGTTTTGATACTGGCAAAATGTTGTCAGCACGAGTCGGTTGTGCTACTTATGTATCAATAAATGCTTACAGTTAGTATTCATACCGGAAACATTTACAATGAAAATAAATAACCAATGTTTCAAATCCCAAAGTTCTGCAAATTTTTCGGATCGCAGCCCCAAACACCAACTTCAGTTACAGTGCTGCAGGCACTGAGCATTTTCTTCATTGATGTTTTATGAGATGCTGCTATGAAAATTATTGTGAAATAAGCAACTGAGAGCGAATATAATTAACAAGTGCTGCTCTCATAAACTCATAACCTAAAATTCATGCCACTGGTAATATCTGAAACCTTTCCACCATATGAGTTATAAGACCAAAGTAAAACCTGGCGTTTGAATTAGTTTGGCTGTAATAAGCAGCTAGTGTGGTAGAATATGCACTCAAAATCTGCACGATTCTTCTACTGTTCTTCGAACATTAGTGTGTCTAGCGGTTCAGGTGCGCTAGAGTTTTTTAAAAATATTTTCCGTTAATGGGTTTTTTTTTGTGAACTTTGTTCGTAGACGAGAAATTTTTTTCATGTTTCAAAGCTTCCTCACGCAGATAAAGGAAATTTATGAAAAATAACAAAAACTGAACGCATGAAAAAGATACACACAGCTTTACTGTTTGATTTTAATTTTAAATTTACAAGATTTGTTAGTTTCAGTCTCCTTAGCCCTCCGAGAACACAGGGGGTCAAATTGACCCCAGAAACCTTTTTGACCGAACCCAGCACTTATGCCTGCGAGAAAAGGGGAGTACTATAGGCCCCTAAGTGTATTTCTGTGTCTTCACCATAAGTTTACACCGTTCGCATACAGTCCCAAGTCGTTAGTCGTCGTTGAGAAGCCTTTGAAGCAGATCAAGGGGTCAAATAGACCCCATATGTACTCGACGTCAATTTTGAGGTAACAATTCATTTTTTTTACTTTATAAATCGACAGATTAATTTAAAAAGGCCAAAAAATAAGTTTGCAAGTGTTTTTATTTATTGTTTTTAGCAATATGGCGTATAATCTGTTTTCTAGTTTACGCAATAATTTGTTAGCTGAAGACAATGATAACAATTTTGGCGACAGTGATTCCTCCGAAGACGACCCTGTCACGCAGCAATCAGAATTTGATTATTCAGAAGTTTATGCCTTTTTTGCAACCCTTTATGTAGGGCTAATTTTTTGTATTATTCTACTATATTTTGAGAGCATCCATATACATTTTTAGCTCAAAATATTAAAAATTGCCAAAGCTATGATTTTTTTTAAATATGCAAACTTTAAAATCTTCACAATCGCCACCGTAAATATGCAAAATAAATACCACTATAGGGTTAATTTTTTTATGATTTTGACATATCTTGTGAGTATCCATCTAAATTTTTAATATTGAAAATATTGAAAATTAAAAAAGTTACGTTTTTTTTGTAAAAAAGCTGATTTTCGACAAAACTGTTTTTTCGCGAATGTTTTTAGGTATGTTTAGGACATTTAGAGCACTTCTAATGCATGATAACTACTGAAAGAGGTCTCAAATTATACCTGAAAATCAAATGAACATCTTCAGTGGCGGCGATTCTTTAGACGTTCAAAAGTGGTTGGGGCCAATTTGACCCCAATTGTTCTCGATGATCGAAAAAAATAGGTGTGTTCTCGGAGGGTTAACTGTCATATTTAAATGTTGAATCTTTACATGGGGATTTTAAATCTTTATCAGGGGATTTTTCACTGCTTTTTCATGGAAATGAATGTTAGCATGGAAAAGCTTTAAAGCCGATATACGTTGTCAATGATATTATAGACAAGGTGAAAAGCGATCGCAAAATTAGAGATGGATATAAGTCGGAGATGTTAAAATTTGTCACAACTAGCGTAAATAAAAGTTAATGATTTCCAACTGCAAGTAGTCACATCAGTCAAGTATGCACTGTGATGAGAATCAGTGCATACTTTCGAAACCACTTTATAAAAATAACATTTTCAATGTAAATAAAAATTTTCAATGTAAAAAAAATTTTTTCAATTTAATCATCCCGGAAAAACAATTCCAATTTCTTCTATGAATGTTTAATATATAAAAATTAGTAAAAACATGGTATTGAAAGTATTGTCAATAGTTAGCCATTACTTTTAACGATGTCGAAAGAACCACTATCCTCGAATATTCTCGAACAGACCGATTTTTTGGCATCTTCTTAAGAATGTTAATGCTGCTTAGCCAGGTCAGGGGTCATCGATCGGAACAAGTGGTAATCGTAAGGAATAATGTCCGGTGAAAACGGGAGACGGGGTAGGACTTCCTATTGAAGTGCTCTCAAGTTGGTTTTGACTGATTTGACAGCATGTGACTTTTTTTTTGGGTCTCTCTTCTCTGGGTCTTAGTCACCCAATTTGGGTTCTTGCCACATCTGTCATTAACATTTCCCCCAAATATCAGAGTCATAGCTTGACATTTGTAGAAGTTAAGCCGTGTTGAGCATATCTGTACATGTTTTCGATTTTTTACAATTTTAAATAATAAAAGAAAGATACTAAAGCTGTTTTCAGCGAGGAACATTAATGAAATGAGTAAACAAATTTATTGAAAAGATAAAGTAGATTTCAGCGTGACTGGAACGACAGATTGACTTGGAACGGCATTGAATTTGGAATTTCATGGAGAGTCTCAGTTTTTTGCATGACAATTAAAGCGTTGGTTTCTTAGTTCAAAAGTGAGGGAGCAATTTGAAAGTGTATGATAAAAATTTAATAATCATTAGTGTGATTATGTACTTTGTTTCTTAGCAGGAATATATTGTTAATAAGTATATTTTTGAATATACCCAATTAACAATATATCCCTTATAAGACATTACAAGAGTCTTATAAGAGAAAACTGTGAGCACAGTTCTAGTAATTTCAGCCTTGTAGGTAATTAGTGTGCAGCTAGTATTAAGTTGCGCATTTATGAGATCTATTCTAGCCTTATGAAAATGATTCCATTCTTATTGTTTAACTTTTACAATGCTTATAAGTGTATACAATTACTTTGGTAAAGGCGTTGTTGTGGGTTAAAAAATCTTTTTATAAAAGTTGCACTCTCCGTACAAGAGCCGCTAAAAACAGAGAAATAATAACACATAGTTCAGGTACTCAATTTTCAAAAAAAAAATAAAGTTTTCTATAAGATTATAAGATTTCAAGCACTTCTAATAAGGATATAAATTTAGCTTGTTATTAGAGAACAGCTCTAAAAGGTTTTAAGTCTCATACTGAGAGTGTTATGAAAGTTGGCTGAAATCTCTTTACAAATGCTTTGCTCTGTAGAGTCCCAAGTGGATTAGTAGAGTCTTATAAGATATCCTAACAGCTGAATTCTGGAGAGTATGTTAGTAGAGATTACTAACTGCAATAAATGTCTGAGCACGATTGATTATTGTACTCTATTAGAAATGGATGCATTTTCATTTACATATAGTCTCAAACAACAGAAACAAGAAATTTATGTCGGCACTAAAACGTGCATTTTGCAACACTTGAATAGTTCCCAGACTATTTACATACAATTCAGCATACCAACCCATCAAAATTAATTGTACATCATGGTTCTTCCCTTTATAAATCATCATTGCGTAATGTGCAATGTACATGTACGGTTCAAGACTTCCAGGAAATCGTCCTGAGTTTCTATGTTTGTACTATGTACAAACGAACTTAATGTCCTAAGCAATAAATGTAACACCCCCAAAAACAATTAAGGAAATTTTCATCCGCATGCAATAGTAAATATTTAAAAAATTTTCACTTTCAACTGACAACCATTTTAGCCGAAAAGCATCACTTATTTCGCTGAATGAAAAGGGATCCGACCCATTGAAAAGCCACGAAATATTATTTACCGACATCTATTAGCATTTTCGATTTGCGGTTAGTGCCTTCGATTTCGTTCATTAGAGTATAGTACTTCTCGGCCAGCGAAATTTTCGCTGACGAAATGAAAAGCTCTTTTTGTATGGGATTTGACGTTTTTTTTCGCTTCGCGAAGAGTATAGTACTAAGCTTTACTACATATCATATGCAAATTCTATGAACGTTCAACCCACATCATTAGTTTCTACTCAAAGTCAACATCAACCTTTATTATCAAAGCGTGCAATAAATTCCATATGACTACACTTTTATAGCATAGGGCTGGTTACTAACAACTCAATTCATCCGCATCTTTACAACATCTTCAATTAAGTCCAGGATCAGGACGAAAAAGAAAATGAAACACTCGACTTATGCAGAAAATAGAATTTGGAATGAGATTTTTTTTTTCTGTATGACAGCAAAAAATTCACTGAGAAATAACAAACTCTACACTCCTCCTCGAAGTCCCTCAGGGCTCTACACTGGTCCAGAGATGAACCTCCTTATGATGGTCAAGTAGAACGTACATATAAGCCATCGTCATTTTTGTTGCCGTTTTACTACAACATTACAGCGTCGTCAATCAATTTAAAATTCTCCTGTTCGACAGTGAACATCCCTGGCATGTTGTCGCCAGCCTTCTGTCCAATGTCGTCGCAGTAAATCATCACGACTGCGTATAGCAATAAAGAAGACGTTAATTATTTGACCAGTGCAATTCATTTTCGTTGTTGCACTGTTTGTTGTATGCATTATTGCTGCGATGCGATGTAGCGACGAGAACAATAAAACAATTCGTTGCGAATGCGATGTAATCGAGGCATGTTAGAATGTTTTAATGTGTACGCGAGTATGATGATTGCATTTACACTGTGCGCATGAAATTTACTTGCATGTAAAAGTTTTACTTGCAATTATGTTTGCATAGCACATAACAATGTTTAAGTCCATAAATTTCTGACCATTTCTGACAGACTACAGCAATCCACAAATTGGTGTAGCCTCACTCCCTTGGAATGGAAAATTGTTGAAAAGACATATATCATAATTGTCACGTTGACATAAAATATAAAGCTGTCAAAAAATAAAAATGTGCATAGTTTTAAAATGGTGTTTTTATCAATTGAGGAATTTTCATAACTGTTCTCTGAATTATATTCAATTGATTGAATATTTTAAAGACATATTCTTTTTGACCAACTCTGGAAATGAATTTGATGATCTCCAGCTAGTTTCATTCATTCATTTTTCCATCGACTGTCAACCAGCAATAACATACGACCAGAAACATACTGTAACTGACCAAACATCATCGGTAACATCTGTCCTAAAACACTAAAAATTCCATCTCAACATTTTGAACATACAAAACTTTAGTTGCGAAAAAAATATAAATCACCTGTATAGTCTTTTGCGTGAGATGCTGCACTCAGACTCAGGGGAATAGTGGAATGACGACGATCTCATCGCAAGTATCCACGCAATTTATTTTGTTTCGTGTACGCTTAGCAATGATTTAGCCCATCTTGATGACCTGTGAACGACTTATTACTTTATCAGATTCCTGTAATTATAACATTAAGAGATGTTGGGCGGCCCGAATCGAATTTTCGCGGAGATCGAACTGCAATGCAGCCAAAGCTAGAGGTCCAGAGTTAGCCATGAAAGCGCGGAGATTCACGTTGATGTTTTCAAAGGAAAACAATCAACAAGTCTGCATGTTCTAACAGGCGGTTCTGACAAGCCAGGGGTTATCACTTGCGACAGGTTGTATTCGATTTTATGAAATATTCTTACGTCTTGATGTATTTCTCCACATTTGCGCCGCTACCACATCCTATAGATCCTTGACCTCAATCTTACGTTGATCTCCGAAAAGCGAAATAGATATTGGCTGAAGAAACATGAAAATCGTTTGCTCTGATCTGCAGTTCGAGGTCATACGAAATACTGTTTCGGATCATTCTTGCACGTCTCATGGGGCTGGAAAAATCCATCATAAGCCGCGCGTTCAAACACAGCTAATTAAATGATCTTCACGAGCGATGTGAGCCAATTCAGACGAGAAACAAAGCCGCCTTCTTCAAACCCAATACCTTCTCAATATGACCGGTATTGTACGCTACCAGAACAGTAAATGGTGCCCACTTGCCCGAGAGAATAACTACACGCACCCTAGCCGAACCAAAAGAAGAGCAGATCTTACCTGTCTACAGTTCACTTCGGGTTCAGTCCATTTTGCAGATTTTTCGCATTTATTTCTCATAAGTCGCTGGTGAATTGGTCGGACTTGCAGAAAGATTCCCGTACGACGTTCATATTATTTATTGGGCCATTATGGGCTATAAATTCCCGCGTTATGTGAGTGTTTTTCCCTGTTCGAACGCTTCGATTGTTTTAATGTGTCGTCCATTTGTGTCGGTCTGTCGGACCGTTTGCATGTTGGACATATGAATACGCTTCAAGAACTGTACGGTTGTAAATTGTCCATGCGAAGAAAACCAACTATACAGTTCACCTTGGTGCAAAAGATCATTTCCGATCGAGGTACGGAACGTATGGCGAAATGACCTCTAATGAATGGTATCACTTCATATGGGAGACTGAGTACAATGTTAGTACAACTTAGTCATATTGGTAAACCATATATGAAATTTTAACAGTTTATAAATTTTATCGATTACGAAAGATTTCATGTGTGAGACTCGATGTATAACATTAAGGATGATGTTATTGCTGTTTTTTTTATGCATGGTTTATTGGAGGTTTTATTTTCATTGACAGATTTTACGACGATAATAATAATAATAATAATAATAATAGTCAAGGGTGGTAGGTAGGTTTGGCTGCTCAGGAGTGAAATACAAAACGAAAAAAAGTTAAATAGCTTAAGTAATTTTTGGAGGAATATTTTTTCACAGATAAATTTACCGAAAAATAATAGGATGATGATATTCATAGGAAACAAATGGATGCATGTAGAAAAATTTTGTGTGGAAACCCAAAATAGGCTCAAATACAGGTTTTGAAGCAATGAAAAAATTGATAATACCAATAAAATTGATATGCTAAGTTAGCGCCCAGTGTGGGGATATGGGTTTAATTTAACATTTGACCATGAGAAAGATCGTGTTTTTTAATCAGTACAAATTTCACTAATCAAAAATTCAAGTTGAAGCCGAAATGAATTTGATTCTTGTCACAGATGTATACGATGAATAATTGTAATAATACATTTTAGACGAAAATTTCCCGTGAATGAAAGAATCGCCGTTGAAGAATAGCATTCAAGGGCAGTAAAACTTCTTATGTAGTAAAAATAGAGGTTGAATATCATCTCAAAAAACTGCCAACTGGACCTAATCTATATTTACTGGAAAAAATTATCGACATATTTAAAATTTGCACTAGAACATCTATTCATAAAATTCCGTGAAATCGAGTATATATTAGTTATTTGCTTAAAGTTAAAATGTCGGACAAGTAAATCGCACGTTTCATTTAACAGATATGATCATGCTACTTTAAGCATTGCATTGGATTTTGTTTTAGCGAAACAATGATTCAGTAGTGTTTTCAGAACATTTGGCTATGTTCAAATTGAAAAATATAGTATATATGAACCGCTCTAAAGACTGATTTACGAAAAAAATAAAGAAAAAGTGTCAGTTAAATGTGAGATTTTATATAAATAATTTTAATGTTTACGAAATCACCTTTTTGTACAAACCACCGGGTCATCAGGTCCGGTGTTTGGCCAATGAACAATTAATGCATTACTTATAGCATTAGTAGTTAAATTGCCCTGTCACCGCCACAAAAAGTCGATTAGACAGGTTTTATTTTGAAACCAACCAGTCCAGTAAATTTCGTTTGGATCCGATGGCTGAACTGATAGCTATGGGGGTTGAAACGCTTCGAGGGCTACCATCCGGTATTTGTTATATCATGGCATTTGTTACTTATTTTGATTACGGGGTTTTTAAGATATAAAAGATGTATGTCCTGGTACAAAGCGATGCAAATAATCCGTGCTGGCAGCCCTTCGGTAGCATCGCGATCAAAAGTCTATCAGAGCTACCAGACAGTAAGAACAACCTGCCCTGACCTACGATGACTGCGTCAGAAGTTATAGGAGTAGAAATATTTTGGGGCTACCACTCGCAAAAATAAACAAAGAAGGAACATTGAAACATTTGTGGCTGATTTCCATTACATGATACTCTTCATATGAAACTTTTATTGAAAAGTATAGTAATTTTATTGAGTATTATCTAATGATATAAATGAACAAAATGGCAGGTACTGGCAGCCTTTGCTACAATCACATCCAAAAGTCTAATAAACTAATTTCAGATTGAAGTGAAGTGTGAATTTCATTTCTGAATAAAAATTTAATGTAGTATTTCGTTGTTCAAAAGTGAAAAAAAATTATCGGTATTGGCAACGCCATCTTAACTTTTGCAGCAAAAGTACACCAGATTTATTGGGCGTTGAGATTAACGTAGCTAGAGAATTTTGTGCAGTTTCAATGATTTTTTGAAAGATACTTCAAGATGGCACCACTGCTACATTAGCTGAATTTTTTTCATACAGAGTGGAGGAGGTATCCTGCATGCATAAAGAAATGATCCAGAGCAGCATGCAAGCTTATTTCTATTAGACAGCTGTCATTTCAAAATTTGAGTTGACATACAACCAACGCCGTTTTCGAATGTAAGATTATTTATCCTGGTTGCCAGGGTGACATGGAAAGTTTTGAAAATTCAACTATTCCAGTTGACATGACTTATCGAAATACGTTTCACGAGTACGAACACCACTGAATTCTCAAGTGTTCGTACTCTGGATGTTGTTGTTTTTTCGGGTGCATAAAAAAACGCATCTATTCTTACGAGCATATTCATTAAACTTCTGTCAAAGCCAAGAGACACAAAGTCACAAAGCCTACTAAAGGTTGAAATTCACAATCTGTGAATTTAATTTCGATATGATGAGAACTCGAGGACAAAAATTTCGGCTGGTCAAAAAATAGGTAGTCTGAAGAGAGTTCACTGTTTTCGTGCAATCACAAATTTTAAAAATTCTAATGTGACTGTGTTGACAAAACGTCAAATTTATTAATCATTTTTTTCCCCAAAAAGTGAAAAGAATCAAGAGACTCGATGAGTTGATGAATTTCTCTCTACGTGCCTTTATTGTTTACAAAAATAACACGCCCCGCATATATCGCATATATCTTTCAGGCACTCAGCGCCTCCTAGGGCTGATAATTTGCAAAACGTTTTCATAACGATGTTTAAAACAATATCATTATGCGTTCACCATTCTTCTTTTTTTTACAAATATTTTTTTACCATAGAAATATAAGGTTACCTGAAAATTCACTGTTGTTTGTTTTCTGCCGTTATCTAATGTTTTGAGAATATTTCAACTCAATCGGGTCAGGTTTTTTGAGATAATATCGTTTAATATTTTTATTTATTTAAAAATGAATTTAAGGTAATGTCAATCTAAGACCGGTTTTCTTAAAAAATCAATAAAATTGGAGGAAGGAAAGATGGTCATATGGTTAGATAAAAATTAGGATATAAATAATAAAAATCTAAGCAAATATAGCAAAACCATTTCTTGATGATAGAATCAAATTTCATTGTAGATTTTGTTAAGGCAAACATTTCGTTAAATGCATCGAGTAAACTAACCGAAAGCAATCTCGATTTATCCTAGAAAATATCTTGGCATGAATAAGCTCAAAAAATTTTGGCATTTAGTTTGTCTCGCAAAGAAAACCTCGAGTATATTTCTATGCGGGTAATTTTCTGTAACTGATCCCGAAGGAAATTCCAAAATATATTCAAGCTATTTGTCTCTATGCAAGCAAAATCTTTACGAACGTTCGAATCCTTTTCAAAAACACTTTTTTCTGCTTCATTTCAACCACTTCTAAAAGTGAAAATATTCTGAAGAAATATTTTCACGACTAATGCCTAGTACTATACTCTTCGCGAAACGAATTCAACGGTCAAATCCCATACAAAAAGAGCTTTTCAATTCGTCAGTAAAGCTCTTTTGTATGGGATTTGACCGTTGAATTCGTTTCGCGAAGAGTATAGTACTAGGCATAAGCTATTAAACCAAAACATAGATATATGATTTTATATTCCCAACCACAAACTGCACAATTTTCGCTCTAAAGTTTGAAAGACTTAAATACGAAATCTGTTTGTGACCGTGTTAGTTTTGAAATTAATAAAAAACAAACACGTGCTCCTCGCTTCATGAACCGAATTTATGCAGCTGAAAAGATTACAACATACATACAAAATCCAAAATATTCCTTTCACCATATCTCGATAAGAGCAATAAATAATGATTAATCGATTAATTATGATTATTTTATAGATTTGCATACGAGTGAAAATTTATGTCTCTATTAGAAAAATATCAAATCAATTCAGTTGATTTACGGTTCATTAACACTCTCAGCTGCAAGACGTTGATTGACTGGTTTATCAGTGCGAGTAGATTTAATTCTGCAAAGGCGGGAAATCAAGCCGGTGGCAACTTATCAAAAGCCAAGAAATTGATATGATTTAAATAAAATATCTTCGACACTTTGAACGAAATATATACAAATTAAATAGTTAATTTATTCTGAAAAATACATATGTATCTCGATCAGAATAAAGAAGTAATTCATTTAGATCCGATTTCGAAACGCTTAAAAAATCTATAATGTGAACATGTGAGATCTTAATTTAAAATATACGAAGAAAAAATACATCCATGGGGATACAATTGGAAAAGAAACGAAATCTGAAAAGCAGGTGAAGAACATTGACGGTCACATGCACCTATATAGATGGATTCATGAGGAAAAAAACACAGACTTATACATACATAGATAGAGATGTACGACTATATCTGCACCATAGATGTTGCATGACCCGTAATATGAAACGATCTAGCGCTGTGGTTTTCTATGGAAACAAACTTCAAACAAAAGATAATTTCATATTTGAGCTATTTATCGCTTTTGGCACTAAGAATAATAATTAAGACATTTTTGATTCACGCTGCGTTGATTGAGCATCAGTGTTTTGTAAGTTGGTGTGAGCTCTGCAGCTAAGAAGGCTGAAATATTTCTTCAGTTTAATGATATCTTTATGCATAGAGAGGTTTAATTTTGTTTCTCTTTTGGCTCGATACGAAATTAACTAAATATTTTCCTGTACCGAAAAAAGATCGAAAAAAGGTTTGAGTGACTTTGGAAAATAATCTCACAACTGTTCGTAGCATTCAAATTTCAAAAATTCAAGGTGTAGCATATATCTCCAAGATGAAGATGAGCACAATATCTCTTGTTCAACTATTGAGTTCAAACATTTCGCAGAAGATTTTGATATTTTAAAGAATTATCTCAGACACTTTTGAATTTCATCTGCTCATATCTTTTACTGTAGGGCATTGTTCCGACATATTATAATCCTAACCACAATGATAATCTCAAAATTGTTAGACACTCTTCAAGTTTTCGTCTGTATTCAACCTTGGGCAACAAAAACAATATTCTCTCCCCGGCAAACATTGTTAGTATCTATCCATCGCGATAAAGATACATGCTTCGGAGTAAAGTCAGAAGACGTGCAGACGAAGAAGAAGACATTTGATTTTGGATTATATCCGCCCACAGCATCAAATCACTTCTGGTTGTCATTATTGTTAGAAGCATGTTTGTAATTTGTTTGAAATGAACACGAGCTAATTTTCGTGGTAGGCATTCGTTGAAGCAGGCAAATTATCTTGCCCACAATGATATTCACTAGAAGAAAATCGTTTTGCGTTATTCCCGTTACGTTGTTGCATTGTACGTTTGCTAATGTGGGTGTTGTTAGCAGATTCGAAATGAAATTGCAACGAAACAAATGGTCGTTATTTTCGATTTGCTATTGAAATGAAACGATTGAATAGTTTTTCATTGGTTTTTCGCATTGGTTCGCGAATGATTATAAAAGGTTTTCGAAATGAGTTACATCTATATTGATTGGATCGAAAATTAGCATATTAATTAAGATGTCGTTGTGATAATCGAATTGATGAATAATTTGCTAGTTGGCTGTCATTCGAAATTTGAAACAATTTTAATGATTGAAGACGTTGCAAAAGTTGCTAATTGGCGAAATGTGGACCAGGCATATAATGTATGCAGTGATTAAATAAAAACGGATATACTCGTAATAAAGTAAATTTATTCTATGACCGATGCCATTTCGGCCCGATGCGAAGTTTGTTTTGAGTTATACAATCCACGAGAGATTCGAATTAGAAACAACTTGAGCTTTGGAGGAAGTAATACAGTGGCTACCAGGTGGAAATATAATTGATTAGTAGCCGATCTGAATGATAAAGTGTTAATTATATAAGAAAAATTATGGATGAGCTTTAAAATAGATGGCTTTGTTCACACAGTGCTTTCTCGTCGTTTGACTCATGGTATTCATAAATGGATAATTTATTGAATGAATGAAAAGATTTGAGTTAATATCTGTAAACTTAATGTTAGAAGGCTGGTTTTGTAGTGATAGAAAATTGAAATATTATTTAGAAGAGAAGGTTTTTACAACACCAGCTCAATGATGCATCATAGTCCTATTGAAATTTGAACTTACTGTTTTTAACATTTAAGGTAGAAACCCAAAGATACCAGAAGATTTTCGAACACAGCACCACCTTTATATCTAATTAAACACTATGTAATTCAATACAAATATATGATTATATTTTTATTAAATATTTTGCCTGATTTAAAACATAAGCTACATTTTTTTGATTATATCAAGTTGAGTAGAAAAATAATATTATTAATAATAGGGTGACCGAATAGGAAGATTGGGCCAAACAGCTATTGAAAAGAGGAGCTGCTGCTACTCAGATTCTCATGCTACTATTGAAAAAAGGAGCTGCTGCTACTCAGATACTCATGCTACTTATAATTAGATACGCAGGACCGTTTAGATAAACAAGATATCCCGGGAAATTTAACGAATAGATGAGCAGAAAATACGATGACGTTTGAAATAATAGAATAAGCAGCTACCCCATGGTTTTCCTGGCAGTCTAAGTTCAACCTTGCCTATCTATGGTAAATGATTTATATTTTAACGGAGACCACGAAACAAAGCATCTTGACAGGAAATTATCTTAAAATACTTGGCTTTTACTTGTTTGGGTTTGACATGACTTGATGACGTTACTATGTTCGTACAAATCTTTATGAAAAAAATCAAATATATCTTCCTGGTGATTGTATCTGGTTCCAAGTTTATATTTTAATTTTGTCCAATATTGAAGGAATAAATTTGTGAGTACAACCAAACATTTTTTGGTGGTCATAAGCAAGAAAAAGAAGCAAATTTTTATGTGAAAGCTTTGAACATTGCCGTGTAACATAATGACCTAACTTCGTAAGTGATCAAATGATATGACATTAAGTTCAAAGTTTGAAAAGTAGCTTAAAATTCCCTTAAAATGAAGGTTTTTACTTAATTGAATTACCTTTTTTTCATTTTTACCAGCTTTTCCTACCGTACTTAACATTTAGAAGCGTCCATTTCTTGACTGATATCAATCTGACCCCTTCTTCAGTGCGTAAGTTACATTTGGGAAGGACATAGCTTGAATCGGTTAGACAGAGAAGATAAAACTGAAATATAATTTTGCATATAAACTAGGCATAGTTTGTGATTATTTCAAAGTCATAAAACAGCTCGAGAAGTATTTTTCCCAGAAGAATGGAAGTGTTGCACTGTATAATAAAAGCAATATGTAGAATAATTTCAAAGGACCTAAAACTGAATAACAAACAAAAATTCACGAACAAAAATATATTTCCATACTCGCCACTAAACTGTAAACAAGCCTTTCCACCAAAAAGCAAGTTATTCCAAAGCATTTCTAAAAACTATACGGCGGAAATACATACTATTATCTATGTATTTTACACATTTACTCATCCGACAATCAGAAAGCTTAAAAGAATAACAACAGATTTGGACCGGTCGATAAAGTATTAGAAAAATTCGGGAAAATCAACTAGAAGCTTCGTGGGTTGCTAGCAACTGCTGTAAAAGCTGCGGTGAAATATGAGTCAAAAACCAGTGGACCAGGTACTGCTGAAATGAGATTCAATTTGCAATAGCAGAGTAAATCACGATACTACAGTGCAAGCATAAAGTATTGAGTACGATTTGTTGAGCATACTAATTTTTGTTCATTGAATAATTCAAAATAAATGATATTTCGAATGCCAAAAATTAAAGGGCGTGAATCCAAAACGCGTGGCAATATTATGTTGACGATACTTTAGGTGGCTTTGGTGGCTTAGATTGTATAGAATTTAGTACCAGTTATTTTAATTCAAGAAAGTTGCATTGTTTGATAGAATATCTAATAGCTCGATAATCTAGATAGTTTATCTTTCGCCGGTAATACGCAATAAAAACGCGTCTGGCGGGATATATTCAAGGTCTGTAATACATAGTAAAAATACAAAATCAGCAACCGCTGTAAAATGGGTCGATATTCCTGATATAAAAAGAAATTTGCCTATTTTTGAACTCATTCTTTTAAGCTTTAACAAGACTAGAATCAGCACATGGATTAACAGTACGATTGGTTTTGTTGTCAAATGCAAATAGATATACTGACGTCATGGGCAACTTCTCTAACGGACAAATAAATTAGCATCGGAATAATACCGATTAAACCAATTATTTTTTGAACATATTACGCATTGAAAATTCTTCAGAATGAATTTAATTTATAAATTGTAGCCAAACATTGCAATTAAATAAAAAATAAATATTGCTTATACTGTACAGCCTGTGATGAATTTCATTTGCTCAAAATAGTTTCAACTACTTATAAGACTACCTTAAAGATCATCGTTGTCGCAGCACTACAGCCAATCTGGGGCTTTGACTTACTAGAAATTATGTGTCTCCCATTGTCTCAACACAATGACCAGAGTTCTTAGATGTTCAAAATCTCAAGAAAACATTCAAGAAGATTAAAAAGCAAAGAAATTGTGTAGTCCTAATAGCCCGCGACATTTTCAAAGACCAAAGGTCCATAAATTAAGTCTTTGCATGCACACATCGAGCGGCTTCTTTCATATGTGTCTCTTTACTATCATAGCTATGAAACAACATCACTTCATGAAAATTATTTTCAACATTGTCATGAAAGTTATTTTTAAATGGCAAAATATTAGTGGAGTGAAAGCGCAATAAGATGATTGACTCGGAAGACCAATGTCTTGTGACATTGTTTCCGAAGGCACGGGCAAATCACTTCTTTGTTCGAATACAAAATTATTCTAGCGATTACATGACGTCGAGAGAGCATAATGGAAGTGCTTACTTTTTCAATTATTTAAAACCCTTCTAATGGACAATTATCCATAGCTTTAATTAGACGCCGCTGTAAACTCAAAGCTGTTTAGAAGATCCCAGACCATTTGAGCGGTATGGGAAAGAAGCCCTTTTTGGAAAAGTTCAACCATCGAAATAGGTAACAAGTTGGTAATAACTACGTCAGATCACTTGCAGTGAGTTTTATAAAATTGTAAAAAAAAAACTAGATTAAGCGGGTTCGATCATTTATCGTGAGAATAAAGAAATATAAATATCTGCAGAAACATCAATACCCGTTAAGATATCGAAGCTCCTAAAGAGAAAATATATTCTAAAAGTATAAAGGTCTAGATCTAAAATACCACTTGCAATTTTACGACAGAAATTCTAAAAATGACAGCTCCAGTTTTTTTATGCTATGTACCAAAAAACCTGTAAATCTCTTAATTTACTTTAAAAATTATGCCATCTTCAAGTCGATTCGAGATGCCTACAAATTAACTTGTTGGAATTCGTGCATACGTACGCCAACGAAATCAAGAATTTTTTCTGAGCCAATTCGTCGGGAGAAGATACATATTTTTCCCCGAAGACATTATCGTGATGCCGATTGCCTCCCATGTTCTGAGCTCTTGGAGTTCTATTTCTCGTAAATAATCACGGTCAATCAAAATGGTGTTAGTGGATACCGTCGCCGTTGTGGTAGTCGGTGCGACGACTACCACGATACGATCGCGGTAAAACCGATTTAAGACCCTGACAGATAGAATTTGCAGGTGATCTGACCAAGTTCATCAAATGCATTTAAGATTGGAATATGTTGCGAAGATACAGTGTTGAGTAGGTGATTGATTTCGCCGAAAAGTTTGGGAATGTTTGCTTTGTGCCATTCCTAACAACATGAATCAAGAATTACAAAAATTCGCTGCCGAAATTATTTTCATCGAATGAAATTCACAGTCAAATTCCTTTGGCAGCCTCTTTAGTCTTTTTTAATGAAGATATCGTTATTTGCACTTCTATCGGTTTTCCTCAGAATTAATATTTACCAACCGGATTCATGGATGTATCCTCAACTGTCGTCTCAACGGGCGGTATTTTTTGATTTGTGCATCTCAACTCTTCTCCACTCCATCATCAAAGTGAATTAAAGTGAAAATCTTCAGGACGCAATCCATGTAGTAGTCTGATCTTCAGTTGGATCGTTACTACATTAGGAATTGATGTAAGCTTTAGATCGTAGTCATGGTTTCACTTCGGTATTTTTTCTTTGAACACACATGTGTTGTGTTGTGTACCTTAAGACTGAGGCTGAGTCTGAGCAAATATTTCCTGGGATGATGATCACGTTGTTGCTGATAGTGTTTGTAAACATCGGCTACAAGCAAAGAACCAGCAATCATCTCAAGTATAGATGATTTCCAGGTATACTGCGGAAACGATCCACAGCCTGCCGGCAACAACAACTTCAATAGAGCGAAAGATGAAAAAGAAAAACAGGACAATATCTTCACAGACTCATACGCAGCCGTACTAAGAAATTTATCTTGGGAATTGAATCGAGTTTGCGGCTCAGTTCGGTTCGGCTTGGTTTCCAGTTTAGAAAGATTGTTGTGATCGAGTTTCGATTATTCCAATAGGTTTTGGTCGATGCAATTGAATCGTTCCCAGTAAGAAAATTAACAACTGGAGAAGCTAGATTTTGTATAGGTTTTTTTTGCACTTTGATTAATTATTAGATGAAATAGATGAGCGGAGGCTAGTTTTTATTCCATAAAATATATTATCATTCGCACGTTAAATTCACATTTTCGTAAAAAAATTCAATACCTTTTCAAAAAGAATGAAATCAAATCAGTTGTCTGTTAATCGGATCAAGAAATATTGTCCATACACATCAAACTGAATCGTCTGGAGAGGAATGTCACTGGTATCCATACAAGAAAATCCACTGCAAATACAGACACACATACATATGTCGCTCCCAACGTGGGAGATCGAACACAACAACGAGCTCTGAATATTTAATTACGTTGGTAGAGGATCAAAATGATAAAATCGACCATTTAAGAGAAACGATTGATTTCAAAAGAAAATATTGGTAAGATATTGACTATTTTTATCAAAGGATGAAGGTTGGATAAATGGTTCTTAGAATTGTTTACTATGACTCCTCAAAAAGATTCTGAATTGGAATGCGGAAATTCATTCTCAAATTTCTTCGTTTTTGATCGATATTGATGAAGCAATTTGATTGTTGACTATTAAAAAAATGTAAGTGAAGCAAGCTATCCTAATTTATTACTTTGCTGATTGTACAAAAGATTGTTACTGCCATAGAAAATCTCAAGTTGTTCGAAAGTGGCTTGCATATAGGGATTCCAATCCCGAACCATATTTTCAATCCCGGGATTACGGGATTAAAAAATCTCAAATCCCGGGATCCCGGGATCCCGGGATTTGAAATTCATAATACAACACAACAAAATAAGTCAAGTTTCTAGTAAACAGATTATATTATTTGCCATCATTTCAAAACTACAACAATAAGTAAGCTCAAAACTGTATAAAAAATTGCATTATTACTTTTTTATATTATTGATGCAAATAAAAACAATAATTTTAATTATCCAAACCGTTGACAGTATGAAGACAGATATTAAAAATTACATCTATTACAAATTACAACAAAAAATCACGACCAAAAACCACAACAACAAAACACAACTCTTAGAATTGAGATACATAATAAAGTAACATATAAAAAATTCGACCAGAGTTCATTGGGTTTTTCGGAAGTAACATTGAAGTAATAGCAAAGCATCTAAAGTATCGTCTCCAAGCCTGCTTCTAAATTTATTCCCGATGTTGGACACCGCGGAAATGGTCGAGAAATATTGGTACGCCTGATCCAAACTATGCAAGTGTCACCACTTTCGAAAAGATTCATTTCTTTTGCAATGGTTTTAATTAGATTAGTTTCTTGCGGCATTTCATGATTGATTATTTTCATACTTTTGCAGCTCTTCTTGTAGCGTTAATTGACGACTACCTTGTTCTGATTCAATATGGGTATCTACTGGGTTCTCTTCATTTCTTTGGCTATCAAGCATAGGGTTCAGCATCTAGATCATTGAAGTATGTTTTTTTAATATTTGCGTTGCTTGGTTTCAAAAATAGAGATTTTATTTCACTTGGTAAATTTTCGCTGGTACAATGTGGATTCTGGAGATAGCTTAGCATACCAGATAGCTCGGTACACTGACGCTCTTTTATTCGGTCTAATATTGCAATTTTCATAGCATTCAGAAGAATAGACCGTTTTTCTCCTAACAGCCTAAATACAAATCTTGATCAAGTATTAGCAGTGCATAAATTTGCAAGTCTGCGACTAAAGGTCGTCACAGCCAATTTTACAGGGAGTAAAACTTCAATAATTTTCTGAATCGAATCAAACTCTGTTGCTTCTAATTGCTCTGAATATTGCAGGCCTATTAATGTATACTATTTTTCAAAATGGGAAACTATTCGAGCATTGTCAAGAGACTATTTCATCTTGTTTTATAGTCCATTTAAAGGAGACAGTTAAATGCCTTGCTCGGATCTGACATAGTTTTAAAGATCGTTATTATTTTTCGTTGGAGCTTTTTTAACATATAAAACTACCTAATGAACTTTCTTTATGCATGCGCTGATGTCCTTCGTCTGATCTAGCGTGTCTTGCAGGCGACCGGTTTCAACGTAGTTAGCTGATTCAGGACCATCCAAATCTTCGTGGTCGTCGTTCAGACTATCGGGAAATCACTTTAATCTGGAATGGACCTCATATTATAGCGAACATTGCAAACTGCCAAGTGGATGCTATGCGCCAAACAAATATGTTGCTCTGTACCAACTAGTCTGCCTTCTTTTCGCATTTCGTTTGACCCATCAGTTACGATGGTAACAATGTTTTTTCCTAGAGAAACATTAAACTCATATCTAGGTAGTTTCCAGGTGTCATTGATATTCTTACTCGCACCAAGCTCCAGTAAGAATTTACTAAGTAGATGTTTATATTTATATAGCGCCTATTTGCAGTCAAGGTCCATTCATCAAACATCAATCTGAACCATTCACCGGAGATACTAGCCTGTTATATCTTATTTTTTATTTTCTTTATCCTGCTTGCATAGCCAACAACCTTTTTTTGATTGTTGTTAAGGATTTTGGTAAATCTGTGTATGCATTCGCTAGTATTAATTTCCTCAAATCATTCGATGTAACGAATGCACTAAATGCGAAACAGTCCATACTTATTTATTTACAAATCCCTTTGTATTCTCTTGTTAACTGTTACATCGGTTTGTTTTGCTCTATTCTTTACGCATTTTGATGTGAGCTAATTGTTTTCTCATAAATATGGATTCTATTTGCACTTTTCGAGTCTTGCTGTAACTTGATTGCCGATAATGCTTGACTCCCGGCCCCGAAATCCCAGCCAATTTCTGATCCCGAAAATCCCGGGATTACAACTCATCAATCCCGGGATTTTCGGGACCAGAAATTGACCGGGATCCCGGGATCCCGGGATCCGGGATCCCGGGATTGGATTCGCTACTTGCATATTCAACTCAGAATATCAGCGCACACATTTCGATGCAAAATCCTTTACGAGTCGTTCCATTTCTCTTCGGAGATCTTTTGACATTTTGATGGACCGGTAAACCGATCAGCTAGCAAACATGTCAAGCGACTCTTAGCACAATCGCTTACACATCATAGCAGCCAATTTCTGATGAAGACTCATTCAAACTGATGTACCCAAGACAGATGACGGAGTGTTAGATGTCTTCGGTTGTCAACATTTATGATGTCCGTTGAAGTTGTTAATCAGCAGGTAACTATTGACTTGATTAGCTCTGAGTGGCATTCATCTAGACACGATGAATTCCATGAGTGTTGTTAACGATATAGGCATTGAGTCCGAATCGATTATGAAGTATGTTTTGGCATCATAACAAAGATAAATTAAAAGAAGTATTTGATTTCGTTGTGACAAGAAGGTCAAAGTGAAGATAGCTGGAGACCTTGATTTTTCATGCAGTTTAGGCGCATGTTTGTTGCAAGGAAGGTTCAACCAATTTAACGCATGGGCTTAAAAAAAAACTATTGAAAAGCATTGACAACAGCGTGTTTAAATTGTTGTTTTTAGTACTGTTTGTTAGAGCGTTGTTTCATTGCAAATATTGTGTTATTGTGCCTCCTATTAAAAAATAACAGCAGCACAGAAGCCAATTTTTGTGAGCTTGCCTAAAAACAAAGTTTTTCTAGTAATCAAAAATAACAGCAGCACAGAAGCGAATTTTTTGTGAGCTTGCCTAAAAACAAAGTTTTTCTAGTAATCAATAAGCCGATAATCTTTGGCCCCAATTGTTGAAATGAAAAAACGTCCAAATAAAGATAAGTTATGAGCTAAGGGTTTATGAGAATAATATCAAGTTCCTCCCTCTACACACTTGATTGCAAATCTTTTGAGAATTTAATAATCAGTGCGACCTTGGTCAAATTCAAAAAAGGGGCCGCAAAACAGCATACAGTGCTTTATCTTCTCAGCGACACAAAGTACTTACTGAACGAAATCTGAGCATTGGTGTCAGAAGTTGAAAAACCCGACTTTTGAAGTGGTTTTACCGCATGTGAGTCATACTAGTTTGCGAATGGTTATTGGCGAAAAGTTTCTTTTTTTGATGCAGTCATTTTAAAAGCATATTAGCACACGCATCCTGACGGCAACTTTAGCAACTAGTTCAATTACTTGTATTAGCTGAAAATTTAAGCTGAAAAATATCTTGTGTAAGAATTTACAGCAAGATGAAAATAAGGCCTCAGACTCGTGTGTGTGGTTCCTGGTTCGAATCCGAGAATCGACTATGCTTTATAATTACATGCTGAGCTCACATAATATCAAATCCTCCAAATTCGTTCACATACAAACGAATATTTAGAGAAACGCGTTTTCAATCATGTTACATTAGTAAAAATTGGATGCGTTTACAAGCTGTCTGGGACCCTGGTTCGAATCCAGGCTCAAATAAGGGTCACACACCGAACTTTGAATTGAATAGGTGTCTGAGTTAAAAAAAAGGAGCAAAGTGAGACGTGAAACTGATCATTTCACTCGTTTGAATTTCAATTACGAAAACGTAACTCGAACGAGCCGAAGCCTGAAATCGTAAAAAAAGCCAAATTTGTTGCGTTGTGGCATGTCCTTTTTCAGTCTATTAAGCTATAATAAATCTACCACCTATTGGGTCCAAGTTATATTTGCGTGGTTTTTGTTTCCCAAAAACTAGAAACTATCTAAGAGGGCCTTACTGGTCAAGAGTAAATGCTGAAGTTAAATTGGGAATGCATGAAACCAAACTGCTTCTAAAGCCTAAGAGGTAAGCATTGCTTCTAAATCCTAAGAGATAAGCAAATCGATTTCTTTTTGTCAATGTAGCTGTTATGCCAGCCACTTTGGAATGTTTAAAAATTTAGGTTTCTCTTTATGTGCATCAGATATTTAATTTGGTAAATCACGAAACGTGCTTAAAATCAAATAAAAAAAAAATAAGAAAAAATTATACACGGATCAAGAAACAACAATGATTTTTATTCATGATCCGCCGCAATAGAAAAATTATTGATGATGAATTGAAGTAACCCAAAATAAATATCTACAGCATTATGATCCTACGTGCCTGTCAAAACTTCATAGAGATCCACATTATTTTTCGTCATGTCAGGTGAAATTTATTAGCGGTTTTCAAGTGCCAGCGGAATTTATGATCTGCTCAAAACAAACGTTGAAATTCATGAAAAACCTAATTTCATTTATTGTTTGCGTTCGGCAATTCCTTTATCTCCTATCCATTTTATTCTTTTCCCTCATCATCAATTACTGCATAAAAAATCTAGCTCATGTCGATCTAATAAAAAAGAGAAAAATTATGAGCTAAAACTACACTCATTACAATAACGATAATAACCAAAAACAACACATTCCCATTTCCACAATTCTAGACCAGTTACCACCGAAATTCACCTGAACAAAAGAAACAACTTATGGCCCAGCCCATCACGCCTCATATAATTTCTACCATTAACAGTCGCATAATTCACACGAGAAGCAATAACAAGATCGTTAAACACCAAAATCACGATCACGTACCACCGAGGCTCCACTCTGATGCCAAAATATATCTAACTGCGATTCATATCTCTAACGAATATAATGGAATCGAAACGAGTGTGAGAAGAGTATGCCATAAATTGGTGGTGGTGGTGTTGCTGCTGCTATCGCTATCGCTTCCTCAGCACCAGCGGTTCCATCGGCCAGCTCAAACAATCCACCGCGAAAAAGCCCAAGAATGGTTTCGTTTTGATGAAGATCATCATTCTGATCTTGTTATTTTGTGCTATTGTTGATCCCTCCTCCAGCTGAATTGTTAGATTGCCCAAAAGCTTGTGGTTTCGGCTATTTGATAGCGTATCATTAGAAATGGGCGTTTCACAGACAAAATATTATGGGTATGGGAAGTTGGCGATCGGATCAGCGAAAAACAATTGAAATGCGCGTGATAAAAGCTTAGAATGTGATTAAACTTGGTTAGATTTGTTGTTGTTGTTGTTTTTTAGTGGTTCTTGATGGAGTTTTTGGTGATTGCGTGGGTACTTAATATTTGGTTCAGGTTTTTCATGGAGCACTTGATCTTCCTAGCTAGGTTTTAGTTGCTGGAATATGTTGATGAGCAGCGAATGGTTTGGAAAATCTATATTTAAAATAATCGTTTAAGGTGTTTTGTATTCCATCAATGTATCCATCGCAAGAAGTGTCATGAAGAAGTAAGCAATTATCAAAAAGATAGTACCGATTTTGTTAAAATTTGTTTATTTTGGGAAAAAATTTATGTATAAACTCAGCAGAGAAAATCCACTTCAATCTTATAGTTTAAATCAGTCAACCCATTACCTCTTCCCTTCCCTTTAAAGACTTCACAAACCACAAAAACTATCAATTCGAACATCAATCAGATACTCGTTGTGCTACATACTTGAAATCATTTCAAGAATCCGCATACAGTTTATTCCACATCTCATCACATATTGAATTACGCGTCTGGTAAATCGTTCTGAAAATAGCAATCGACCCCCAGTTTCTCATTCCGTTTATCCATAAACAGACCGTTATTATTGAAGGTTGCAGCACATTTTATAAACAATAGTACGATGGATGATCAAAATGCAACTGCACATTCTCCCGAAGCGGTTTGCTTATGTATTCTAACAAATCGTTTTGTTTATGCTCAGTGATGACGATTAAATTGTTATTATTATGCAGATTTGCAGACGCATTGTTTACAAACAATGATGAATCGATTTGTATTGGCGAAGATGCGATGATGAGTGACTGACTGATTCGAAAATGCAATATGATTTCATTCCTGAGAAATTCACTGAGATTTTAAAGTGGAAAAAAACACTTAAGGAAATAAATGTTGGTGGTTTATAATAAGAGTTTTTCAGTAGAGCTGAACATAGAATCCAGACAAGAGGAAACAATTTATAGTTTAGAGTTTAAATCTGATTATTGTAAACGTTAACATTTGAAACACAAAAATTGTATTTTTCCAGAAATAGAACTGTGCGACTGGCATTGATTTGTACTGACACTGAAAGATTATTCTACTGAAGACTTTTAAGATTGATTTCGAATATCCGCACGAAGGCAAGTTTAATGGAGGATAAAGGTACACGAACTGACAAACGGTCAGAGAATTCTAGGCTGTGTGCAAAGTTCCCTAAAATGATTTTAAATTGTAGAAATCATCTGAATCGCAACTTTTAAGATTTCTTCCCGCTGTCGATTTAAATTCTTTGTTTGATGAATCGGAATGAATCAGAATAGGAAAACAGCAACTCTTTTATGAATATGCATCCTCTATGACCATGCAACCATATGGCTGAATTTATCCTTTTATCAGTACTAGACTGTAAGCATCACAAGACAACACTACTTTATGCTTTTGATGTAAGGATGAATTTTGGAGAAGTCTTTGAGATTATTTAAGCGAATAATTCTTTCCCATACCGAAAAGGTTTTGATTGGAAATGAGGTATCTGTAATTCAGACTTCACTAATTTGACAAAAATTTTGAGAGAATTTTTAACTTTTTTGACAGCTTGCACACTAGCACACATACAACCGTCTTTTACGTGCATCAAAAAATTGTGTTCAGTTTGAATGTTTTTGAATGTGTGCCAAAGATACCTGCTGCAGCATGCTCTAATGTTCTTCAAGAAGGTTCGGGTGGCATGTCGTACGAAGATCTTTTGGTAAAGTTAATTAAAAATAATCAACTAACATAATTACCCACTTTAGTCTTTAAAACTGGCGAATAGAGCATCAGAGCAAATATCAGTAAAGCTCTGCTCTTTTTACCTCTGAGCCCTTGCAATTACTTGAGGTTTCACAGAATAGAAGTTAGCACCAAAAAACATGCTGTCACGTCCAGAAATTCTATGATTATTCTTGGAGTTCATTTTCACGCGTCCTTGATGTTAGACCTCTGTCCTCTGACCTCTGTGTCAGATGCAAGATTAATGTTGCGAGGTCTACGTTTCAGTGAATCGGATACTTTTTCACCAAAAAGAAGGGAATTATTACTAAAATGAAAACCATTTACCTCCAGGTTCTCATTTCAAATGTCCATCTGTCTTGGGTTAGCTTCTCCAAATCTGGCACAGCAGAAGCAGAGCTACTCAAACGTAGAATACTGTGTTTTCAAATGGTAAGTTTTATAACCTTGCCGAGAAACTCTCATTTGTGTCATGAATTGACGAGTGAAGCCATTTAGAGACCAGGTCGCGAAGCTGGCAACACTATTTTATAAATAGACACATGGGGGCAAAGACGAATTTATTCAGGCCCTTGGAGGCAAGTAAAGTTTGTGGCAGTATAGCATTACATAGTGTACTGAGGTCATTGTCAGTCCTACTATAATCTCTCCAGATTACATTTGGGTGATTTTGTTTTTAGAAAGCCAGAAACATTTAATTCCATTAGTTATTGTTTCATCTGACTGATAGTTTTAGTATCTTTTAGAGGCTGGAAAGAAGCTCAAAAATGATTCGAATAGTTTTCGGTCCTCTTAGAGGAACTGTTTGAGGTCTTTCTAAATTGACGAGAGATCGAAAGAGTTTAGTCAGTCGCGAAAATGATTCAATACATTCAACTCATTCACAAAATTCTTTCCTCAGTTCTGAAAGAAGGTATTTAAATACCACTTTCTCACCATTTCAGTACTTAATCGTGAAATTACAACTTTATAATTTATAAGGAGCACTCTTCGTAATACATGCGAACGAGCTATTCTAAACTTTAGAGAGCGTTACCAGCAGTATTTTGCTGCAAATAACCACAATCTTTTAAGAGTGAATAGGTTTTCTCTTCATACAGTTTCTAGGCTATTGGCTTATTTCTAGTATCTTTTCCTTTATGCTTTGGTTGCATCTTTATAACCCTTTGAAACATATTCTCTGACTCCTTTACTCTGCATTCTCCATAATACAATTTAATACGCACGGTCAGTGTGACAATGGGTGTATTGGTAGATTGTGTAGCTTGTGTAACTATTAAAAGTGAGTTGAAACATGGGACTCTTAAAACAATTCAAATCGAAGCCAGAAAACAAGATACATGACTACTGAGCAGACTAACAAAATTTTCTTAAACCAGTGTTATATTAAGTAACCAGGGGCAAACGTTATTGTACGTAAAATAGCTTGGGTAAAAAAATAAGAAATTCATAATGTTCTCTATGATTTCTTATATCGGAGGACTAAGAGATTTATTTGACTGGGGCTTTAGATATATTTGAATACTCAAATATTTTTTTCGAATTTCATCCTTGGCTACATATGAGCAGCTTGAGATATCAGTCATGGAGCATAAAATTAAACTGTACGTAACGGAGCGTATCACGACATTCGTAAATGTAGTTACACACATAAATGTTGCTCGAAAGATATATCAAATATATTTTGGCACAATTTAATGATCTTGCATACACGCACCACTCAAAATACGAAAAGTAGTCTTAGAAACGAACATACAATTTCTCGAAGTAGAATAAGTAGATGGAAATGTAGAGTAAAGTATCATTTAAAGTATTACATATTCGTCTTCTCCGTATGCACGGTGACTGACTACTCACCGCCTATTCGACCTTTCTATCATTAATTATGCCTTTGGTGCCATTTAAAAGTATCTAACCTGTCTTGTTAAAAACGTCAGCGAACTCTTAACTTTAGCATGTTAAAAGATACACTGTATATAAGAAATGCTTTTTACATATGTATTATAATAAATCTAACCAGTTAGTTACTTTTTTTCAACATAAAACTAATTCATTCATCAGCTGAGATGGATAGATGGAATGTGGCACTCTCCTACAACAAAGTAGCTTGATTTTTTTTTGACAAAATTTGTTGGGCACTTCTATGCTCATATTTGAATAAAAACGATCAAATGTAAGTAAAACCGTATGTATGTGTTTCTGTCTATCACAAGCATCTATTGTACATGTTTCAATATTTTGTGGCATCACTATGGCATCCTGTTTATAATTGGCAACGATAAATTCATACTATTAATAGTCTGTTTTGCATTGGCGATACGGCTTATTGAATGTTGAAAGCTGGTGGTGGATTGATGGCTGCGATGCAATACAGATTCGGTTCCATGCAGAACCAAATAGATGGGTACAGCAGACTTTCAATCTTCACCTTTCCATTTATAGTGTCTGTCGAAGTCATCATTTGGTTTCATCACACAAACGAGTACATCGACTTGATGAGCTGATGCAGTAATACTGGCACTTGAACTAAGAGAACAGACAAGGCCCAAGTGCATCTGCTGAATATTCTACCAGGACATGATCATTTAGACCCCATAAAAATCTTGAAAATACATATGTATAAGCATATAATTATATTTTCATGCTTTCATGCACTACATCATTCTCCCCAAACTCCTGTTCAGAGTTTCATATTTTTAATTAGGTCGTGGTTAGCTTAACTTCTGATTGCCTTCGATTTATCGGAACAACGAACGTATCATTGTTCGAAGCGAATAATTACTCCACAGATCATAAAAACAATCGTTAAAATATTATAAAAATCATGAAATGACTGTTAATTACATGGAATATCCTCGTCTAGTGGGAGAACAGAGAGAAAAAAAAACGATTCACGAATAAATGCTAAAGACCATGATTAGTCATGATTCCCTGGAGCTATCATCGAACGGCAACGTGTAAAACAAGATCCTTTCTAGACACTTAAAAATTTCATGGCCAATAAGGGCATTTATCGAGCGTTAAAGAGACTCATAGCATAAATTCTAATGTGCAATGTGTGGCAGTGACGAGGAGTAAATTTATGACTGAAACTTTATGTAAGCATAAAATAGTTGTCGAATACCAACTAATTGAGTGTAAATGTGTACTCGTATAGTAGAGGGTTGTGGAACTACATATGTTTTTTGAATTTATAGTGAAATTGTGTGACATTACATGTTTGGAATCTAATGGATCATATGAAAACTAGTTTTGTACTCTTGTACAAAAATTAAATAGAACTGACTTTTACAGAATTGCAGACTCTATTTCGAGCCTCGGGCTGATAAACCGAATAGATGCATTCCATTTGATTATGTCGAGGAATTTACTTCAACTTTAGTCAATCTAAGAAGAGCAGCACTTCTATTCTAAATAAAGAACAATATACTTTTAATATGAAACGAAATAATATAGCATTTTCAGCTTAAATGAAACCTTTTCCAATTAAAATGGAACCATTTTTATTTGAAATGAAACCTTTTTCAAATGAAGTCAAACCTTTCTCCAACTGAGACTTCGCTAAAAAATAGTTTCAGGATAATTTTTTGTTGTTGTAAATGCATGTAGAATATTAAAAATATATGAAGAAAATAAAAGTGATATATGTAGGATATGATAGTGTAGTGATATATATTTTAATTACAAAATACAATTTAATGTTATGTTTGGACTTTTGGTATTTGGTCAGCTTTTGGTATCTGCAAAACCATATCTAGGATATAATTAGAGCAGTCATCTGAAGTCACTTGAAGCACGCTTCCTTCAATAACAATGCTAATGTCATAATCTGTACTCATGTCGCTCAGTAGAGAATGAACGTGCAATTTTATTTTCGAAAATGCTTTTTCGATTGGGTTCAGAATCGACGAGTAAGGGGGTGAAAATTTTAATATACATCCGCTACTCCTGAGCTACTCGCGTTTTGTGGATTCGAGCATTATCCAAAATCAGAATTGAATTTTCCATATTTGACATGGAACCAATTCTTTCCAAAAGCACTCGTAAGAATAGTATAAAGCGTTTAGCATTCGCGGTTGCGTTTGAAATTATTTTCGGGTAAAAACCACCACTGTTATTCATAGCTCTCCTCTTTTTACCTCTGAGCCCTTGCAATTATTTGAGGTTTCACAGAATTGAAGCCAGCACCAAAAAACATGCTGTCACGTCCAGAAATTCTATGATTATTCTTGGAATTCATTTTCACGCGTCCTTGATGTTAGACCTCTGTCCTCTGACCTCTGTATCAGATGCAAAATTAATGTTGCGAATACAATACGTCCCCTATAGTAGGTATGACAATGTGAGCTCGCGCACCAACTTTGGAACGGTTTTTTGATCTCCGAAAGTGCAGATTAAAGCCGCACTAAACTAAAAGTCTATCGCTAGAAAACTGCTACTGCTAAAACGGCTAGAAAACTGATTTTTGAAGAAATTGTCTTGACAAAAAAATATGGAAAGACGTTATATACTTTTTTGTAGTATCATATCAACCATTCCTTATCCAGAGCAAAAAAACCCAACTATAAGATAAATGATGAAAATATTCAGTGCTTTCCAACGAAGCAGCAATGAGTTTACCATAACAAGATCATACTTAAATCAACTTGTCCTTTGAATTTCCGTTCTCATCACAGGATTTCATCAAAAGTTTCAGCGGTTTTCGCAAAATTTTCAATATAATCGCTTACCACGTATCACGCTTCATACGACTTATGCGTATTGAAATTCACCTACCTCTTAAACTACTGGCCATCGCATTCTAAAATTTTTATGATAAAATAAGAATACTTTAAGCTTTGTAAAAACCAAAAAAGGCTTTAAATTGTTACTTCCGGTTTCACACAAATTTTTACTTTCGGTTTTCAAATCTAATTTCAAAATTAAAAAGAACAGTTAATTTTCTACACCAATCAGTATTAATAATGTTTTTTAAATTTTTTTTTGAATCCTTGACCCCGCTTTCAAAAAAACCTCTCATCAATTTCATCCATTTTTCTGCCCATAACTCGGCAACTAAACATCGTAGAAATCAAATATGGTGTATCCACGTTCTTATCTTCTAGAAGTACCATTATGCGCAATATGAACGAAATCCAGAACCTAGACTTTTTATCGTTGCCCGCTTCGCGTGAAATACCCCATATATTTGACGAAATTCGTACGCTATGCCATATTTCTGCTAAAACTATACGCGCCCAGTGTGGGAATTTTATTATAATCCCACTTACAAGAATTACTCAAAACCAACTAGAGTCATAAAACACATGAAAAATATGATTTGTAGTTTGAATTGTAAACTTTATAGTTTTTTCAGCACGTGTAATGAGGTCTTAGTATGAGTCTAGTGATAAGTGTAACCTTCATATACAGACTATAGAGCAACAACTTGACATTTCTGATATTTTTGGGCTTTTTTGCTTACTCCGTTCCAGGAGTGTAATTAATTAATTAATTATTAGTCCCAAGACTTACTTCACTCCGTAATTATGAATCATAAAATGAAGCATATATTTGCTTCACCTCGAAATCATTCTAAATTGGTGATGGTAACACAATTACGATTTACTTGTTATTTTTTCAATGTCGTTTAGAAAGACGCTGGAAAGTAAAATTGACCAAGCGAAATTTCAAATGTTCCATTAAATTTCGTTAAGTTTGGATAGTATCAACTATAACTAATTTTCCCAATAACTAGACCTTACATCACACTTGATTTAATACTTAATGCTATAACTAGGCGTAACCAAATCAATTTATTTACGATTGAACACTTGCGAATGAATGATCCAAACTATCCGCATTAACCGATGAATTCATTGAATATTCTATAGGTCAGTTCATAGGCAAACTGCACGATAAACATAACAATTACCAAATCTATAGTAACCGAAATCATTCTAACTATTCAAACTACTTGCATCAATTGCAACATTTCAATTTGATTGACGCAATTCGCAATGATTAATATTATTCGAATACCATTAATAGTTCTCAATAGTGTCCGATTGCATCATTGCAAATTTGTGATACATGTGCTCACTCATATATGCTGGACGTCATGAAATATGAATGCACCGATCCAATGTTTGCCAACAAAATACTGTACAACTATCAGTCTGAAGTGAGCAAACAGATGTATGTTTCATTCAGAGTCATCCATCTAACTCTCTAAAGTGCTGATGGAACAAATATTAATATTTGCATAATCGAGCTGATTTGCTTCGCTCTCTTTAGCCAATCGATCTATTCATGCAGTCGTATGTTGTGTTATTAGTTGGTTTGGTATCCAGTCGCCGCAACATGTGGACCTTTCGATAGCACTTTAAATAATAACCGAAATGAAAGAGCGCTGCAAATATGATAACGAAAGGAGTAAATACAGTCGGCTAGCAAGTTAGAGCATTTCGAAAACAAACTATGTCGATGAGATGCAAGCAGAACTCTCTTATGAGAAGGTCGACCAATTTGTTAGATGATTTCTCAAGTTATTGGTTTAGTTTGTTAATTGTAATAAGGTTAAGGCAGTATTTAAAGATATTGAAGAGATTGTGAAATATATGCTGACTTATTACAGACGCATGCACGTTTCCAAAAGCATTTAGTTGTGCATGTATTAGCTACTGTTTGACTGCTATAAGATGTTTATCTTCGTCAGATTTCATAAGTACACGCATGCATGTAGGTTTGTTAAAATCCATGTTGTCCCATTTATTCGTGTGGCAGCACGTTTTCTAGCTACGACTTCCGAATCAGATAAGGTGAAACAAACGGAATTTCACTCTGTTTGAGAGTATCTGATGTCTGCCAGGATTACGATTCATACTGCAGAAAGCGAAGGATAACTTTGTGCTCTATATTTGCTTTGCAAAGGATCAGCTTGATAGTGCCTCGTGAGTTTAGAGTGGCTTAGAGCGAACTATTTCTTACAGTCAATGCTACAAAATGTGCTAGTTAAAATGATGACTTTTGATTTGATGAGCCAATGTTTTATTTTCCGACGTGATTGCCGTATTTTTCATGCATCGTAACTACAGTATGAATTAAATCCACCAAGTAAGTCACAATGTCATTCAAGCAAAGTTTAATTTGGTCATTTTCTGCCACACTACTTCTCTCATTTCCTGAAACAACATCGAATACTAACGTACATTTGCATGCAGTGTCGTTAAGCCAGAGGAGAATGACATTAGTCGCTTCGTTCGTTGTTCATCCAGTTAAGCTAACCATATCAATTTAAGCCTGGCAGGTGATTATTACGTGATTGTATGTTGTGTGTTGGCGACTCATTTTGTCCCATGGAAGCAGAGAGGTATATTGTAAGTATAAAATACTAGAATAAATTTTAGTTCTATTTTCACTATCGTCATTCACCCTTGCCCTGACAGGGTTCGTTGGCAGGCCGGCGCTTGAACTGGACAAAAACACTTTGAAATTTATTTGATGGACATTTTAAGGCAATTTCGCATCGTTACAAGCCAGGGGCTCACTGCCGGAGGGACTCGGTCCGAAGGAAGTCTAATGTCTTCATTTTGTTAGTGTCAGTTGTGATGTGGAACGTTCCTAGGAACGCATGTACGAGTATGTGGGTATCTTTTCGGTTTCATTTTTATTGGCCAAGCCTGAACTGACTTTTAATCTAAATGTAATTAGTGCAAGCCAATTTATCACGAAATGGCCTCGTATCGTAGTTGCTTGCATGGTTGATGGTGTACATGTCGACTAGACTGGGACGAAAGACAACAACTGCGACAACTAAGAGCTAATATCACTGGACTGGCATGTGTTCTGTGTCCATTGTGATCCCGTGAATTTCGGATACGATATGATGTCCATTTAATAGCATAAGGTGTTTATGACGTGACTTGGTGGTGTGGCTGAGTATCTAAGTTTTGTGTTTTTGTTTTAATTTTGTTGTTTGTCGGGTCGATGTCGTTTGAAATTGAGTTGTTTTTGGTCGAAAATGGACAACAAAGTGAAGGTGGCGACAAACAAAAATGACAAGTCATGCCTGTATTTTCAAGACGTGATGGAATAGAACAGGAAGGGACAGATGTAATAGGTGCTGATGAGTATACATCGAGATGGAATGTTTGGGTCATGTTACAAATGCGGGTATTAATTAAAGTCTATCACAGATTACTATCTAAATTGTGTTGTTTCTTGAGCTTTTTCGTGTTTGGTTTCTGGTGCTGTTGAAGTGATAGGCGGGTTGTTTTGTTTTTGATAATTGTACTTCAAATGGAATAATGAAATGAATGCAATAAGGGTATTTGAATATAAAATGGTGCAAAACGGGTTTGATATATATTTTTATAAGAGAGTACTATGGCTGAAAGAACCAGGCTTAAAGAGTCTCGGTAGACATTAAGCAGGAACTGACAGTAAACGGCAACCGAAAAAGCTAATCGTGGCTTTGAAAATGTATGCATGTGAGCTAATGTTTCTCCTTAGATGCCAAACGTCGTCCAATAAAGAAAATGGCCATAACACTAGAGAAAAAACGATCAAAATGTAAAAAAATCCATCAAAATGAAATTTTTATAGGTTAACTTAAAAACATTTGTACTTAGCAGCGAAATGACTATATTTCATGAAAGATGAATGACAAATTTGCTTTGTAGATAGTTGTTTGAAATTGTTTTTACGAAACAATTATTATAGCTTTCAAAATTCATAGAGATAAACGGTGAAGTCCTGTGGAATAAGTAATATTTGGGGTCATGAAAGGAAAAGGCTTGTCTAATCCAACGAATCACGTGAAAATTAAAAGATTGTTAAACGAAGTTAATAATTATAAAAAGTAAAGAAGTTTATTTGGGAGCAGTGTGGCCAGATACTTTGGAGAAAATATAGCCCAATTTCAAATTTTCATAGCCCAAAATAGCGAAGATTTTTTATTTGTAGCCCAAAAACCGCCACAAATAACTAAATCAATTCGTTTAAGCTGATTAAATTATAATATTTATGTTCGTGAAGTTCATACAAAAAACATAAATGCTCTAATTGCAGCACAGAAGTCGTTTGAGACATTAAAAATTTGCGACACCATATACGTATTTGAAAATGAAAAAATGTGAATAAATTACAGAAACTGTGTGGAGATTTTAGAATAGTTCCATTAGACGATCAGCTGTTAGCATTATGATTAGACGTTTAAATACTTTCAAAAGGAGATATACGTCAAACAATTTCACTTGCGGGTCGCCAAGCGAAGTTTCGCGATAAAATTGAAGTGTGCTTTGAAATAAAATGAATAATTTTTAAACATTGAACTGCGATTTGAATTCACTACAGGAATTAAAATTAAAAAAGATATAATCATCCTTTAAAAAAGACAGCTATTCACTCTTCGGGGAGAGATTCGTTTGTGGTAGTTAGTAATATGATCATATCCTGCCAAATTTTGAATGTCTGTTGAAATATTTGAATTCTCATCACTTTGAATTTGAATGCTCATCAATATTCCGCTTTCGACCCTGAGACTACGATTCCAAAAACACTTTTATAATTGTAAGTGGAGACACTTTATTCCAAGCAGATCGTAATTGCCAGAGAGCTTCAAATATAGAAACTAGTTTTATTGGGTGTAAAGAACTCTCAGTATTTTCCAGAGTTCACAATATGAGGTTCATCATATAAGTGCAGTAATTTAGTTTTATGTTTGGTATAATCCTCTGATCTAAGGGCTGTAAATAAGAAGTGCAAGTAGGTGGAAAAAATTGTAGCTTGATGTCTTCCAGATTATCAATTCTATCACATCTACCTTTATCAGAAAAGATGGCGATGTTTCGGTTTTGTGTTTGCATTTCAAAATCAAGTGTGCATCCATTCTTTAGCACACGTCATCTAAGCACCATTAGCACCTGTCATCTAAGATTTTGTTTTAGCTCGCCAAGTTGTGCCCAAACTTCGCTTAATGTCAATTCTTCCCAACGATCTTGGTCTTTCGGCTTTTCCTATGCAGCTCCCATTTAAATTTTCACGCGTTTCTTTCAAGGTTTTCCATATGTACATTTTTTCTATTTAAGACGTAGTGATTTTTGAAGTATTGCTCTAAAAAATACGTCTTAGCTCTGACTGAAATTCCTGAGCTGTGACTAAATCAACATCAGCTTCTTCCCCAGAAAGCGTGCTGTAGTTAATATTGTAGTCCTTTTAACGGATTTTAGTTTTCTGTTTGATGCCTTGAAATCACAAAGTTTTAATTTTGTAGTGATTTGACGGGCTTTACTGTGAACTATCTGGCCGGATATTGGCAAATTTTTGCAGCGTGTCTTAGAGATCATTAATACAACAATTTATCTATCTGGTAGTATGGGAAATTTAATTTCAACCGCTTTCTCCCAATGTCTTCAAAATTTTCCAACGTTCTTGAATTTCCGTTTTAGTTGGTTTTTGTTTTTTGAATACGATACATCTGACTCGTACTAATTTCAAAGCTATCGGCAGTTTTTCTTTGGACGAGCAATTGTTTGTCGGATGACTGTATTACTTCTAACTTATTGCGAACACTTAGCGTTGCATTTTGCACACATAGTAGATTTTTTCAGTTGTTTTGACGTTACCTGAACAAACGTTCAAATATTTACATAATAATTATTAAATGAATTGCATTCATACTACAAAGCATACAGCAATGCTCAAATAAATCAATATTTTATTATTATCAGAATACCAATAAAATTCAAGCTATCAATAACGTACCGAAATCTACACATTAAATAATTTCTCAGCAGAAAGTTACACAGAAATTAAACGAAAAATTTTCTTGACTTTGAACAGATAATATTTTTCTGGAAAGCTCATTTTTGCACAATTTTTCATGCTGATCTTAAAACCGTTTTTGGTCCGATTAGCAAGTACTACTAATCAAACCAAATTTGTGTGCAGCTAATCTGGTTCACGGTCCAATCCTAGAGGTTGCCCGATTACAGAGTGAATTTTCCTCAAGAAATAGTTTGTGCGTTAATTTTATAGTTCAATTGTTCAGGAGGTTCGATCATACAGTGTCCCGATTAGTAGGTTTTACAGTATAGCCCAAAAATAGTTTTTCATAAAAATAGATAGCCCAAAAACCGCCAACCCGCGAAATGAAAAAACGTCCCGCGAATTCAAATTTTAGATAGCTCAATTGGCGGGAAATAGCCCAATCTGGCCACAGTGTTTGGGAGTAACAGGTGTACCAGTGGAGAACGAAGCCGCCTTCGTCTATTGTTGCAGCTGCCACGAAGGCAAAGACATCAGTAGATGAAATTCAATGAAAACTACATTTGTCATTTACAAAGAGATGAATCCCGAAAATATTGAAGGCTTATGGTTTATTTGTTTATTTTCCGGTCAAAAAAAAAAATGTCTACGCAACCTTCATTGACTGAGATGCATAAATTTGCTAGATTGGAGTTTTTTTTTCAACCTAGATTGGAGTTTGCCAAAATCCATACGTCCACATATTTTATGAGATAATTTTTTGAGGCATAATTTTTTTTTGCTGAAAAATAATAATTTGCTCGGTCCCGAGAGATTTCCTTTTTATTGGCATGATTTTTGTAGAAGCAAAGATGTTACAATAAGCCTAATACGGTATGGGAGTCTTTTAATCAAAATGAACTTAGTTCGATACACTCAAATACTAGAAGACTTTTTAATAAGCTTTTTAGAGGAAATCAGTGAGGTTGAATCTGAGCTTCAACAGGATAATGCTCCGATTCAAAACACCAAAAGAACAATGCAATGGTTTACCTAGAATAATAAGTCGAAATTTAGTGAAATTGCCAGCGCTTTTCCTGACGTCAATTCGATCAAGAAAAGTTTATGGTAGTTGTTGACGAACCCATACAACACTGGACGTTATTGGTGTGATTCGTAGTGCTTTGTAGGTTATCCCACCGGAAGTCATCGGAAAAACTAATTACTGCTACGGTTCGATCGCAAAACACTAGCTGACGGTGTAGTCGCGCATTGAAATTGACTATTAGGTTCGATTGTCGATCTTTTCACCGTTTTTTATTTTTTTAAATATTTATTGAACTTATTGAAGAAAAAATTGAAAAACATTAACCAATTTTTGATTTCTGAGGGACGAAATATTTGATGTTTTTTCAATTGCTTTTTTCTGAATAACGCTCAACCAAGTACAATTCAAAGATGAGAAGATGCAGACAAATAACAATTGAAACATGATTTTATTTTGAGAAACAAACAGTGTATTATTTAAAATATGATAAATTAAATAAATTTTATTTCGTTCTAATTTTTCGGTTGAAATAATTTTGAAACAATAGCGTTTATGCAAATTTTAAATATTGACGATGTTTCGTAATATATATTTAAATAAATTAAAAATTATTTTATGAGCTGCGAATATAAAAATTACGTGAATACTAATTTTACTTTATTAATTTCCAATAAAACGCTTGAACGATTCTGGTTCAGTATAAACAAGTGATGAAAATCACACCATACTTATGCATTACAATTAATATTTGCAGACAAAAGTGCATACAAAATTGTAATTAATCAATACTGACCGATAACTTTATTTGTTCCGGTTTCAGCTGTTGTAACAGCTGCAATGGCAGCTGTGTCTGTTCTCACTTAAATTACATTTGCAAAATTGTAATTAAAATGTACGAAGAGTCGTAATTTGTTTATGTAGCTTACTGAAAAATATGTATTATCCATCGACCATATGAATTATTGTGATTCAGATATGTTTAACATGCATATCATGAGTGCAGACAATATAAAGTTACATATTGTGTATAGACTTCTGCATACCAAGTGGATTGAGTAGAATTACAGTGTCAAGTATCGCGTACTATACGAGTATCAATTAGCATTACTAACAGCTGAGAGAATTAGTAGCATGTTTGCACTTCAAGCGAAAATATTATCAAACGACCTTCTAGAATTGTTATGTTGTTTGCAAAACAAGTCCAAGGAAAACGAATGTATATTTCTTTGAAACAATATATTGCATCGAATGTTAGTTTAAATATGCTTTACGAAAATTTTGTAGCATCATCCTCAATTTCAATCATTTGTGCAAGGATGAAGATAGAGCTAAATTACACAGCAGATGCACTCTAGTCAATATATACTAATTAATTTGATAATTGAAAATGAACAACACTCACCTATTGAACCGTCTAATGAATAGGCATTTCGTTGCCATGCCCACGTACATAAATCACATGTTGTAAGGCCATCCGACGCCACCGACTCATCGAGAAATGGAGGTCGTGGTGGTGGTGGTACAAAACGTCCATTCCACAGCCCGTTTTCACTTGCATCGAATGCTAGTGGCGAATCGAAAGTGTCCTCTTCGATTGCATTCGACCACCAGTCATCACTTGTCGCCACATAATCCTTAACATTATTGCTATCTGTCGAAACAGAATCTGATCCGGCAGAGAAACCTAATCTATCGATTTGATCAGTTGTGGTGCCGAATGAATCCGATCCAGGCGGACTCGGCATCCGTGAAAACATGTTACGCCACAATTGTCTGTAAATATATAGAAATTGTGATTGGGTTAAATGAAAGTAATACTATTTCAAAATGTCTATTAAATTCAACTTGTAGAAAGCAAATCGCCATATACACCTGTTACAAAAATTTTAATCTGGAAACAACAAATTTTATTAAAAAAATTGAAACTTTAGACACTACTTTCAACCATAAAAAAAAAAAAAATTTCTTGCCAGAATGATATAGAGAAAGAACATTAGCAAGCAACCGGACTCGAATCTAAGCTTCAACTCAAAAATTGAAAAGTTCACTAAACTCACAAATACACATTCATAAATTCAGAGATAATTTTTTTTTCAATTAAAATTCCATTCAATGTCGTCATTTCATTGAAAAATCAAAGTCTTCCATCTTTCAGATCCTGGTCACCGCAATCTTAATACAATTCTTATTCCAAACAAAACAATAACAAGCGTCATAATCGTTAAAACAGCATTAATCATTTCGCCATAAAAATCTAAGGCAGCATAGCTCGTATTAGAATGAATATTTCTCGCATTGAAAATTTGTTTGATTATCTATCGGTAGTAGTGTAGAGACAATAAATCTAAAAATTCATTAAAATAATCACGTTTTTATCGATTCCTCTCATGGTTCGTTTTAATGTTGGCAGCCCAAGTTGGTTAAGAAATCAAATTTTGGTGTTATGGAAGCCTTAAAATTAAGTGCTTTTGATTAGAAACTGTTAACGATACTTTAATTAATCGTTTTAATATGTGATGTTAAAAAGTTAAAACGGGCGAGTGAATTTTACGAGGAATTGATGAAAAACTATAAGGAGGGCTGCAGCGGTACCTTAGAAGTTAATACCAAGAAATTAATAAAAATCTATGGTGATCTAGCATTGGAACTTTAGCTGAAAATGTGGTTTGTTTTTTTTTGTTTTTTTTTTTGTTTTTTTTTTTATAATTCAATGATAAGCTCCAAAAGTAGTTTGCATTGTTCAAACAGTTCGATAGAAAAAATACAATCACAAATAATTTACATATAGTTGTTTTACCGTTAATCTTTCAAATGCACTTAAGGCTGCAGGCATCAATTCATTCAATGTGGCTACTGAGCTTCGATTTTCTAAATTTCAAGTGACCATACGCGTGCACAGGTCTTTGAAATAGAGGGGGCAAACACCTGAGTTTGGCAAACACTTTCCTTAAGGGGGGGGGAGTCCACGCGAGAATTTGAAAAAAAATCGATTTTCCCCCATAAAACAAAAATATAGTATGTTGAGCGTGTACTGACGAGAGGAACTTTTTTTTAAATATTTACGAGGTTATAGGTAGTATAATCGAGCGTGCCGAAGTGCATATTGTACAGTAGCGAGTCAGGTAGTCATACTGTACTAAAACTCTAAACACGATTATTTTGAAACTTTATGTTTACTGAATTTTCGAAGAAAATTCAGTATTAAACTCGCTTCGCCGAAAATTCGTATTTCTTTGTATATATATATATATATATATATATATATATATATATATATATATATATATATATATATATATATATATATCAGCAAAATGATTAAGGGAGATAATCTCTGGAGTGGCCGATATTGGAAGACATAGATGTATATAGTGGGTAGGTCCATGACTTGCTAGAATTTAGATATCTTTAACCCTTTGGTGGCGGTGGGCATTTTAGTGAATTTTCAAGTACTCCTATATTTCCAAGCAATGCAAATTTTTGTTAAAAAAAGTGTTGGGAATCAAAACTTATTATGTTTTAAGCTTGTCTATGATAAAGAATTGTAAAGTTTGAGCCGTGTGTTGGTGCTGAGTGCCTAAAAGTAGGCAAGGATTTTTCCCAAACTTTGATTTGTCATAACTTCTGACAAAAACATTAGATCATCGTGAAAATTGGAGAGTATATGGATGTTGACTAATACTAATAATATAACTCTTTAGCTACGGCATTCTCCTGAAAAAAATGTGACAAAACTTCAAATCATTGATAAATTTTAATCTTTGTCTATCATGTCAAATTGAAATTTTCGAAATTCCGATTTGCACAATAACGGTAGCCCACTGCCAAATTACCTCTATTTTCAGCACTTGAAACTTCTGTTCACGAGAACTGACGACCGGCTTATTCAATCATAATCAAATTCACAGGACATATTGGTACTAACTAGGACCAGATCTGATAGGAGTGATTTTGAAATGCAGGTCACACTGTGGCAGTGGTACCATCTTGAAAAATCACTGAGAAAAAAAACTGCTTTTTGGCCTATAACTTCCGATTCAGCAACTACATTTTAACGAAATTCACACAATATTTGGACCTTACTCCAGACAAAATGCAGTGAAAATTTGGTTGAAAAATTAGAATAAAGTTGCCAGCTATGGTGATTGTTGTCTCCTAAATCCTCCAAATATGCTCACCAAAATAAAGCTTTTTCCCCTACAACTTCCGGTCCAGTCATGAAATCAAAACGAAGTTCATGCAGTAAATGGACCTTAAAGTAAACCAAATGTCGTAGTAATTTCGTAAAAAAATCATGAAAGGGCTGCCAACTATGACCATTTTTGTAATTTTTTGGAATCTCTTTACCAAGCTATTATGCCATTAGATTTGCAAATGGGAATGCTCCTGCAATTGAAATCAACAACAAATATTACTGTTTTGAAAAATTGAAAAGTGTTGAGGGTGGTAGCCCTAAAATTCTTTTCGCCCGTATAGCTTCCAGCGCAGTGATTCAATCGAAACGAAATTCACAGTGTGGGTTTAACTTAACGTGAAGGAGATTCTGTACATATTTTGCATTGCTGCTAACACAGGATAACCAGCATCAGACATTTTTGTAAATATTACACCAACAGATGTTTCCAACTACATACTCATATGTAAAGTATTTGCAATTAAAATAAGGAATCAATTTCTAAATTTTCCGAGTTTTGAAAATTTTTAAATTTTCCGAGTTTTCAAAACAACGTTTAACCGCTGAAACTTTCGATGAAATCCTGCGATGAGAACGAAATTCAAAGGATAAGTTAATTTGGTATGGTAAACAAATTGCTGCTTCGTTGGAAAAGTGTTGCCAGCACTGAACATTTTCATCATCTATGTAATAGTTGGATTTTTGTTGCTTTGGATAAGGAAAATTATTTTATCACCTTCTAAAACATTTTTAAAATATGACTAATTTTGAGGCGTTTACGTGGACCTCCCTACTTATTTTTCTGTGAAGCAATGTGAATATTTATGCCCGAAACAAATCGTATTATAATGACAAAAAGTTTTATCAAATAACCATTTTTCCTTTAAAAGATTGTCAAGAAATTGAAGTACTTCCAACTTTTTTTTTTTTTTAAATAAAAAGCATGTTCTGCCAATGAAAAACAATTTTCTGAAAATACCCAAGGCATTTTCCGCCGATAATATTTTCAACTCAATTTCCCATTACGTTTGACAACATTTTTCTCCTTCTGCCACATCATTTTCTTAGTCCCTGTGGGAAAGGTGAAGTGACCAATATATATAAAAAACAGGTAATCTACAGATGGCACTTAATATACATAGCCTTAATTTAATTTTCAGTAGATTTCAGTATTCCTTGCCATTTTCATTCTTGCAGGTTTTCGCGCATTTTATTCTTTCATTAGATAAACGCGGCTCGATATATATTCTATCTATCGCAAAACAGTCCAGGATACAGAGAAAATTTGTTTGTCTTTTATAATGGAAGCTAACGAGTCAACATTTTCGTTGTAATTAAAATCACTTGGATTTCAATATATTTACTACAGTGTAGATAGACGACAAGGGCAAAAGGAATAGAATGGAAGCAAGTATGATGATGATGGGAATGCGGATTACTTTAAAGTTTTCGCAGCAATGAATAGATTTCAGTGGCCGAGAGGGTAGGGTGGTAATGCGAAACCTGCGAATGAAAGCGATAAGGTCTAAAGGCCTTCGAAAGTTTTATGTGAAAATTTGTTTGTTTGCGGAAAGTTCCATTAGCAGTGAATATTTGGTTTGTTCTTCAGAAAAGTTCGGGATGAATGAATGGATAGAATTCGTGTCGGTTTGTGTAGGCAGTTTTCTTTCCAAGAAGAAAGTTTTGTCTGCAAAGCAAATTTTAAATATGTATGTAAGTATGTATACATAGCTGTTGTGTGGTGGGAGGAAATCAGTTGGGCATGGAATTTGAGGAATTTTATTTCAAGTTGGCAATTTTGAAGCGAGTGGTAATGACGAGGAAGAAAACAAAAGTGAAATTCAAAAAAGTTTGACGACAATATACATTTCAGAACCATTTTGTTTCGAGAGTTCGGAAGTAATAAAATGTTTCATGCAAAAATAAAACTTCTCACACATCTACAATGTGGACTTAATAGGTTTTCTCTGTTATTCCCATTGATATTGTCACTAGAAGCGTAATTGCTGAGGATAATTAATATATTTCTGATCTTTTTGCGCACACATAAAAAAGAGTTTAATAGAGCTTTAATAGAAGTATATATTAGGCATTCTGTGGTTCAGTTAAAGCTTCAAAACTAAATTTCATAATGTTTTTCCGCGGATAAGAAAAAAAGTATTTTCAAGCAACATTTTTTATCGAGCTTATTTTATTGTACAGATAGAATTAAATAAAATCTAGTAGTTTTAGGTCAACTTCATTCTTAGCAACGTGTCTTGCGACTCTCTAAACATGAGTCTCTTTTACTCGAATCCTTGCCGCTACCTTTTAAATTCATAAATCTGATCCAATCTATTCTAGTACAATCAATTCTTTGCTTCACTTCTCATGCAATTCTCGTCCACCTCCAACCTCTAGATTTCTTTGCTGGTGTTCTTCTTTCGCTTTATATTCTTTATGCATCCGATGGATTTTTCACGGTCCATTCTGTTTGATTGTCCGTACTTGTGTTATTGTTGTTGGCAATGCTCCCGAGAACCTTTCCCCGAGCTACGATCGGCATCAATATCTTTGCAGCAGATCGCATCTGACATTGCAAAAACCCACACAGAAATTAATTAAATCTTCTGTTATTTATTCGTATCTGTCAAGGTTGAGAAAATTGTAATTTTTCTGTTGGTTATTTTATGGCTGGATACGTGAAATATTCGCGGGCGCCTTAAGAAATTCGTTTGAAACTATAGCTATTTGCTGTTAATGTAGCTATTTTTCGAGCATATGCTACCGTACTTCAGTAGCTCGGGAAATAATGTTAAGCATTACTTTATGCATCATATCATCAGGATAGATGGCTGCAAAGAAAATTTGAAAAAATTACTCATTATCGGCTGGTGAAATAAATCAAACGCGGGGTCCTTAGAATATCATATTTTAAATTTCGCAGAATGTTCTTAAATCGATATAAACCATTAGGAAGTGAAAGGATTCAATTTTCAAGCTGATACACAAATTTCTTTTGATTCGATGCGCTGATCGTCTTTTTGAATCTTACGTAGGATCGTGAAGCTTGTTTCTCTTGCCGTGACAAATGAATCCGGAAGACCTACCAGATGCAGTAGCTGCCACATTGCTCTGAAAGCATGGCTTGTCACGTCACAGTATCTGAAGTGTTTCTTGCTTAGTTCGCAAGAGAAAAGATAAACTTCTGTTTTCATATCTTGCGACAAACGCCTCCACATTGTCTGACGCTAGCAAACCACGCAAAGCGAATCGTAAGCACAACAGTTCGTCTGCTTCCAGGTCTGACGGGTCGGTCCCACGAGCCTCGGGTCGACGGAGGTTTGCTTTTCACTGTCACTGGCATATCAACTGCTTTTCCGACGTCCGTTAAAGAAAACACAAGCACCCGCATTGTATCTGTTACATTTGTATGCTAATCAATTTGGTGGCCCTAATGACTGTCATCGATAGACATCTTGACGATTTATTAGCCGCTAGCTGCCAACTGTCCTGACCAGATGATCGATTTTCGGCTGTGTTTTGATTCATTGCACTGTCGTCGACTGACTCGGTTAAGTAATTGTGGGACCTTGTATCGAGTGTGGCATTGATAAATACAATTCCAGTCGGGGTACCGAAGAATAGTAGTCTCTGACCAATGCTGCTACTTTTGATCTAATTTTGATTTATTGTGCCGGATGGCGTAATGGAGTTAGTTTTAATGATGTAGATAGAAATGACTGATTATGCAGCGTACGCGGGGTATGAGAGAAATGATTCTAATGATAGAAGGTGAAGTCAGATCTATAAATTAAAACGATACACCTTTGTTTGGTTTGGACAATAGGTTCTAATATTTGAATTTTCTGGACAGTGAAATAGAGTGGGCAGTATGTTCGAACTAAACAACAATCTGTTAAATCCTTAAATACAAGATGCAATGAAATGATGCAATTACAGCAAACAAATATGAAACCACTGCACTAGCAATTGGATTCAGCATACGCTTTTATAAATCGAATCACGGAATCGAAAACGACAGTAGCAAAACGAAATCATTTTCGATTTTCTGCTTGGATGAACGATTTGCTGATATTTCCCTATATCTTTAGCTACCGTCATTCAAATAGTGCAGGCGCGTTTCCATTCGCATCTCGAGTTCATTCATATGTAGAAAACTACCCGCTTGACGGTATCGCGTCAATGACGGGACTGGATGATGATTATGATGACGACTGAAGTGTATTTTGCATATTAAACTTATCCCTCTCCGGTTCCGCGATGCGATGCGAATTGCAATGCTTGCATTTTACTTTTCGGCCACGTCACGTCATAGGCCCTCTCATGTGCACAAACATTTTCCCGACATCAAAACTCCGGAGAATATGCTGGTATTCGGAATGAATACACTTGGTTTTCAAGCTGATTATATACGCCAGGCACGCAGTTGTGCAAGGTGTATGAAAACCTTTTGTGCGATTCAAGGTCCTCTAAATGTTTCCCAGACTACAGGAACACCAAGGGAGACCATACTCGTACACTCAAGAGCTGGTCGAAGTGAATGACTACGTCGACAAGGCTCTAAAATGGTAGACGAACGGGCGCTGCCGCAGCTTATGTAGCCATACCTTAGACCGGAGCTGGTGTACTTATGTCGTCGTCCTCGTTGTTAAACGTCCTTCACAACACCCTGACTCTGGTGCCGAGGGTAGTTTTTTTTTATTTCATAAAACAAAGCATCGTGAATTAAATGTTCAAATGCAGTGCTCTATGATATGTTGATGCTTTGGTTATACGACGAAGAGGATATGATGGTGAGAGGTTGACACTGAATGTCACGGGTGAATGAATGTTATGGCTGAGCTTGATAGGACGCTTTTGCTTTTCGTCTGGTTTGATTTGAATGAAATTAAACATTTGGTCTCCGAAAAACAGTGAAAATGTTTATTTTTTGATAAGCTAACGCACCGAAAATCATCCGATTCCTATTTCCAAACTCATTCAGAAGAAGTTATCTACTTGTATTCATTACACAATGTTCTTTTGGGTGGCAATACATGTAAACTAAACAAATTGCTACGAGGTTTATCCTTCCATCCCAGCCAGCTCGTAAACATACCGACATGTAAATTGACTCCAACTGCCATTTTCATATGGGGACTAATGCCAATTCTTTCTCTAGACTGCAGAATGAGTCCTTTCAGGACTGACGAATTGAAAACAACGAGGCAAGGAATAAGAAAACACGTTAAGTAGTGTAAAAATCCTACCGCAGTACGGTGCAATATGGAATCGCATCCACCCGTTAAGTCGTGTGAAGCGTGAATCGGAGGTGTTTGAAGGCATTAATCCCTCCTTTCATCAAGTGACGGATAACGCACCAATATTGCCGACCATTTGTATTATATTCCAGCTGATATCCTGGCGACATCGGTAGTCTTTTTAGACTTTTCTGTCAAACTGGTGGATTGGTTGCCTTACTTTGTGCCAGATTCATCAGCTCCCCTCTTACTGCGACTTGTCCCACGAAAGGTGTGAATTCTGCAGCTCGTCACCATTGCCGTTCATAATTCGCTCTTGTTACGAGTCTCTACTAATAAAACCAACCCTTTCTCCAGTTCTAGCTCGTAGTACTCTGATAGCCATTCAGCAGGAGCTTTAGGCTTCGACGGGAAGCACGAAACAATTGAGACAACAATGCTCTAATAAGAAAGAGATTTTGATGGATGCAGGAACGCCTGACGGTGTGAATGCACGGGATCTGCGATGTATGTGTTGGTAAAACGGATTGCACGTTCTTATTAGGGAACTACTAATGCACTGGCGATTATTTGCAAATTTCATATTAGAGTCGCCAGACGCGTCTGCGAAGGGCTGAAACATTATATAGGCGGCGAGGTGGCATGATATGATATCCATCGAGGCAGTTGAACTGGTTTTCTTGTGGAGTTCTTGTGATGCAAAGAATAGGAGCAACCAGTCTCAATGAAAGAGCCTGGTTGAACTCCGACCACTTCAGTTAATGTAATGCATGCCCTGCGACGTGTTAAAATTAATTGCAGATACCATTTCTTCTTTGTCCGCAAATTATACTAAGAACAACATGGTGTCTGAGCAAGAACAAAAAAAACTGCGAAGAACAGGAACGGCGGTAGAAATCAATGGTTTTGGAAGGATATGCAAATGTTGAAAAGATTTAAATACGTTTTCAGTGGGAGCGAGATGAGTTTGACGGGTATTGTGAGGAGTGTGAAAAAGTTTCAGTAAAATGAGATTTGCAAGGTTTGATATACTGGTAAGAAAAAATAGGAAGGCATAATGTGGATTAGAACTGAACTTTTATTGAAACCGTGGAGTTTCAACAATCGTAAGGAGAAAACAATTTTTAAATGGAAGCAGTTTCCTGGAAAGTAAGTTTCCTGAAGTATTGTTTCAAAATGATTCAGCTCTTGAATTGTCGATGGCGTCGAAAAAATCAAGTACAGCAAATTGGTGTTGAAAATTTCAATGCCCAGTTGTAATAGTTTACTTTAAATAGGGTTTGGGCTTAGCTGAGGCACAAGTGCACGATCTGATGAGGTGATCAGAGAAAAAAACTGGAGTACATGGGAAATAAGTTAGAGTCCAAGCATGATTGAGCTAAGGCGAGGAACTACTACTGGCACTCAGGACCAGATCAGCACATGCTGGCTGCGTGTCCCAACCTTTAAGACATTTGTGTCGCCTGACTCCAACTGCAAAGATTTTATGTTTGTAATGCTAAATAAATTTAACCCAATCTGAAGCTTGACTACCACTTTGACCAACCACCTTCTTTTGGAAAAAATCCCAAATAGAAAAAAGTGCACGCATCGTGCTGGAAAAGAAAACAGCGGATTCCAATCAAATTTCCCAATTCATTTATTTTAAGTATATGATCCAATACATTTCAAACAAATGAGTGGACTTAACAGAGTTTATTTAGTGCAACTCAAGCAAAATATTAGATAACCAAAATATTAGTAAATATTTTTTACTTGAAATTTTGATTAGATTTTAAGCCACAATTAGATTCGATTTGGGATGAAATTTATATGAGTATAATTTAAGATTTTTTGAACAAAACGAGCTGCGAAAATATTCGGTCTATGGTGAGCACCACAAATATGGTAGTAAATAGTAGTTAGTGCACGCCTATACCACTATACATAAAAAAATATATCTTACAATCAATATTTAAAAATCAAACTTACTCCATACCAATCAATTCACAACATACAGTTCATTGCAGCGCATTGAGGTATACTACACAGAACACTGAAGTGAAACTCTGCAATGAAAAAAAGCATAGTATACAAAAAGCATTGCGGACGCTGCTCAGTTCTCAGCGCCTTGGTGGGTGGAGAAATAAAAAAAACCCTAGCCCGTCCACCCGCTAGACAACCCGAAAATCTTGGTGAATGAATGAAATTAAAACGCTGGAAAGTCATCAGCGTCGCTGTTATATTTTTGTTTTCCCCTCATGATTTACGCTACAGAATTTGTAGATTCTCTTCTGCTCCTCTTCTAACGAGCTGTTCCCCTTATGATTTGATGCTTTGTTTGTTTAAAAAAATCAATAAATTGTTTTGTTGAACATGTTTACTTTTATACTGCAGATTTTAGCGATTTGCATAAGGTTATAAAACATCACTCAAAATCTTCCCAGAAGCATTTGCGTCGCATTTTAAAAAATCATTTGGAAGATTGGAAGCTATTTTCAGGTCTCTCAAAAAAAATCCAAAATACTTTTGTTAGTTCAATATCTTTATGTTGTTTCTGATTCGACCCATAAGAACATTGAAAAAGCTCATATTGTATCAATTATTTTAGATAAAACAACTGATATTTGCACTAAGTGTCAACTCTCTACAGTAATGAGGTATGTAAACGAAGAGCGTTTTCTATCCATGAACGATTTCTCGGCTATAATTTTTTGGCTTGTTCACTGCTTTGCTCACAGGCTAAATTTAATTCCTTCAAAGTGGGGTTATAGGATCGAAGGATGCCGCTTTCTTTTAATTTTGCAAGGTTTTTCATCCTTTTTAAGTGACTCTACAAAAAAGCTTCTGCTTTTGATGAGACTGCAACAAGGAGACTACTCAAGGTTGCCCTTAGATTTGGATATTGCCCGCTATGGACTCCAAAAGAGCGGAACTTGAGATAGCGAAACCTTCTCTTCGGCAAAATGTCTATTATTGTCTATTCGCTTTCCGACTCTTGAAGATATTTGCCTTAAATTTTCCATTTAGTGAACAATTATTTGACATACTCCAAACAAAACATAATTATATGTTTTATTGCTTAAAGAAAATTAATGATTTCAGTGGTAGTCTTCAAGATATTCAATTAAAATTAATCTCATTTTTTAATCAAACAGTAGGTAAATGCGGCTAACCTTCTAGTCGCAAAAGATTAAAATTATCTGTAGATGGTGAACTAAACGTTGCAGACAACTTTTTTTGGAAATTTTCGATATTCGAAATCTATCAGAAAGATTTTAATCCTTAGAGCAAATTAAATTTCTAGAGCTCCTTAATACTTCGTTTTATTTTAACTTTTTAAAAAATAAACTACAGTCTAATAATTGGTCACTTCGTGGAGCAAAAGAATAGAAGAATAGAGCCAAAATACAAGTATTAAAGTTAATTTACTTGCTAACTGGACATGTGTTTCCATGCAAATTAACCTCTTTTCTTTTATATGAATCTCATTTCGGTACCAACATACCGTTTTGCCCACCATTTCTGATCTAAAATGATTTGCCTGCTTTATCTTTCCAGCAGTCAGATTTGATTTGAGTAATTTTTTAATATTATTTTATCTATAAATCTTAGTTTTTAATGTATATGTCTTTATTTTTGTTGTGATAATGTTATGGTTTAGATATATTATGTGCTCTTGAAAATGTTATGTGCTCTTGTTAATTTTATGATTATTCTTTTGGTTATTTCATTTACTCACTCCCCATTCCCTCTCCTACTGTTTTTGATTTATCACCTTCAAACCATCATCCATACACCGCCCCATCATAGCAAGAGTGCTCTAAACCTGCATGTGTTTTTTTACTGGCAAATTGATTTTCTTGTGTTTTGAAATGCCCTTGCTCAAAGCAAATAAAATCACAGAAAATTGAATTGGCTGATTAGAGCGGAGTTTATTTTTATACATACGTCATATATACCAGTAGCAAGCATAAATTCTGAAAAATACTTTAAAATTAACGAAGTTGGATATGTACTGCCATGTCCGTTAATATAGACAGAAGAAGACTGAAAATGGTAGACCAAAATATGTAATTATTTTTTTTCAGATCGATGCACACCTATTTAATTTAATTTGTTAAAAGATGAATCCTCAAATTGGAGCTATTAAAAAACTTTGACACTTATTTAGCCTGTAATATGTTTTCCTCTTAAGTTTTTTTTCATTATTTAAAAGAACGTTAAAGAAATAAAAATTTTTTTTTGCTTCCAAATACTATACTTAATCTGAACTTTTCTGAGATTGTAGATCTTAGTGAGTAGGAAAATCACTGAAAAAAGCTATTGGCAATCAATAACTAACGTTTAATACAAATATGCTCAGCATTAAAATACCTACTTGATTTTTTTTACACGATATTTCTACAAATCCCCTTGTTATAGTTCACAACGCGCTTCATTTGCTTATCTATATTAAATGCCTATATACATATTTTGATTGTACTTTCCTAATTTTCAAAACCACGAGCTGCCACTGGTAATGAGCAAACTAAATAGTCTTGAAAATATAGATTATTTTAAATTATTTTGGATTAATTTTGATCGGAGTGTTTTAAAACATACATTTTTTTAGGATTTGCTTTAAAACGTCGTTGAAAACACAAAGTCATTGGAAGCAAGGATACAAAGTGAATGTATTTAGAAACCATACTCGATGAAATAGATAGGTCTATTCTATATATTATAATCTTTTAAAGACAAATCAAGCAAACATCATCCATTTTCTGAGCATTGAATACAAGTTAAGTCTGCTCCGGCACATTTCCCGCGAAAGGTAATAGACAACGAAACAACGAAATAACCACAAATTACGACATCATACCTGACAGTTTCTATTAAAGAATTTGCCATGCATGATGGATTCGAACCCAGCTGACTACCGCCAAAAGGGAAAATATCTGGAGCTCCAAAAACAACGATCCAACAAGCTAGCAATATATCGTTAACGACAACGAAATGACTGACTGCCTAAAATAGTATATATTGAACGTTCGTTGGCTCGAGCACTTCTGCGACCGTGCCAGACAAAAAGGATATAAAACAAAACCAGAGGACTTATATGATATTTTGCTGCTCTAAAACAAAAGACCGATTTGGAAGCATCCGTACATCCAGGTAGTTTGTTCGAGCTCTAAACGTTTCTGTTGTGTCATTGTGAAAACATACCAGACGACATCTTGGGATTTCGGCGACGTGAATTCAAAGAAAAACGACTTTAATCACTTCGAGATGCGAAATGAAATAAGGACGACATCAAAGCACCAAACAAATCATGGCTTTCGAATTTCGCCTTTAGTTTCTCGTAGCCAAGCCAAGCCAAGCCACCGGGCCCAACAGACGACCACGGAAAGTGAATGCACTTAGCTTTATTTCGCTTCATCTGCGGGCTAAAGTTGGGTTTTGCAGGAAGAACAGATATCATAGACCCAGATGAGGGTAAATTGTGTGGAGTTGTTTCGGTTGATGGTAGGATTTTTCGATGGATGCTCACAGTTCAATTTGTTAAAAGTCTTATTGCAACGTTACTGAGCCTGATGTAGATGAGTGAGTACTTGAAATGCTTGCATAAACATCAGACTCTGCCAGATTAATGATGAAGAAAATAGCAAGAACCAGTAGCTCTCTTCGATCCAGCAGTTAGTGGACGCATTCCAATCGAGAGCTTACTCCATGAAAAACTCAATTAAACCCTTCGCGTTAGTCGGTCAATGCTTCATTCGTTCGGGTCGCATGAATACCTCCGCCACGTTACTCACATGAACATTTTGGTAAGCTCGTTGATGCTTTCAACTACTCGCAAAATATATTGGGTCCACTTTTTCGTCATGTCATCTTATTAATATTTAAATTTGATTCGCTTTTATATATGGAAATTGGAAAAGTTGATCGGCTCATTCAGGGCCTTGCTGGCTCGAAGCTAACGAAACGTTTCGAATCGGCATCGGAGCGCAATGTGTCCAGTATGTTGCTCTGGATCGTGTGTACATATGTTTGTACGTTTTCTTAACGAACGAAACGAAAAAACAATTTTCATCCGTACTACGTGTGAGGTTTATGTGGCAGTAATTACAGGTTTCACGGATTATGAAGAGGCCCGCGAAATGTGGCCCAGCCAGTGAGCCAGGCAAAGACGAACAGGCGACGTTTTGCAAGATATACCGCGATATTTGCCGTGCAATCGAATCAACCTCAACACGAACGGACGAAACGGAGACGCGCGGACAGACGAGCAGTCAGTCGGACCAGTTGGTCAATGTCATTATTTATAATTGGATTGTGAAAAAAGTATTTTATCCGTTCAACTTCTTTCCGATCTGTTTTCCATTCCCTTGAATTGCCCGGTGAAATCGAGCAAAGGACAATAGCAATTTCTTGAATGAACGACGAACCACATTTGGTCCGATGATATGAATGCGAGTTGAGGAATTAGAGGTAGCCATTCAAGCGTCAGATGTTGGGAAACTTAGAGAAGTCGATAGAGAGAGAGAGAGAGAGAGAGACACTCTAATGACTTTATTTCCCAGTTGTCTTATGTGAAGTCATCGCTTCTGTAATTATAGAGTAGTGTGAATTAAGCAATTTAATGGATTATTGCTGCAATTATAGAATTCATAGAATGGAGGAACTTTAATTTTGAACGAATACAGCAGTTAATAAATATGTTAAAAAAGTATTTCGGTTGAATTGACAACTTTGATATAATATTAGACTAGCAGTTGTTGCCAAAAACTACAATCACAGCAATAACTTTGATGTTTGCTCATTTGTTCTTAGTTAAGGTTGGTTGGTTAAGTGCGGGAGTTTTGTCTATGTGTCATATGGCATAAATGGTATGATTTTCATTGTTAAAGAGACAATATTATATAAGCACATGCATTTGGAATTATCTATTAAAGGTTTTTCACCACTTTGACTTTTAAGGCCTATCATACTGTACCTAAGCCAATTTTACGCAAACATCTTAATTTATGTGCTCAGTTTTCTATGTGGTAAAGAGTCTTGAATTCGGGGTTAGGTTAGTAAAGAAGGCTACCGGGAACGTGGCCTGCATTAAGCCACCAGTTTGGGCCCATTTGCCACCCTCCGCTGGCTTTTTAGAGATGCCAAATGACCGCTTCGCCAAACTGGATCAGCTGACTCAGCGTGACGGTACTGGCCACCTCTGCTAACCATTGAAAGTGGTAAGAACCAAAAATCTTGAGGCGTTTATTATTTAGGGCCGGACAATCACAGAGAGTATGCTCGATGGTGTCCTTTTCCATCTCGCACCTCTTGCATAAATTGCTGAATGTTAGTCCCATTCTGTTCGCATGAGATGCGGTAAGGCAGTGCCCTGTGAGCAAGCCGACCGTGGCTCTCAAGTGGTTTCTGCTGCGCTTGACCAGTTTCCTGCTTTTGCTTAGATCAGGTGATGGCCATAATGTCCTGGCCACCCTGAAGTCCATCCTGTTTTCCCATTCGTACTTTAGTTTGGCCCATATGGCGGCATCAAGTTTGCTTGTGGCGTCAGGGATTGACCGTGGTACAGTGATGCAGGGGCTATTACTAGCTACTGAACCTTTCCTCGCCAATTAATCGGCTTTTTCGTTGCCTATGACCCCACTATGCCCTGGCAGCCACATAATCCGAATAGGAATATGCCTTGCCTTTTCATTGAGAGCCACTCTGCAAGCGTTAACAGTTTTTGAATGAATTTGGTGTTACTAAGAGACTTTTAATGTTATTCTCAGTCAAGACTGGTTCAAATTTTGCTTATGAAAAATCTACGCAGCAAACTATTTATTCCATAAAATGGTCCGTCCATTAAATTACTGGATTACACCTTCACCGTCGCCAAAGTTCACCCCCTCCCTAAATCTACACATACGTTTAAAAAATTAGGGAACAGGAAATTCAATATACGGGAAAAAAGAGAGATTTGATTGTGCTTTCCTCACTTATATAATACATATTGTAACTTAGGCAGCTTGTGTTAAAGTGCAGATGGTAACAACGCAATTTCCATTTGCTTTTAATAAATTTGGAAAGCAGATAGTAAACAGTTACCGACCAATCGAAAGAGACGCTATTAAATCTTTTCCGGAATCAATTATTATTTTGGAAAGACTTCTTTCAACTCAGGCCATTCGATTTCTTCTTAAAGTAAATAAAATCTTCGATTGATTAAACTTTTCATCAGTGGTCAACTTCGCAGAGAGCATATTAATTAATAAATGTCAAAATACCATCTGTGTCGCTCCAACTTTCAGCTTCTCATCCACGTTTGATTGACAAATAATCGTACAAACATAATTAAAACCATCTCACTATCATATGAGCATCTCCGAAAATTATTCCAGCTAGCCGGATTCGTGTTGATCTAACCAAAGGTCACTGATCTTCGTCGAAACCGTCTACAACACAAACATGGAAGCTGCACGGAATCCAACTAAGTTGCAAAAATCATCTACTGTCCAGAATGCTCGACGTCCAGCAATCAAATCTGCAGGAAACAATCATTGTGTAAATTCATTATAATTATTATTTTAAGCTTACTCGAGCGATCACGATTGGTCGATCGATCGATCTATCGATCCATCGCACTGTAACTCCGATGCTCTTAAAAACGATCATCAACTTGATCATCATTAATCGCATGCAGATCATCTTGGCCGATCAGATCGCAGTCTTTAAATTCTCGTCATGATAAACCACAATCTTCGAATTTCCAACTGGCAGAATGCGCAGAAAAAAATATCAACACGATCGTCGCCGTTTATCAACTTCAAAATCACTCGTAATTAATGAACTTGGAGCTTGGATTCGATTTAAAATCGATTCCATCCCTCTTGTGGCTTTAAGATCAAGTGCAAGAGAAAACAATTTCACTTTGGAATTTTATGGGCTGGTATGGAGTGCGGCCAGTCAAACCGAACCGAACGCAGTGAAGTAGTGAGAGCATCCGCGCAAAGTGAAAAATGATTGATCACATTTTCGATCGCGGCTGATTGACTAAGCGACATAAAAGCGGCTAGCTTTATGGATAACCGTTATATCAAAGCAAGGTCTCAGTTTTAGGACGGGTGATTTCATCGGGTTTTGTTTTAAAGAGTTTCTTTTTCGCTGGCCCGGCGATCGAGATGATCGCGACATCAAAAGTGGCGTGATGCAGATACTACCGTAGATCGGTCTGATCGACCTAACCCTTTAGTGACCAAGAGCATTGCTGTGGGGCATCGGTAAAGTCGGAGTTCCGTCAACTATTGCTAGAATTCTCAGTAGTTTCAATCGTCTAAAGCGCGAAGATGACGATTCGCATCGGGGTTAAGAATTATTCGAGCAAGATCTCACCATCTAAGAGATGTCTATCAAAAAACCGAGGCGAAATCTTGATGATACCGCCGCGGATGAGTGACAGGAAACAATGCATAATGATAATTTTCTCCGCGTGTTCAAGATACTGTTGCTACGACATCGAAACGATCCATCGAAATTGTGAAGTGCCACTTGTCAGGCGCGCTTGGTGATGGCTTCAATCTACGACAAGTCCCAACACTCATCCTATAATTCAAAATACAAATATAGTGTTTTCGGGTATTTGATTGTAGAAATCAATAATTCTTTTGACAGAGTGCTTTTTGATTTCACGGCGTTGTCGCTATGGCAGTCTTTCCGATGAGTTGGTTGTTCGATTGTCTGGTCTAGATGTAATAGAAATTTCAAGGAGCGAAACAGTGGAAGCTATTTTTGGGTGGTCATAGCTTGTAGGAGACAAAAAAAAATCGATTTGTCCTCGAGTTTATTCAAGTATATTTTACTTTCTTCATTCTTCAGTTCCATGAAAACATGTGGTCGCGGATCATGGAGTGTCAGTTGTACGCTCTAGGGCGAGTCTGATGATATTAGATTTGCATTGAATTCACAAGTTTTTTTTTTACAGTTTGATGACTGGTATGTTTTCAAAACTTAAATCTGAAAGTAATAGTTCAGCATATTTTTGTACAAATTTTTGCACTTCACACTTCAAAAGAAAATACGATAGCAATGAATGTTACTGCATTCCAACAAAAAGTTTGCAACATTTTAATCGTTAGCAACGGATGTTCGGAATTCGTTTTAAAAGTGTCGGAAACAGATCGAAAAATTTCAATATCTCCCAAAGCCAACATACTGATGGTGCTGATTGGTCATGTACAATGAATTGGAATACACACAAATTATTGAAACTTGCTTGTTTATAACGGTACTGTTAACACGCTCTGTTCCTGGTTCCGTTTGCATGGTCTACAAACACACTATGCTCTTTGTAGCCGGTTGTTTTTTTTTCCGAATCGGACAATTAATTTTAATAAACATGACAATTTGCGGAACATTATTGTTTCGATATAGACGAAGTTTCAGCTTGATATCTGTAAATTTGGCTACATGTTTTTGGTTTCGATTCGGTTTGAAATACAATTCAACCATCGTTAAACACACTCCGGGTTGGTATAGCGAATCTAATTCGAATGTAGTGAGCCGCTGATGAGATTCTAAAGACTAAAGTTATTTTTCTTAAACTTTCTAATCTTCAGATAGTAGATCGATGCAGAATATGCTCATAAAGTATTTTTCCAAATTAGCTGATTTCAGACCAACAGTATCATTGTGTTGTGTGGGACACAAGAACGGATAAATATGGGATTAGATACTGAAAACAACAAGCATAGTGCAATTGCTCAATATTCCAAACACACCTTGAAACTACAGTGGTTGCAGAGAGTGGAGTATTTATTTTTTAGGGGTAACATCCTGATTTGGCTTTAACAAAATGGTTAGGTATTGGATTGAAAGAAAGGACACAATTTTTTGAATAATATTTTTGAAGTCCAATGGATCTATGTTTGAGTTCAAAAAATAACAATCGAGGACTAAACGATCACAAATAATTTAGCTGAAACTAAATACAGCGTCCTACTCTGGTTTATAACCAGAACGAAAGATACTACCAGACCTAGTCGGCTAGGAAAAAGCGTAAAAAATGCTGTTATAGTGGTGGCGCAGTTAAGTCGGTTTCGTCATCCTGTACAAGCTAAATGCATTTCGTTTACTTGACCAACATCGATATTTCGACAGTATTCTGTTCGCTTCTTCAGTATCTATCGGTATCTCCCAAACTTCAGATACAGATGGTTTTAATATGACATTTATATAAATAAAAGCTGTGTCTACCGTGTTACAGCCACTAATTGAAAATCGGCTTGAATTATTTTACTCGTGCTCAAAGAGATTCTTTAGTACATACGCATTAAACCTTAATTTGCGTATTTGAAACCAAGTCCTTTTCGAAAAAAAAGGATTTTTCTTTATCGCACTTAAAACGCAGATTATGATGTGACACCTGGACTAGATATCTCTCCATCATGACAACCTAATGCGAATTATATGCGACTGTTTACATCTTTTTTATTCCCAGATGCATATCAACGCATAAAACTGTAAAGCTTTAAGGATAGCGTGCATTTCGTGTTCAGTCTACAAGGTGCGACATACAATGAACGATATGGTGTAATATCGTCAAGTGTGCGAACGATACGGTTTTTTTACAGGATACTCGAAAGAGGTAAGGTTGAAAGGTTTGAATAAGTAGAAGGTAAAAGTTTCCGCCAGCCGAGCGGAATGCACTCTAGACGTCGTCGAAATCATATTGCAACCCTTCAAACACTTGAATCTTTTGCACTTTGAACATTAATGTATGGTACGATATGCAGGCGTTGCGGTTTTTGCCCTCGTCACCATCGTCATCATCAGCAGACGCCTTGAATCGCGCACTCTACCATTATGAATGCATGTAACAGTGCCCATAAAAATAGCTTTGCGCTTCTAATTCGAGGGAAATTATCGTTGAAATTAAAATAATAGCACGGCTGAATGCTTCCCAGTTTTTGTTTGAAACCTTCACGAGCTACGACCACCACCACCTCCATATGTAAGACAGGAAGCGTCAAGGTGTCGCACGAACAACAGCAAACACCACTTTGACGCGTTTTATTTTACCGAGAAGTCTCGGGATGAGGGAGAGAAGGGCGATATAACGTAAAACCTTTCGAATGAACACTTTCTTGTAATCAATAAAAATTGCGTGATATTGACACCTCGGTATCAGTATTACATACTGTGAAAATTATCATCCGTTGAGAAGGGTTGTCGCAAGCGGATTATTGGGGATATATTTTGGTAATTAAAACGAGCTCCTATGTTTCGCTTTGAAGAGCGAAAAAAGTTTCCAAAACAGGCTCTTATGTGATATTGCTTGGTAAAGTTATGACATGTTATATGTTATAACGAGCTGCTTGGCAACCGTAAATGGTAACTCTTGCCGAATTAAATATCCCACTGACATTCGTTGATAAATTTCAACCAACGCTCACAACAGGAGGGAACGAGTCGTCAATTTCGAGCACAAGAAGACCGAAGGACAAATTCTACATATCATCTCTGCGGCCAGTAGACAGCAACTTTGGGCCACGGTCAGCAAGAAGCCATATCGAAAACCTTGATCCTGGCGTGCATGTAAACAAGTGCTGCCACTCATTTCGAATACACTCGGATACGTACCATGCCAAAAAGTATCAGATTTCACCCTGGTCCCCAACGGATTCTCAGAATCGTCTATAGCATACTTACTCATCCTTTACCAATCTGTCGTTGTGTCGGTCGTGTCCTCCAAGACTTTGCATTCCGAACGTGTCTCGCAGTGAAAATGACCAGAACATTGGACTCAATTCAGTTTGGGTCTGCGCTATGTTTACGTAATATCACGAGGAATTAATTTCATGTGATTGAAATGAACACAAAAACGGTTCACATTGCAGAAAACCTCAAATACGCAACATCATTCCATTTTCGGAAAGAGAAAATAATACAAAACTATATGAACCAGACCATTCAAATGTGGTTTCATGATGGAGTCCAAAAACTGGCTCAAGGTGTGAATCTATTTTGCAGTTGACATTCGATATGCTTAAGAAAGAATGGACTCTTAGTTTGCGGTTCGCTAAAACAGGCAACGGAAATTAAACACCGGTCAGTGATACATATTACTGGCAAATTGCTTGCAATACTATAGAACGCAAGGGGGAAGGCTGGATTTTGAGGTTAAAATTTATGAGACTTCTTGTTGCCAAAGTGGCAAGTAGCATCAACTGAAAATTACAAAACAAATCAGCCTACATGCTGTTTTAGTTCGGAAACTCAGCAAGTCTAACAAGCTGTATTCTCGGGAACGGAAACTGTGTTTGATTGCCATACCATTGAGAAGTCAGTACAATTTTGTAATTTTTTCAACCACCATTTCTAGTTTGTGAAACATCACTTCACCATCAGTCCTTCAAATGAAATGCATATTTGGACTATTTCTTCTGACAGACCGTATATGCTGTCTATTGTGGAATAATATCAGAAGCATGGAAATTTCCGGTATAATCATACTTGACCTTATTTCTGATCCATGAGCTTTACGTCTAGTTCCAGCGTTCAGTGACTCTTCTACAACAATCTCACTAGAGGCTCACCGTCATCGTTCAGACAAGACTTGACAAGTTTTCAAACTGGAACAGTATCTTTTTGAAATAATATTGTACTTAAGAATCCAGTCAGCAACTGGTGAAGACAGCAAGTGACTAGTGATTCCTACAATGATACTACTGGTTAAGGAGCGTAATAAAGAAAATTTGCGTGGAACATTTCAAAAAGCAACGGGATTTTATAACGTTTGTTACATTGTTAGGAAAAACTTAGAAAATGAGACGGGACAAAGCACGCTGAATATACTCCAGTTTCTATTATGCTCGGCAGGAATCTTTGTTTGTTGGATAATTGAGCGATAATGATGGAAGAGGAAGGATTTGAGTGCTCTTGACTAGACTGCATGAGTTCTATACAATACATTGTAACTGCTCTGGTTTACTTAAAATGTTGCATGAGAGAAGTGGAAGAGCTAAACAACGGAGTGTTCTTGCAGCTTGTCCTTACTACAGTCAAGTTGAAGATTATGATCCACTAAACAAAATCACTTTTAAAAGTTATTGACTATACGCTGGTTCCTTTTTATTTTCTGCATATAAAATACTGACTATTAAAAACCATTAGAATGGCAACAGTTCAGTGACAGATGTGGGAACAGAAGAAAAGAGGGAAGCTTGTATTGGCTCCTAATGAGACATTTGTCTGACATTCAGTGTTCTTTTCTTATGATATTTTAAACAAAACATTGCAGAGTAAATAGCCTGTATAATAAGATACAGTTTCGTATGCAACGTAAATTGTTTTGTGTCTTGTAACTTTGTGGTATTTGTAATTGTTAGCAGTTTCGGCTGTTTCCCGAATTCGTGAGATTTCATGACAAGAATAAAAAATAAAATTCGCAAATTAAATAGTTTTTGGATTAGATAGATAAACTATAATGGAACGTTGATATTATTTTGTTGATTAGCAAACTTAAGGAGAAATTTGACGTCCTGAATGAGGGAATTCATTTCGTGAATTCAATTCGATCAGTTTGCTCAAGTACGAAAGTCGTTTTTATTCAAATTAATAGACACATTGACATACCAATTTTGTATAGTAACTAATTGGTTGAAATACAAACTTTGTCATTTTTAGTTTTCAGAGCAAGTCAATCTGATTGCCAATCAAAATTAAAAGCACTGTGAAGGCTTTTGCCATTGATTTTTTTTGGGTAGAATGGTTTAGATATATATCTTTTTGGAGAAAAGTTCAAGTTTATCAATCCTTCAGGCTTTACGGATAAGCAAGTTTTGCAACCGGTACCAATTTATATGGAATATGTTTTTGGTAATCACTTAATCGAAGTATTTTCATTGTTTATATTAGGTGCTTAACTAAGTTCTCGTTGTTTGTCAACAGTAAGTGCTGGTCGATTGTGACTTATCCAAAACATCATGAGCAAAGCTTAAACATATGGTAAACAAACCGTTTTGACTCATTAGTGATTTGTTTTTTGCATCATATACTTTGGTTGCGTGAAAATGTCTGAGTTTGTGCCAAATAATCGTCATTTTCGGGAAGTATTGATTTTCTTCTTTTATTCGAAGGAAACGGCGGCTGAAGAGCATCGAGAGCTCCAGAAAGCTTACAGAGATACTGTTTTAAGTGAAACAACGTGCCGGGAATGGTTCCGTCGCTTGTTGACGATCCGCGATGTTGACGACCGTCCGCATGAAGGAAGGCCAAAAACCTTTGAAGACGCTGAATTAGAGGCATTGCTTGGTGAGGATGCGTGCCAAACGCAAGAAGAGCTTGCTTCAGCAATACGAGTTACCCGCCAAGCCATTTTCAAGCGATTGCATGCGTTGGGAATAATTCAAAAGCAAGGAACTTGGGTTTCTTATGATCTGAAGACATTGAGTGACGTTTTTTCCCCTGTAAGCAACTATTCCAGCGCCAAAAAAGGAAAGGTTTTCTTCATCGCACCGAGACGGGTGATGAAAAATGGGTTCATTACACCAACCCAAAGAGGAAAAAATACATGGGGCTTCCCGGTCATGCTTCTACGCCGTCGGCTCGGCCGAATATTTACGCTGCGAAAGCTATGCTGTGTAGTTGTTGCGACCAGGTCGGTGTTCTTTATTATGAGCTGCTGAAACCGAACGAAACTATCACTGGAGAACCGTATCGAGCTCAATTGATGCGATTGAGCCGCGCACTGTGTGAAAAACGACCACAATACGAGCAGAGGCACGAAAAATTGATTCTACAGAATGTTGCCAAACCCGTTAAAATCTACTTGGGAATGGTCAAATGGGAAGTCCTACTCCATCCGCCAAATTTTGCAAATATTGACAACAATTACTGAAAACCGTTTAATCTATTGTCTGGAGTCCTACAAGGCTTACATTTAGATCCTCTTTTGTTTTTAATGATAAAGAGGAAGCTGAGATTTCCGGAAGGCGTAGTACATGCCGTACTACATACCCGTACGAAATACAACAAAAAAAAGTTTCGGGAAGTAGCAATAAAATAAAGGGGGTATATGCTCTGCTTTGATACTCTCTCTACACGTTATTAGAGCAGGAACCCATGGTGAAGAGATTGAGCAATAAGGTTTGGATTATCTGCAGATTTGCTTGCGTTGGTTCTTTTTGATTTTGGCTTGTAGCCAGACATACGGCTACGGTGATAGTAACTGTTTTTCTTAAAAGGAAGAAGAGCCTGGTTTTGCAATATGTTTGAGTACAATTTTATCATTTTGTCATTTTGTTTCAACTTTGTGCTCCTACGTTAGAATCAGTGTAGTCGCCTGTTTGTCGGCGACTCATAGGCGCGTCGTAAGAGAGGCCGGGACTACCCTAGACTACAGCCTGGCCCCTCCCAGAAAAAAAGCTCTGGTTCCTACCAGACAAATAATTCCTTCCTACCGCAGACTCTTGAGTTCAGGGCCTCTTTGAATATTGTGGTTGGATTCAACAAATAGAAAAAATTTGGAGAAGCGCTCCTGAATCACGAAACATCTAAAATTTATGCACAACGTGTTTAAGAACATATGGCGTACAATGCCTCTGAAAGTGCCACTATGGCTCTAGAAGTATTGTCAAGATGAATTGAGATGATTTGGAGTAGGTGATCGACCTAACGATGTGACTCAGTCGTCAAGGATTTTTTTTTAGGAACCATAATGAAAATGGTGCCAGATATAACCGCGGACACTTTTTGGAATTTCGTGAATTTTTTTGTGAATTTTAAGAAACATTTTTGAAAAAAAACCTTGCGAACTACTGTTGTAGCAGATGAAAAAATGGGTTAGTAAAATAATTTCCGAAATCGTTCACGAGGACATCTCAGATGACATAAAGAAGTGCGGACTGATAGCTATTATAGCAGGCAAAGCAAGGGCCCACAAAGAGGAACAACTCTCCGTTGTTCTGAGGTTTGATAAAGACCTAACAGTCGAAAAAGGGTTCTTTGGCTTTGTAGATTGCTCACAGCCCAGAGATGCTTCGTCTTTAGTAGACATAATTCAGAGCCTTGTAGACAGCTAAGCTATGGGCTTAGCGAATTGGCTATTTTTGAACAATTTTATGATGAATCTATTCTCATGTTAGGGCAAAAAAGAGGTGTGCAAACCAAAATTAAGGAAAAACTCCTTGCTAGCTCACATAATCAATCTTGTTGTAATGGACACATGCTCCACCACAAAACGTGCGCATCTTTCTGCAATACCATCAAATCCCTTTACCTACACTTTTCAAAATGCACACCAATTATTAAAGCAAATGACATCAACAAGATTTTATAAATGCAAATGTGCTGTCGATAGTTCTGGGACTATAAATGAGACTTTGGGAAAAGGAATGAATCATTTTATGCATCAGTGATTTATCGTTCAATCAGTAATCAAAAGTTTATTATAAATTTCCTCATCTGTTACCATATTCTTTCTATAACGAACATGTTAAGCAAATATTTTCAAACTAAAAAGGCATCTGTTTGGAGTGGGATGGATCTTTACATTACTTAGTGATCGAGAAAATGTTTATGTATTTTGGGAAAAAATTAAATCATTCGCAGGAAAGCACTGCATAGGTCTCACGCCTCCTAGCCGATCACTAGAAAAACAGCAGAGAGCACCAGTTTGAACGTTTTTGCTATTTCATATAGTTTCGTACATGCAGATAGGGCTACATATACATCCTTGATAACCAAATCCTGTAAACCAAATAGCTCGAAAATGCATGCCTTCGTATTTACGATTTCATACTCTGCCAGTTTTGACAGCATGAAACTTCCCGTTTCGAACAAAACGTTTCAAAGCCACTATCAAAATCTGCGTTCTTTATTCATATTTAATTCCCTTGTTTGAGCGAAACGATTTAACTTTCAGTTGTTTGTTTTTTGTGATGGCTTGTTTCTGGAACCGTTAAAAAATACTGGCTGTTCCAAAGTTGACTATGCTTGGTCGTCGCTGCAATACACTCTTCATCTTGGCAAATTATGTATGCTTTATCCAGGTTTCTAAACAGCGAGCAAAAGACCAATTTCTCTCTTATAAGCTAGATTCCAATTTCTTCACAGATAGCGGTATTATGAAAGTAATCTAACCTCTTCTTCAGTGTCTAACTGGCTAACCGATACCCTAGAAATACTGTATTCTCGAAATACTGTACCCTCAAAATATTGACACTTGTTAGGACATTGTAATATATTTAGCTTCTAAACAAAAAACTGATCTTGTCTTTCTAATTATAAATCATTCAATTCACATGTAATTCGCAGTAGTACCTCGCAAGAATTCGCAGATAGGAAGTATATATAATAATACATTAGCAAATAATGCATTACCAAATACATAATGTATTTGTAATTATATAAATAGTATAAACAGCATGTGTGTCTTACGGAGGACAAAATCATACCATGTTTCGACTCTTTGAGCGCCTGGCCCGCGCCAGATTTTAGACCACGGCAGGCCTATGCGGACACTACTTCTGTTTTCTCGGAGGTAATGTATGTAGTCAGGTTTGAAAATGCATCCAAGTCCATATCCATACAAGTGCATATCCATACAATGATAGTAAGGGTCAAGCTTAAGGCCAAGATGCTTTCGAATGACAAATGAACTGATTGTCTTTGTTGAGTGCTTTTGCTACTTTTTCAAGTCTGAAAAATGAGACCAATTTTGTTGGCGTTAGATTTTAAATGTCATTTAGAAAAGTAAGCAATTACTTCGTTTACTACCTTTTATTAAGATATTTTGCCTCAAATATAATTTTTCAGGACATTATATCCTGAAGGGAGCCATTGAAGTTAGACGTTTTGAAGGTCACATAAGCCACGACTCCATGCTACTAAAATAATTGACCGACACCCAATATTTGATGCTCTCAGAACTGAATTCAGTAAACACAAACAAAATCTCCGAATGAAACTCAGAAATAATCATTAGATTATTATGGACAAAGGTTCATAGCATTTATGTATGTGTTTCGATCACTATTAGCAGTTTGAATGCGAAAGCGCTGAATACGAATCAATTCAGATTGATATAAGCAAAAGTTTTACTCTTCTCTTACTTAATACACATATTTCTAGCCTCTTAAGTTCTGCCCCACAATTAGTACTTTCAAGATACTAACTTTTGGAATAAAATTATACTAATATCAGCCCCACCCCTTAAATTTTGCAAGTTTATAATTTAAACTCAACAATCTAAATGCTATAGTCAATTGCTAATTCGAAGCCGGATATCAACCAAATTTCATCGAAATTCTAGTAATCATTTTGGACGTGCCAATAACATGGCGAAAAAGAAATTCACAACTGTTCTTTAGCATTCCTCGGTATCAATAAATTACTGACAGAATTCTTCTTACATACAAATTTTCTGCTAGTTGTGGGCTAATCCAGTCAGCTTACGAAAACGGTACGCTTAACTAATTTTCATGTGGCAATACTTCAGTTTGCTAGTCAACAACACTAAAGTCTCCCGAAAACGGAAGACGCAAGTCGAACAGATTGTGGCTTCATCACGTCTGATTCGGCGGTTGCCATAATCTTTAATAGAGATATCTCCGGATAGCAAATTAACATACAGATAAAAACTTAATTAGTGAATAGTTATTTATGCAACAATATGGAAGTCGGAGCAAAAAACGAAATGGAAAGAAATCCAATCTTCTTATGGTTTCATTTCATCAGTCTAGGCCTATAAAATCGTAATTTTTTGGTTTGTTGGGCGAAATTCGACGAGTGATAATAAAGATTTAGTACATGGTATACGATTAAGCATCCGATAATTTGGCCAGTTTGCCTGTACACTCAGTTTCGATGTCCAATAAATTAGTTTGTTTGACCGGCTGAGTTCACAAGCTGTTAATATCGATTTCGTCGGAAAGAAGATAGAAAAAATATTTTCCCGAACATCACACAGGCTTATTTGTACAGGTGGTTTTTTGCCAAATGAAGAAATATGTCAGACACCTCCTTAATTGTATAAAATATCGAATGAAAGAATTAGAACTGAAAATATTCATAGAATGCTATTTTTCTTCCGAATGCTTTTGCTTTGCATGGAATCTAAATGATAGCTTAGTATTTTTCTAAGGAAAATCTACCATACATTCACTCAAACGAAGTTTGCCTAATGCGGATTGGGGGCTTTTTGAATTAGTTTTCTATTCGCGTGGAATTAATTAATGTAGCACTTACGTGCTGTAGTTTTTATGATTGCGGTTGTAATAAAAAATTGAAACTAGCTCAGAAAATTAATTTCATCACTTATGGTAACTGGATTGAGCAGCCAATTAAAAACGCTGATCTGGTTTTAAAAATTGAGCTTACGCTAATTTTGATGGTAATGGCATTGGCGGATATTAAAAATTTTACTTGCTTCTTGAGAAAAATAATTGGAAATACGGATGCTGACTCGCACTCCAGCCAACAAAAAATCAGTTTCTTTGCTAAACAAGGCTGAAATTCAGTCTTCAACACCCTTGCACATATGAATTGATAGAGCCATTAACATTGAAATAATTTCCAACTAACAAACCGTAACACCGTTTTTCCTCAGCGTGCTCTTCTATACTTCGTCAATTCTTCATTATTTGTGTGTCGGCAGCTCAGCATCTTCTCTTGACGCATCATACTATATACACCACAACCGATCTGCACCTTTATAATCGACATCATCAGCATAATATCCAGCCCCCATTGTTAATAACAAGCAATAACATCCGTGACGCCTGTATGAGAGCGCTGAATCCCATTGGAATAATGAAAAACTCTTTCGTTTTTATCTTACGATCGCGTTTGTAAGCATATTGCACGCTTCAAGCAACAACAATAGAAAATCAGATTTCTAACATCTCAATTTGCTCGCCGGGGTAGCTACAATTTCCCGCTGAACGCTTTAACTAAATCGGCAATTGTCGATCAAATTACTTCCTTAGTGTTGTAGTTGATGGCGAGGATCAAAGAGTAGGTACTGCTAGAAAATCTGGACGATAGATGTTGATGGAACGATAGAAATTGATGGAACGTATCTTCTAAAGGTAATTGATATACAGATAGATAGGTGGAAAGATAGACAGACAGATATGTGGAAAGATCAAGAAGAGGAGAAATGGAGTTTTATTATGTTTTTTGTATATGTAGCTTTAAATCAAGTATGAACATAATTACATAATCAGGTTTTATAATAAGGTAATCGATTTTAAAAATACGAAATAAAGTCGTTTACAAGAGGAGTATATTTAACGTTTTGGAACAAATTAAACTGAGAATCTAATCATAAACCAATCAATTCAGTTGGAAATACCATGTTTAGTTAAAATCAACATGAGAACAGAATTTAGGAAAAAAGTTTATAAAAGTGCAGTATGATGAAATAACTCTTCAATACCCGGAAAACTTTCATTGGAGATAACGCAAATCGAAAGATACATAGTTGTGGTTTAGTTTGATGAGTGAGTTATTGACGTTCCACGATTTTTAGATATGTTTTATGTCCATATGTGTTTAATATTGATTAAATGAAACCTCATGCAGCCCTGATAGCAAACTATTTCACCATGGTAGCTTTGATTACGAAGAAATTCACACAGATATTGCGTTCGTATCAGAGTGATAACGTAATTTTCCGGACATTGTCGCTTTTTTGAAAAAAAAAACATTCACACAGCTTTATGTGATTGGCATTGAAAAAGGATATATTTAAAATACTGTAAAGCTATTATTTTCTGTTATTATATTCTGAGTTATGATTCGCGTTTCAGACGTGCTTTGGGTGCTTTAGCATAGCTTCCGCATTTCTGATTAATTGTTGGCCATGATGCGGGTAAATCTTCAGAATCTTTGGCTACTTGGGCGGCACCGACGAAGGAGTTCAAAGGAGGCTTATCACTTCTGGGGCAGCCAGGAGTCAATTTTACGATCTGGACCATGGAACATTGTTTAGGATGGACTGCAATGCCTGGAAATACCAACGGGTTTGTTTCTGGTGGGTTACTCTGATGATGTGGCAGGAGATTATATATATATATATATATCTTATATATATATATATATATATATATATATATATATATATATATATATATATATATATATATATCTATAATATATATTTCATACTTCTAAATCTGCCAAGTTCACCTAATTCAGACTGAATTAAGTCATGAGGAGAGTGAAACGGTGGGTATCAATGGTTCATTGATACCGACAATACCGGTTTAATATTTACGAGCCTACATAAACCGAGTGCAGAACAATGAATAATATACATAATAAATGTTAGTAATACATTTAAATTCATGCGGAAGCTCCAAATTCTTGCTAGTTCGATACGTGCTGAGGTATGGGTGAAAACAAGCAACTAGATCGAAAAATTGACCTTTAGTTACTTTGTGTGTCCATAATCCGAAATTTAATTAATTGACTCCACTACAGCGTCTTCTCCGCAAAAACACGTCAGTGCCATTTATTAAGACCCACCCAATTTACTTGATTTTAGCTCTACGTTTAATAAGCCAACCGTCCACAAAAACGAATTTAATAGCAATCGTCTTAGCGGACGATTGGCTTTTGAATGCTGTTGCCAACAGTTTCCAAAAAAGGTGCGTAATCAAAATTTCAAATTTGTATTCAAGCTCATATTCTTATGTATTTATTTATTTATTCAAATCTCATTTAACAGAAAATCCAATTATAAAATTTGGTACAAAAAATAACAAAAATCATTAATAGCAAAGCAAAGGAAAAAAAATAATAATAAAAAAAAATAGAAGAAAAAGTAAAGACATAAATGCACAATAAAAAATAACTAAGAGGCTACGCTAAAATATTAATAACATGTATTTTAAAAGATTGAAAAGACATGGAGAAAGAACCAAACTGATCTCGTCATGGTTTCTAAGTATCCTAGGTATAGGTGAGTTAAAATACACAGGAGTACGCGCAAAAGGAGTAAGGAAAAGCGATTAAGTTCTAACCGGGCGATCAGGCACACGTAAGAAATGACACACGCAAATGTTGGAAGAGAGTAAGCCATGATAAAGCTTATAAAGAAGACATTCATCCAGGAATATTCTGCGGGGACTCAGCAAATGGAGATTTAAGAAAAGCAGACGGTCATCATAAGGACGATAAGTAACATTAAACTTGTACAAAAGGCAGCGAGTAAACTGACGCTAACCGGACTCAACAGCATTAGACAGGTACACGAAACGAGGAGACCACACTTGGGAGCAATATTCAACAATGCTACAAACAAGAGAAATAAAAAGACAAACATATGTGTTGATATTGGTTGCAAAGTGAGAGCAGCGTAGAACGAAACCAGCTACTTTTGAAGACTTAACAACAACAAAAGAAACATGCAGATCAAATTTTAATTTCGGATCAAAAATGATGCCGAGGTTTTTATGTTGATCTACATGCTTCAAAAGCCTGTCACTAAAAAAATATTCAAAGGAAATGGGATTAGGCTTATTGGAAAAAGACATCACGAAACACTTGGAAACATTAAGAGCAAGGGAGTTCGCAGAGCACCAATCACTTAAAACAAAAAGATCCGATTGTAACTTACAACAATCATTTTGAGAAGCGACAGCACAGAAAATTTTAAGATCATCAGCATACAACAGAGAGTCAGACTGAAAGTTACAAGGAGGGTCATTGATAAACAATGTGAAAAAGAGGGACCAAGGATGGAACCTTTTCTATGTTGTATATATTGTAGTTCTTATTTTAGATAGTCATATTTTTTGCCACCTATTCGATTTTCACAATGTAATTTTACATGAAGTTTGAAGTTTGATTAGTTTGACAGCGTTATCAGCCTCTCATAAGGGCGTGTAAAATTTTGCCTGACTACTCTATCGTAGGCAGCTTTGAAGTCGACTTTCTCGATCCACTACGATTAGCTTAACTAGTCGATAATTTGGAGCAGTGGCATCTAGCGGGGTGGTTCAAATTCAGTCATAAGCACATATTGGACTTCGAGATTACCTAGCTGATCACTCTAAATTAGTCTGCCCCTCAAAGCACTCATTAGTTTTTGGGGGAGGAGGCTCTAAGAATATTTTGCTGCTGGTGCTATGTGTAATAAAATGGATGAAATTCGTGACCTGTGCTCTACTTTTATGATAGATTTTTGTGAATGTCAAAGAATAAGAAGCATGCTATATTTGGAATTTAGTGTTTTTTCTACTCAAATGTTACGAAATTTATTTGAGCGAAAATTGGAGTTCTTTGATCATTAACCTTTTAAATTCAAAAGATTTTTTGTGAAATAGCCCACATCTTCTTATGTGCTACGGTCATGTCTTTCATGCTTTCTTTCCTTCCTTCCGGTACTTTTATTCTCCATACACTAATTTGCATGAATTCACTTTGAAAAAAACAAATATCGAAAGACATGACCAGAGAACTCTCAAGATTTCTTATTCGTTCACTGAAACGCAGCATACTCTTATCACAGCTCGTTCAGTGAATCTCATAAATCTCATCGCGCATGCAAATTAAAAGCTCCTTACCCTGAGCTCTGTCGATTTGCTGCAGCTCCTGCCCGTCGAGACATACTGGTCCTACATTTAGATGCACCACCAGCCGTTTAGTTCAATCCAGTTCGTATTGTATCACCAAGCCAAGTATGCTCGCACTTTGCCATTACCGCAACATTCTCCTCACGAATTTGTAACGCCTTTACATAACTCTTACATGCCACAGTCCAAATTGAATTAACTCGGGTATATCACCGATTGATCTGACGGCGCATAAATTTCATATTTACATGCAAACTTAATTAAAATTCGCGAGCACAATCAGCAGCTCGAATGCATTTGGATTTAATTCGGTTTGGTGCATTGGTCCAACTAAAGCAGTCAAGGAGCAATCATGCAGCAGACAATAATGTGCGAAAAAATTCGGTGCCAGCAGGAGCAGCAAAGTGGCTGGCTCATGGGGACTGACTGACTGAGAGAGTCACGCAAAGTGATAATAGTAATGAGTCTGAAGCGTTTCAGTACGGCTCGCAAAAGGTTGATAATTTATTGGAATTGATTGTGGAAGGAGACGAAGTCGTTTTTTTTCCGGTTTTCAGATTTGAGAAAGGATTTCATGGCAGGTATCTATATGGCACTGACTGCCAGTACGAGCATAAGCTGCAGTTGGATTCGGTTTAATGCAGTGGCTAATTTCTGCAGCAATTTTAGATAAGCTTGAATGAGCGTTCAATGAAATTAAATCTAAGCACGCAACTGTCAATTGAGGTTGGATACTGTGAGGCCGTAATGGTGAGAATAATCTTAGAGACGGTTTTTGAAGAAGGAAAATTTATAGATTCAAAAAACGCGGTTTTAAGTCAACACGCTTCAGATTGGCACGATATTTACAGTCGGAAGCTAAGTTTTAAATATTTTTATTGCATTTACTTATTCAAACTCATAAAAACCTTTTTTAATTATTTAAGATTCACTCATTATTAATCTTTCATTAAAATGTTTAGCATCATTCTAATCATTTAAAAAAATCTAAGCATTACCCACGGACAAGAAAAATTAACTAAACTAAATCCGTGCTCGCTGGCAGCAGTACTACCCTGAAACCAAACCAAATACTCCATAATATTGCTAACACAATTTGCTTCATCAATTCTTATTACTAATCCTCTTTGCATTTTCTCGCCTGAGCCATTGAAGAAATCAAATCAAGAAAGGAAAAGTCTTTGAAATTGTCTTTTCGCATGCAAATCTGCAAAGCAATCGCTATCTGTATCTACTTCGGCTCCCTTTTTACGCATACAACGAAGAAATCACAAAAAGTACGGTTTGAGAAAAATACATGGAATACCCTCAAGGAAAAAAATTCATCTCGGAAACAACATCGACATTTTTCTCATCTTCTCCATCTATTGAAAATCTGCCGTCGTTTGGATTTCCACCAAACGAACCGAAAAAGTATCAATCATAAGAACCCAAGGCAGAGAAAATTCACGACAAAAGGAATATTACTTTTTCATTTTTTTCTTCATCTCAGCTGTGGAAATCTTGGTTGCATGCGTTCGATTCCTTCGATGCCGCCAGGTCTCCAGTGCATAATTTCATTGATGGAAAATCTTGTCTGTTACGGCCATGTGCCGTTGTAGACGAGCTGTTTGCCGACGAAATGGAAATGAAACTATTTTCGTCTTTCCGTATAATATGCACGAAAATCGTGTCATTGATGTTAGGAGAATTTTTTTCGTGGTTATAGGAAACATTACTAACTATGATATTATTACCATTATAGTTAGTGGTGTTTCCGTTACTTTCGTTTTCATTGCAATCTGCAAAACGGATTGAAATCGCAGAAAACCGTATAATCATGTTGTACTTTCGCTGGCTGTTAGTGAAATTCTCGGATTTACATAGACTTTTGTTTTACAGGCAGGCGAAGGTAGTTTCATGCAAGAGTTTTTGTAGTCGAGGGCGAAGAAATGAGCTGTGAAGTGCAGAGGAAACTTCTTGGGGAGCTGCGTTTGTGGGGTGGTAGAACTATGCACTTTTGAAGGACGAAATAGGACTTTGTCCGTCTGTTGTATAGACATCAAGAGACTTTGTTCTATTGATAGCAGCGTTCACCTTTTGGGCTCATTTTGCCATTTTGAAAGAAAGAATATTGAAGTGACGGGATTTTGTTGATTGGCATATGTTATTTCAAAAGATCCTTTTCTTATCCCTAAAGGATTTTGGAATTGGAAATCTCATCGATGTAGCCTTCAGAGCCTGTTGTTTCAAATTATCTATTTGATACTTGACGAGGAGACGAGGACTTATCATAAGTGATAGGTGGCTCGAATATAGAGAAATGCAAATAAACCTAACTGAAGCACGAGCTGCATAATATCAGATTGTCCTAGAGAAACATGTAGGACGTGTATACTGTATCAGAAGTTATAAGAGCTCATAGCTAATCGAGCTTCATAGACTCATAATTTTTCCTTAAGCTTTAACGGTGAGAGGATTCTGACACTATCACCGTCAAACTCAAATTCAGCGAAGAGGAAATGAATCTAGAGTCTGTAGCTTGTACGAGGAAATTTACATCTATCTGAATTCATACCAAACTACATAGTATTGGATAATCTTTAGAAGTTTTAAATTTGTTTGACCGGTAAAATATAACTAAGTTAATACATTCCTGCAGTATTCACATCAGTATTCATAAGTAGTGGAGCATTCACTACAAAGGGCTTCTATGTATACATTTTTATATGGATAATGGAGATACATTACTTCTTGTGAATTATTATAAAGAATAATTTTTCAAGCATCAAAACGACATCTCTTTCAATTTAGTATTTAGTATTATAAACCACCTATCGACAAGCATACACATCGCTCTCAGTACACGAGAATCATTCTAAAACATCAAACCATTAAATGATCAACAACAATTTTTGCGATCTTAATCATTACAAATAAAATCGTGGATCATCCAAACCTCTTTTTCCCGATCCGTTTACAGCACGTCCTGTGAAAAAACAAAAACAGCCAGATCGCGACAATTTCCTGATCACATCTGCAGCGCAGGTGCTGCGCAAGCTCTCCAACCCTATTAGCTCGATACATCGTACTCGTTATTTGATCGCTTGAACCACCCGGGCTACGACAACAAAACCGAAATCGAGATCCAGACAAAACAAAGTACCGCAACCTAAACAGTAATAAAACTAAGAAGGATTTCCACAAAAACTCATTAACTCCTCAATGCTGTCCATTCCATTCTTCGAAACCGTAAAAACGATCACTGAACAGAATTGTAATTGTTGTTTGATCCTTGCATATGTTTCATTGCTCCAACAATTTTTTTTTCTAACAAAGAAAAAAAGTTTAAATTCCTTAAACATGCTCCATCATCATCATCATCATCATCACTACCACCAGCAGTACCACCGTACTAACAACAAACTTGTGATTTATTACGACTTGTTGCAATTAATTCAACGCCCCGAAACGTGAACATTATCATAAACGTATCAGCTAGCGTGGCTAGATGGCCAGAGACAAGATGTGTTTTATGATTAGGACTAAAGACTCTCATAAACTATTTTACGTTTACCGGATTCACTTTTCCAGCGAACCAAAATGTAAACTGTGTCTGTTAGTACTAAACAAGGAATTCGATTCCCAGCGCTGCTTCTAGCCTACACACGTACTTGTCTTCCGCCCAACGGACGCTATTTATGGCAGATCGTAGATTCTTAAGTGATCGTTTTGTTGGCAAACTACATAGTCTCGGTAGCACGATAATATTTTAGAAGTGCCTGGACCATGAGAAATTTGCAAAAGATGAGAGATTGCGTTCCGAATAATGTGGGCAAATGGTGTACTGTCAACATAGCTAAAAATCAAACTAGACAATTTCTGGCAGATACATGGTGAAAACACAAACTATTCAAGGAGGTTAGATTACTTGCAGATGACCTTACTTAAAATTCCAATATGCTATCAAAGCACTCATATTCGTACATAGCCTCAAAACATCACGTCATACACATGAAAATTCGTCCTTGTATCTCTTAATTACTGCTGCAACCGAAACTAACTTGGCTAAATTACAACTTGCACACTGAGATCTTCGATGATACTGTTCGAAGCCGGCTACTACTGGCCATAGTAATCATTCAGCTGAAAACCTACAGATCGAATGCGATCACCCAGTTCACAAGAGGTCTGCCTGCGCTAAGACATCAATTAATTACTTATTGATCCGATCGACACGATTTACACGATCTTTGAATATTGAATATTCCCGCGGAGTCTCCTCGAGTTGAGGAGGATTGCGCAACGGAATCATGTCTGTGAGACTGTTCATGGTCCAGAATCGAATATCGGGCCTATGAGATCATAGCGGTTGTTGAGAAGTGGAGTGCTGGTCGAGGTACCTCTATGATCTTTTGCGAAACTGTTTTCCGTACGAAAGTGAATCTGCGTTGAATGGACCTTCCGTGAACAATATCGTTTTCATTGCACGCTTTCGATTGTTGAGGCCGTGCTGTGCAATGAGAGCATAATAGAGTTATTATGCTGGTCGAGTCCTCGAGGTTAGAAAATGTTAGCAGCATTCAGCGATGGAATATTCAGATGACCATGTATTATGCGGTGAATGCTTAGTGAATTTTAAGAGATTCAGTCAAAGATCAGTGGTTGAATACTAAATTTTACTTTTAATACGTATTATCAATATTGTGTCGTACGCGGCTGTTTATAACATTTGATGAGTTCCCAGTATCTGTGGATGTTACGAAGGCAAATGTTACGACTTAATTCCAATGATGTACATGGCCTATAGCTTTTGACCAGTCCGTTTTGCTATGGAATGTTTGATGCAATAAAATCACATGAACGCATAATTTTTCGACGATTCAGAAATATTTTCTTCAAAAAGAATGATTTAGCAACTGCACTGCAACCGAAGTGTTATCACAAAGATTATTCAAGCAAAATACTTATGAGATCAAGTTGAAAAAGTAACGATGTATAGAGGGAAGACAGAACTTTCCAACTTAGACTAAACCAAACATGTTGTGGAATTGTTCCACAGAAGAAAAAAAAATGCTTAATTTCACCCATCATTGCAATATGTCACAATGACAAAGAATAAGGGATTATGTTATTAGGACAAGATTTTGACCTCATAACTCAATATTGATTTCTAATCGTGCGATTAAAGATATCGAGATATCGTTACTGAAATTTACCAGAACTAGTTCAATCTTAGAAAAGAGAGATTTGAGGCAATTAAACAAGCGTATACATATTCGAAATTTAGTGAAGCAATTTTACTACAAAAATACAATCTATAAATAGAACAAATCGAGAGAATTACCAGCTCAGATATTCCCTTTGGTTTCTCTGATACCTTAGTTCTACGAGCTTTTGGTTGTTACTGAGTTGTTACTTGTCAAATTCGTGTACACGTGGCCTACTATCTTTCTCTATCCATCTCTTTCTCTATCTATCTCTTTCTCTATCCATCTCTTTCTCTATCTCAATCTATCTTTCTGTTCGCAGAGTAGATGATTGTCAAATTTGCCAATAGTCCCAGAGTTTTCCCTCACTACTACTAACGCTTAGATTCAGGCAAATTGCTTCGATTCTCGATGCAGTTTTTATCTTTTTATATCTCTCTCTTCTGAGAGTTCAATCTAATCGCTGCCATATTCAATATGAAAGGAAAGCAGCAGAGCCTACTAATAAATTGGTATGTTAGGGATCATATCGAATTACAAGAGATCTTGCGGATCTAAAAATGGTGAATCGAACTTCATCAAAAATGAACTTATGACGCGTATTTAAGGATCAAACTGTGCTTCGCTAATACCTAGTGGCTGTTTGTGGGAACGAGGTTTTTACTAGGCAAATATGATCACTAGAGAACATAAATGCGAAAAATAAGTACTATTCTAGATATAATTCATTGTGCACAAAAATAAGATTTGATAACAAATTGTGTGTTATATTATAATGTGTGCTAGTGACAAATGTTAACAAGGCTGCCAAATATTTTCTTACTAAGACACAATTGCGATGACTAACATTTGTCTTCGAAAAAAATGCTTTTTATTTATTTTAAAATTAAGAATCGCTCTGTTTCATAAGTTTGTAAATGGCTTTACTCAAAAACATCGTCCTGAAATTTAAATAGTTCCAATTATCACCAATTTCTGTGATGGTGGCTGATAACTAAGGGACGACTCTGACAACAGTTAGCATTGATGATCGCCATTGAAAGCTTATACGAAATACATAAATATTTCCACTAAGCTCAAATACATTTTTGTCTACTTTCATACTTCACCGTCCCTCCCCGTAGCTTCAGGGATAGCGTTTTTCCGAAAATGCTAGTCCAAACTAAGAATTTTCGATTTTTTGGATTCACAGCGAAAGATTAAAAAAATTAATTGAAATAAATGTGGTCAACAATTCATTCGTGGGGACGGCCCATACCCAGCGTATTAAAATTTGTTTATTTGCTACTACCAGAAGAGCCATATTAAGTCACTATAATATGCACTGTCGTACTGAGACGCCCTCAAAATGGGACCGAAAGACGTCCATGAAATCATTCTGGTAAGAAAAGACTTGTTGGTTAAATTATTACTATTCGCCGCAAATATATTATATTAATCGAATCTCAAAAGCGATGGTATGACACTTTTCGAGCTTCAATTCAACAATACATTTTAGCTAGAATACACTAGTTTTTCAGTTATATGGGAATACTTAAAAATTAGAAGGAAAGAAATAATAAAAAGAATACATAGGAGAAAGCTTCTTCATAATTTCAAACTTACGGATTTGAATATGTTCCTTTCGCCTTTTAAATGAATGGAAAATATTGCTTTTCCTTACCTGTAAAGAAAATAGAAATTAGTCTACTGTACAAATAGATCTTCCGTAAGTGAAATGATTTGCAATTATAATTGATTTTTATATGAAATTGTCCTCACAAATCCGTCATTCAAATCAAATACTATATCCCATTCAACAATGACATTTAAATCTATTCTAAAGATCAATCCCCTCTCATAAATTTTCAGCAAATGGATTCCTGCATAGTATTTTCTACAAAGGAACCATTATTCGTTCTGCAACAGAATTATCTTGTCGTCGTTATCGTCATCGTCCTAAAACACCAACGAAACATTCATATTGCAAAAGTATTTTTCCGGAATGGCGAAACGATAATAACGTATTCATAAATTGGAATTTATATCAACTGGCGATGGGACTGTGATGAACAAATGCTGTTACTGCTACTGTTCCTACTGTTCCGACGTGAACCATTCACTTATTGATTTTCAAATTTTTGAGTTAATTTTCTCGTCAACGCTGAAGAATGCTACTACTGCTGCATTACAAATTCAGCGAATGCTAAAACTTGCACGGTTACAAGATGCTCCCGGTATTGAATATTTTCCTCGTGCATACAACGCCGTTACACGCGAAAAAACACACAGCCAGCCAACAATGAGGCAGCCAGGCGCACAAGTATGTACTTTAGTGGTACATGAAAAAATCACCTGCCGGACATAAAAACTGAATAATATCTGAAGAAAAGCGATTCAACATGAAAAAAGGAAAATTATAAACGTAAACGTATGTAAGCAAAAACAATAAAAACGTCTTAAAGACGACAAGCCGCGGCTGCTGAGCAACTCATCATCTGTTGCCACCAGAGAGTGAGGCGATTGCCCAAGCTATCGATGCAAGCAATGCAAGGCTGCCACGAAATGGAACTGACTGAGTGACTGACGGTGGTGCAGTCGTAGTGGTTGCCCAAGTCAAAGAAGTGCAATGAAGAAGCAGCTTCAGTTCGGTAGCCGGTGTGGTGAACCTAAGGAAGGAACTGAATACGATCAGCTGAAATGAAGCTGACTCTTCACGGGTGATCATTAATATGCAATGAGACATTGTATTCCGATGAGGTACGAGATGTACAGGTACTTGGCATGTCGCGCGTTCCATCTTAAGAAGGCCCTTCAGGCTATAAGTCGTCCAAAATGCCTTCGAGATGTGTACCCAGAAGGAGAAAATCTTCTCGGCCTTTGAGAATGGGAACCATCGTAAAAACTTTATTGGATACATGGAAAATAATGTAAGCAGTGTTACCATTCTCTTGGCAACCTTTCGTGCGAGTTGCAGTATTTTTAAATGCATGAATATGTTGCCAAACTATCGAAAATTAAAGATTCGTTTCTTAGAAACTTCTATCTAAAATGAAAAAGATAATGGCTAATGTGAAAGATTTCTAGCCTTCGTTATTTCCATTATGCAAGCCAACCCATTCCACCAGGATACCAAGTGCGGGAGGAAAATCTGAGACTCCATCCTGTCAACTCTTTTGATTATCTCGATCGCAACGTCCATCCTCACGCATCGGCAAGAACTTCTTGTTCTTCGTCTTCTGCAAGTGTGTATCGACCGACACCAACGCCATGCGAGAGGAAAAACTTGATCCTTGTTATGTGCTTTGTCTCCTGTCCACCACCACGCCGACGGATGGCCGACATTGAAATTGACAATAGAATGGGTTACTTTACTTCAGATTCGAGGGAAAAACGTGAGAAAAATTTAACATTGCACGTTTATTGGACATTGGATGATTGGTACATTACATTTTTTCATGCCTAGGAGACGAGATATTTATTGGAAGATTACGACCGGAAGACAGTGTCTTGGTGAAAAGTTACTGTATACGGCGTTGTCAATCATTTATAGAGAAGAAAAAGGAAGTGAAATATGTGTGAGATTGGAATTTAACAGGTACGACGTTGGGTCGAAACATGCAAAGGTAGAGAAGATGGTGTGGGATAGAGCGCTAATTCTTTGGAAATTTGTTTGGAGTTCGGCTTACGTGAGGGTTGTTTTGGGTAGAAGAATTGTTCGGAATACTAATATAATTTTGATCGTTAAATGCTGGTGCTGGATAGTTTTCTCAAATTAAAGTCGTCCGTAAGAAGGAAATAAAGGATATACACCTGCACAAATTGTTCACTTTAATGCCTTCGCTGATGGTTTTCTTCAAGGAAATCCAAATAATCCTCTTAAATTTAAGAAAATTTGAAAACATAGTCGTTGGATTTGGCAGGAACAACAGGTCGGGTACGAGATATAATTTAAGTTTCTCACGATACGGACGAGTATGGATATGAATATGACATTGAATTTCAATGGAATGCCAATTTCAGGTAGAGAATAGTAAATTTATTAATTTATAAAAGATAAAGGCTCATGTGACCCAAGGTTTAGTTTGTAAAAGAGTTATGATTGAGAAAAAAATTAGTTTTACATAATAATTAAATACAAAGAATTCTGACTTATAATAGTTACTTTGTCAATAAATTTTCGATTGTCAATGTAACATTCGCTTCATACTACTAGTGGTCACACTATTAGATCAAGTGCGGTACTTAGACTTTTAGGTCTTTAGCCCGGAAATAATAATCAAAAAAAGGCCGTTCTGCCAAAAACATCCAAGTGAAGGTTTTTGAACAGAATTGTGTTTGCCGTAGGATCGGAAACATGTGAATAGTCCACTACGAAATCGTACACACAAAAAAATTATTAAAGGTGGAAGGTTAGGAAAACCAATTTTTCTTAAATATCTCGTTAACTATTGTTTTTACGTTAATTATTTTCACAAATATTCAGCACACAAATGTGCACAAAAGTTTCATTCAGTTTTTCGAAACCTGAGTATGAGAAAAAAGATTAAAAATTCCCTGAAAGAAGAAACACTATTAGAAAGAATGATACTCAGGCTCATGCGGAAAGAATAAGTGAAAGAATAAGTGCATTTCAATGAAAGATAAATAATTAACTCTGACTTCAAGTCTGAGGTTTCAAATTGACTATTTAAATGATTGATTAGCAATAGCAGCTTTGAACTGTGGAAGGAATTCTATGCAAAAACGTTTCGTCTGCTGAATCTCCTCACTTTGAACTAATGAATTTAATCAGTATGCTTTTCAGTGAAGCTGTAAAATGAAGGTAACTTTGACTTTAGAGAACCGTGTTAGTTCGAAATAAAAACTGGTAGCAAAGTCGCTGTCATAGCAAAAGTAGGGAAAGTGGCAATCCACATCCATGAAATGTTAGATCAATAAATTTTATACCGTTGACAAAAGATTTTTGATATAGGATAGTGGTATTAAGGGGATTGTATATTATCTTCTTAATATAGAACAATATGTTCATTTGACATAAAAATCTTTCACGCTAGTAGTTCACTTTCTGTTGCCCAAAACTGATGACATTAGTGACAATGGTAAGCTTGCAATATTTGTTAACAGGAACCTGTTATTTGCGAGGTAGTATGATTAGCCTTTCCGAAAAATGATTCATAGAACTACACTATGTTGATGCAGCAATTTTTATTTTTGTCGCTTTGGTTTATTAGCTATATGAAACCAGTGATAATGAATAGTGTACCATAGGAATGTTTTTTATCACCTTTTTTGTTCGAATTGGGTTTAAACTTTTTTAATTTCATGAATAGATTTGATTTAAAACAAAATTCATTCTTTTCAGAAACTTTTTTGGAAAAAGAAGTCAGTGGAAAATAATATCTGAAGGCAGACACCGATTGGACTATGGAGAGAGATTCACCTCCACTTTATGTGTACTTTGCACTTTGAGACTGAATTAAAAATTTTTTTTGGAGAGCTCTTAAATATTTACATACCACTAAAACACGGTGTCAAACACAATGTCAGCAAAACAAGATAATATTTAAAATTTGTCTAGAAAGATAAGAGAGACACAAACATAAGACCAAGTGAAACTCTGTCATGTTGACTTATAGACTCCGTTATTCATGGATAAAAAAATATACGCTCTGCTTACTGACGGAAATTCTTTCAACCAGGTTTTTTTTTTTACTGATTTTGAAACAAAATCTGCATTAGAATCACACTTCCTTTTTTGGGGATAGCTGAACGTGAGAAAGTTTCCATTTTGATGGAAAATTTATTTTTGCATTACTATTTTATGAGATATAGTTTGCGCAGAGGTTTTAATAGCTGTGAGAAGAAACCTTCAGCAGATTTAGAGATGCTAAATTTTGCGAATATTTTGATAAAATCCCCAAGCAAAAATATAATGGTCTTTAACTTGAATTTTACAAAAGGATCAAAGATCAAACTTCCGTATTTGGAGGCAACGAAGAGGTTGCAGCAAGTATTTCAGCTAATGGATTTGTTTTGTTCAGAGACTCATTATACATTTGGTCACAGAAGGGGGTCTGAAATTATTTGTGATCAAACATTTCAAAAGTAACCTATTTGACTATTAACTTAGGCAGAAAGTTCTTAGCTGCAATATCAAAAAAACGAAAAAAAAAATGATGTACTTTTGGAAGTGAAGCCTAATATGGGTTCAAAAAATTAAGTTGAAATAAGTTAAAAGTTAGAAGTTAAAATAAGAAAAATTGGTTTAAACTAGGGAAAAGCAACATCATTCCAAAATTAAATAATAATTCCCCTTTGCGGAGAGAAGAGAGTCAATGAGCGATAGCCAATGATGTGGTACTAATTCACATCAGCAGCATATTTTTAAGGAAATATATGTATTTTTTAGGTTATCTGTCTTTAAGATGTGTTTTCATTTTTCATGCGATGCGATAGAAAAAGAAGGGGCTCCAAGATGGATTCTGGTGGAAGATCTAGTTTTCGTAAGAAATTGAGGTATGAGAATAGCAAGCCTCAAAAAATGTTTCTACAATTGTCTCTCACCGTGCTTCAATGTTTATTATTTAATGTAACGCTAACATATTATTTAATGCATCATTAAACAATTTAAGGTGTTGGAAGGTTAATAATAGTTTCTCAGAAAAATTATGGTTAGAAAGCTTAAAGCCCAGAAAAACGGTAGAAGTTGAATCTAAATGAAAGAAAAAGCTCTCGACACGGCGAAATGGTAGATAGCATCGTAATTAGGAGGAACCAAAATTTTGTCGTTTCTAAACTTTCATAAGAGGCTGAGCAGCATAATATTAACGGAAAAGGGGAGATATAGCGGAAGCAGTTTTGATACAAGACACATGTTGAATATTATATATTATCTCTACTGATGTACGTGGTCGGTCCCATAATGAATTGGCCTAACTATGAAATACTAAAGAAAATGAAATGAAACCACTCTTATTTTTCAATATAATCTCCACTTATACTTACACACTTCTGACATCTTTCAACTAACATGTCTAAGCCTTTATAAAAATAAGCACAATCTGTATCTTCAAAATGACTGATGGCGGCCGCCTCCAACTCTTCTTCGCTTGAAAGTTTTCTTACTCTTAAATCCTGCTTTAAATTTGGAAGTAAAAAAATAATCATACGGGGCCATGTCTGGACTAAAAGGTGGGTGGTTTAGCTCCATGAACCCAAATCGATGAACTGCATTCTTCGAAACACTGGCGGAAGCACAGCGCACTCTTTCCTCTCACTGCACAGCTGAAATAAATTTCGGGACCCATGACTCACTTTTTCCATCTGAAGATGTTCATGGATTGCACGATGGACGGTTCTTTTAGAAAGCCTAAATTTAGCTGCTTTTTCCCTAATCTTCAAACGACGGTCACTCAAAGCCTCTTCCTCGATTAGAGCAATAGTTTCAGGAGTGAGCACTTCCACCGGTCAACCGTCTTGGCCGATATCGTCGACGATGTCTCTCCCGAGGCGAAACTCTTTCACTTAGTTTTCCACTGTGCTGTAAGAGGATGAACATTTCTTGTACACGCCATATAATCGTTCTTTTATTACGTCGGGGGATAAGCCTCCTTTAAACAGAAACTTTATGACGCTTCGAAATTCAGGTTTCGACAATTTAAAAAGTACGCGACTCTTGTTGTTCAAACCACTGCTGAACTGAGACTAAGCTCTTCAAGTCGATGAGTATTCGTACAGAAAGTATATGATAAACAAACTATTCGATGCAGCATAACATGTATCGAAATGTTGCGTAGAAATATATCAGTCGAGTTTATTATGAGACCGACCATGGAGATATGTGTTGCATGTTAAATAGTATCGTCGCAGAAGTTTAAGTCTTCATGTCTTGAAGAAATATAAACAGCGACTTTTTTGAGTGGAAACGACTGCAAGTTAACGAAAATGTAATAGAGAAATCTTAAGATTTTTGACACTGGCTCGTTGCTGTTGAGTCTAGATCTAGAGTCAGTTTTCGATTTATAACTAATATATACTCGAGTTTTCTTTGGAAGCATACTTGGGCTTTTCAAGCGGACTGACTGACACATTGGTTGATCCCAATGCAATACAAAAGGCATCTGTTGTTTAATTAGATGTTGGAAATTGCGTATTTAACCTATGGTCAAAGGTTCATCGCAGCTTCAATCTAACTCAATTACAATTCACCATATTTATTTCACATTTACTTTGCATATCACCCGCACTCAAATAAATTCTCAGTAAGGAAAATCTAAATGATCAAATGTCCTATTTTCTGGATCGCCAGTACATACTTGCATTCTCGCAGAATATTCAATGCAACCCACACTCCCGATATGGACATAGAACAGTAGCAACTGAAAATTCGTCGCTAACAATGTCCAAGTGTCCAAGTTAATATGGTAAATACTGATGCGCTGCTAGCCTCAAGTTAGCATAGGCTCTTGTACTTTGCTGCTTTTGCAGCGGTCGCTGGCACCGCATGTAGGCAGAAGCGAAACAATTGACCAATTACACAATTTCAAAATGCATGTAAACTCATCGCATATGCGAAACATCAGAAATAAACAATAAAGCAAAATTCTTTGCTGTGCTGATTTCGCAAGCAAGTGTGCAACGAAGATGATGGGATAGGATGGAATCATGGTAGTAGACATGCGGTTTTGTGTTGCCGCTGCAAATGATTCGGCTGCACCTCTAATTCAAAGCTGACACCAGCTTTGTCGTCTATTGAAAACATCTCTGAAATTGGCCCAGGTTAATTCAAAATGGATAAATTACTTCTGTCGAGAAACTTTTTGATAAAATCCTTAAAATCTCCCAAATTCCAAGATTGGCTAATGGTTTTATTTCTCCAGAATCAATCGGATCAAGTGCGTAAAGACAAAATTTTCAAGCTTTTTTCTAACTGGCATCCCTTATTGAAACTGCCATTCTACTTACCCGACCGATATCCAAATTCCAGAGCATTGTTTGCTGGATAAACCGAGTGTGTACTGAAACTATTCGATCTACGGAAGGACTGCTCGGATGCACTTCAGTATGGATTCTAGCCGGCCTGTACACTCTGTGCTTCTATTATTAAATACATATTTCCAGGCGATGCAATTCTAAGCAGCTGATGTTTCAATGTAAATCGAAGGCTTACTTGGACTGGAAATCATTCAGCGCAGTCCAGGGAGGCATCGAAATGCATCGAATTTTTGCATATATGCATTATAGGCAAGGATGTTTTTGTCGCGAACACGGTGCATGATTGGCGAGGGCATAGCTGTTGACTACGGATGCCATTGCTTTGTAGCAATGATTGCCTTCAAGTTGCCCTCGTCTAGTGGCCGTCGTCGTTCGAATCGTTGTCGATGTTTAGAGTCAAGAAATTTCCTATTCATGATATTCCACTTGAACGAGCATGTGTAACTAGCCAGTGGCCAGCTACCACCAGCGCGGCATTTCCCTGACCGCGGCATGAACATGCGACATGTTGGTCAATTTCTTTTTTACATGTCGTGTAATTCGCGCACCAAACTGGGCATTGCAGTGAAACGGCTTTGACGTACCTAGTTAATCTAAGTTTGACCATGGGACTAGGAACTCTGATTAGAAACAGGTCCCTGGGCTATTTTTTATTTGCACCACAACTTAAGACCAAGCAAGGATAACTAACGAACAAGACACTTCAAAGAATATTGCCTAGTCGTACAAACAGTTCGTTGAAAAGCCTCGATACCACAACTCCATCCCTTCTGGTCGCAACATTCCGAGTTGGCAAAGGATCACTTATGCAGCTGATGGGCTCATAATTTGCTCAGGTGCCTGTGTATCAAGTACAACGGCAGTAGCAGCAGCAAAAACAAACAGCGATTCACTTTGTATATTCCGATGTGCAGCAGTGCAGCTAGTGAGCCGCCTCTTTTGAATTTATTGACCGATTTCAGTAGTGAGATTTTAATTCGCACCTTTCAGGTGATTGTTTCACCATGTTAGCTTGTATTCGCTTTTTTGCCGTCGAGTAAACATTGCAGAACGCTGTTCGTCCGGCACTATTCTGACACGTTCCTTTCGTAGCGATCCGGGCTCCACTTGCCCCTGGTTGGTTAGTTGTCGTCATCACTGAGCTATGCATGAAGATTCCGACGACGACCAGGTGAAAATGAGAGAAAAAATAGAAATTTACGTGATGCTTATTTCTCTACATCGTTCCATGTCAGGATGTTGATTGACTGCTGTACGAAGTGCACTCGCATAACCCACAGCTTAGCCATGTTTGTATATTGCCGGGGCTTCGATGTTACCAACCACAGTTGTTACATTGGCACTGACTGCAACAATCTGCAAACACGAGTCAATAGTGACTTTTTTGCGTTTTTCATTCGAACCAAAGAATCGCATTCCGTTCTATGGTGAAATGGGAAAAAATCCTGAAAGCAATTGTAGCTATTGCTTTTAAGGAAATTAACTTGCTGCAGAAAAGCTGAAAATTTCTTTTGCTTTGAATTTAGTTGAACGAGTTGGGAAGTTGAAGGATTCGAAATGGATTATAAGCTGACGGTCGGAGAGTGTAAATTGAACCTTGTCTGAGCATGTATTATGCTGTTTTTACAGTTCGGAGGAGTTCTTTTTTTTTATCAACCTGGCAAGCAATTTTTCCAGACTGGCTGGTAATCTTTGTGCCTTATGAAAACATACTGATTGAATAAATTGAATCAATTTAATTAGCTCGACAGAATGTTAAGTGGAGTTCTCCTTGTGTGGTTTCCTAAAGTGATTTCGATTGGATGCTGCGACAAATAGATTTTGCAGTTGATTGTACGAACTGGTGCTTCATAAGCTATTATTTAAAAAATAACAAAATCAAGACTTTAAACGATTTGAGCTTAGATTGAATTATTCAGTCTCTGAGAAAAAAATTAAAGCGGTTAATTTTTTCTGTTATTTAGTAAGATTGCGTAGGGTGTATTCTTATTATTTCTTCTATCTGTTGAACACATTTGTCATGATTCGATTTATTAAACCTCATAAAATTAAAATTGCGATAGCCAAGCCTTGCATGCTCCAAACTAAACTGCCTCTTCTGGTTGATTTGGACTGGAAATTTTCCAAGAGCTCTCGGAGCTTGCTAGATGCGTTTATATTCAATTTTTTAACTTTCTCAGATTCATATTTATCAATAATTTCATTGCTAAGTTTAACCAAAACAGAAAAATATGACAATTAAGTTTCATCCCACGTATACGAGGTCTGGCTATTAAATAACGAGACTGGTTACGAAAAAGGGCTTTATTATAAAAATAATTCTACATTCGAATGCTCCCCTTCAATAAACTCCCCTTTCCTCGCCACACACCTTTCCATACGTTTTTTCCATTGATCGAAGCAGTGCTGGAAGTCTTCTTTGGTGAGGGCCTTTAGGAGCTCTGCCGTTTTTTGCTTTACCGCTTCCATCGACTCAAATCGGGTCCCTTTCAAAGCAGATTTTAAATTCGGTAACAAAAAAAGTCGCACGGTGCCAGATCTGGCGAGTACGGTGCGTGTTCGAGCACTGGAGTGTGCACTGAGAAAACACATGGCGCCAGACGCCATAATTTATAGACTTCTGGCGCCATGTACATAGTCGATTTAGGGATTGTGATAAAATATAGTGCCACACGCCATAATACATGGCGAAAAGTACATAGGCCTACACGCCATGTGCTATAGTCCTCCACGCCATGTACATGGCGTGGAGGACTATAGCACATGGCGTGGCGAACTATAGTGCATGGCGTGGAGAGCTATAACACATGGCGTGGAGGACTATACTGTATGGCGTGGAGGACTATACTGCATGGCGTGGAGGACTATACTGTATGGCGCGGAGGACTATGGTACATGGCGTGGAGGACTATGGTACATGGCGTGGAGAACTATGGTACATGGCGTGGAGAACTATAGTACATGGCGTGGAAGACTATAGTACATGGCGTGGAGGACTATAGTATATGGCGTGGAGGACTATAGTACATGGCGTGGAGGACTATAGTACATGGCGTGGAGGACTATAGTACATGGCGTGGAGGACTATAGTACATGGCGTGGAGGACTATAGTACATGGCGTGGAGGACTATAGTACATTGAAGAAGCAAATCAGGCAAAACAGTGCTACTTACCATAAATGAGCACACGGAGAAGTCACTTGCTTGCAACAAACAGACGCTGGCTGCTTTTAGAGTCGCCGAAGGAGCCATTCAATAATATGCGCCCTTAGCCGATTGAGAATGCTGTCGATCTATCGACGATACACAAGTATCACTTGCTGACATTTATAGATCCCCTCACACAGTATGGCTGCGAGTTATAATTGTAGTGCCATGAGCCATATTACATGGTTCATGGCACCATGTAATATGGCGTGTGGGGCCATAATTTCTGCGCCATGTAATTATGGCGCTGGGAGCTATACTGCATGGCTCAGGGTACTATGCACATAGCGTGTGGCACCATAAATGCTGCGCCATGTAACATGGGACCACGCGCCATGTAGATTCTGAGATTATGGCGCTGGGAGCCATATTGCATGGCTCAGAGTACTATGTACATGGCGTATGGGACCATAAATAATGCGCTATGTTACATGGCTCTGGGCGCTATGTGGATTTTTTTCAGTGTGCTTACCGGCCAAATACTGCTTCACAGATAGCGCGTTATGGGCAGGTGCGTTGTCCTGGTGCACAATCCACGAGTTGTTCTTCCACAACTCGGGCCGTTTCTTACGCACTCGTTCTCGCAGTGTGGCCAACACTGACAAATAGTAAGTCTGGTTGACAGTCTGACCCTGTGGAACTCATTCAGTCATCACGATACCGTTAATGTTGAAAAAAAAGATCAACATTGCCTTGAATTTTGATTTGGACATCCTTGCTTTTTTGATTCTGGGCGATTCAGGCGTCTTCCAATGCATCAATTGCCGCTTGGTTTCAACATCGTATTGAAAAATCCACATTTCGTCGCAAGTTATAATGTTTTTCATCAGTCCAGAATCTTTTTTTAACCTTTCAAGGAAATCTGAGCAGACCTGTTGACGTAAGAGCTTTTGGTCAGGAGTCAGGTTTTTTGGCACGAACTTCGCACAGACTTTTGTCATGTGTAAATCTTCGTGTAAAATTTGTCTAACCGTTTCTTTATCGGCATTTACACTGAGAAAACACATGGCGCCAGACGCCATAATTTATAGAGTTCTGGCGCCATGTACATAGTCGATTTAGGGATTGTGATAAAATATGGCGCCACACGCCATAATACATGGCGAAAAGTACATAGGCCTCCACGCCATGTACATGGCGTGGCAGACTATATTACATGGCGTGGAGGACTATACTGTATGGCGTGGAGGACTATACTGTATAGTGTGGAGGACTATACTGTATGGCGTGGAGGACTATACTGTATGGCGTGGAGGACTATACTGTATGGCGTGGAGGACTATACTGTATGGCGTGGAGGACTATACTGTATGGCGTGGAGGACTATACTGTAGGCGTGGAGGACTATAGTACATGGCGTGGAGGACTATAGTACATGGCGTCTGCTCCTATGCACTATGGCGTGTGGAACTATGTGAAATCGATTATGTACATGGCGCCAGAAGTCTATAAATTATGACTTCTGGCGCTATGTGTTTTTTCAGTGCATCTGAAGATGATCCATTTCACATCCAACAAAACGCCACGAGTCTTCTCAGTTCCATGCTCCGAACTGAAAATTCCCGAGGGATAAATAACTTCAAGAAGCTTTCTGACATTTATACATCTCCTCACACAGCATGGCTGCGAGTTATAATTGTAGTGCCATGAGCCATATTACATGGTTCATGGCACCATGTAATATGGCGTGTGGGGCCATAATTTCTGCGCCATGTAATTATGGCGCTGGGAGCTATACTGCATGGCTCAGGGTACTATGTACATGGCGTGTGGCACCATAAATGCTGCGCCATGTAACATGGCACCACGCGCTATGTAGATTCTGACATTATGGCGCTGGGAGCCATATTGCATGGCTCAGAGTACTATGTACATGGCGTATGGGGCCATAAATAATGCGCTATGTTACATGGCTCTGGGCGCTATGTGGATTTTTTTCAGTGTACAGCCTCGGCAATCATTCGGATGCTCATTCGATGATCTGCACGCACAATTCGTTTGATTTTGGTCACTGTTTCCGGAGTTGAAACAGTGACAGGGCGACCTGGGCGTTGGTCATCTTCAGTGCTCTCTCGGCCCTCACTGAAGCGCTTACACAACTCAAAAACACGCGCACGAGATAGGGAATTGTCTCAATATGTCTCTTGCAACAATTTATAGCACTCAGTCGGAGTTTTTTTTTCAATTTAACGAGAAATTTGAGATTGATACGTTGCTTCTGTTTTTCGTCACACATGGTTTCCGGCACGAGAAAAAAACAAGTTCGTTTCAAACCGCTACTGCACAAATACAATAATAGTGACGAGAACGTGTTTTGGTACGTGCATAAACAAGATATCTAGATACCCAACGCACTACTCGTTTTTTTCCCCACCCCTCTATGGCGCCCTCTAGGCGCGCAGTCTCGTTATTTAATAGCCAGACCTCGTATGACCTTAAACATAATAAGAAACTGCACACCAGAAGTCGACGAATGACGAATCTTCGACAGCCAGCTTCACCTTTCGAAAAAGTCCGGTAGGTTTGACACAAAACACTACACGGTTTCATAAACTTTAATATGATGACGACTTTGCCCAAGCACCGTGGCAGCACGCATATTAATGAATATTTTCAAGTAACGGTATTTCTCATATTTCTCAATAATGTGCTAATACTCGACCCAATATTCATAAATCCCCCAACGCAAAAATTAAATGAACCCTTTTTCGATTTTTTATTGCATTTAATTCATATTATAAATTCAGTCAGATTTCAATCAATACCAGACACAGATTTGTAATCATTTCCTCTCCATTATTCCATTATTAATGTTACAATGTAACCAATTTTCGGGTTAAATCCAATTCGATCCCGTACAAAGCCCAGCATCACAAATAACTGGCATAAATCGATCGAGTCCTCTGAAAATTTATTGATCATAACCATATAGTGCTTGGAATTATTCATACGATGATGTACATTTCATACGTACTCTCGCGCTTTCTCTCTCTCCGGGCAAGAACATCCCTCCGGGTCATAAATTTCGAGTGCATTATATTCAGTGCGCATCACTGTGAAGTAAATTTAATCCCAGGGAAATTATTTAAACAACTCTTCGGCAGTAAAATGTCCGTATCCTGTTGGAATTGAAGTGAATCAGAGTTGAGATGATAGAATGTAAATTTGAGTGTGGATATTGTGGATTTACTCGAGACCTTGGTGGCTTGTGGAATTGATTGCTTGCGGCTTAAGTGTCATAATAAAATACGAAAATTGAATGTTCTTCGAATTTTAAACGAAATATGAAGGGTTCTTAAGCTTTGATTTTTTTTTAATAATATACATGTCGCACAGTTAGGCAGTTTGACATCATAATTATTTGATATTCGAACATTTTAGGCCGTTGGCGCTGAAGATGTTCTTGTCAGTCGTTATAGCTCCGACATGCTTTCTTTTCTGAGAAGTGATCTTTGAAGTGGGATGGAAAAGATTACAGAAGAGTACGAAGTGCAGAACAATATTTTTTGTCAACATATACAATTTCAATTATAAAAAGTCAATAAGGTTGTAAAACATTGCGCCCAATGTGAGGTTTTCTATGTTATATATATTTCCTTCTTACTTCGATAACTTTTAAGACGAAAAATACCAAAAACAAATGACTCTTCTGTTAGCTTGCTCTTAGTAACGGTCTCGTTACATTCACCGCACATTTAGTTCGCCAGCATCATTGCTCTCCCATACGGAACCTTCTTTATGTGCCATAATCACATATAGTGACGAAACGGAACTGTAATACATTTCGCATAAGAACACAAGAAAATTACTTAATAAATAGGTGTCGGTGCGAAAATGATTATTTATGAGTGCCGATAAAAACGGGGAAAATGCTGATATTAATATGCCAGCCCATTGCTACGGTATGAGGAAAATATACGAAAAATATCGATTTATATTCATGTGCTTGTTTATGAATGGATTTGTGGTGGATGAAAGGTTAACGGTTTCTATACCATGTCGGCGGAATGAATATTGATTTCGGAAGATTAGGTGTTACAGGTGATTTGTTTTTCGCGTGATAGTACAGTAAAGCAGGTGGGATGAATGATTAAATGTGGCTAAGAATGTTTAGGAACTGTTTTTGTTTAATGACATAGCTGTTCGCTCGATAAGTTTACTTAAAGGTCAGCTTTTGGGAAATAAGCAAATATTATTAGATGCGTGTTTATGTAAGCAAATATTACTTGATGAATGTTTAATAGTGACTAGATTTTTTTCTTCTTATTTAAAAGACTTTTTTTAGTGACACATTAAATATGTTCAATTAAAGACCAATTTTTCCTTTATTAGCTGGGCATATTTTTGTTAGTTAGCTTTTGTAATTTTCAAATCTACAGTGGAATCGTTTTATTGGATGTGCCGTCGCTGATTGGGCAGGCCTCTTCATAGCTACATATCTAATATAGCTTTGTTCAGAGTGCTCCAACAAGATTTTTCTGACGTTCGCAACTTTATCCTGCCGCAAGGACACGCTTTGTATGCAAAAAGTCAATTGAACTAAGCCAAATCGGTGTTTTTCCCCTTCACTACAGATGTTGAATACGTAGCAAAAGAGAAAAGCAAGTAGCGGTGATCATAGAGTGAGATCTCGTTTGATAAGTAGCGCCATGTTACTGATTTTACTATTGCAAGTGAACATACTGATAACTGCACTTATATTAAGGATAACAAAGGTGGGAGAATTGTCGGTATTCAGAGTTATTGGTCCCACGAAAATTTTAAAATGAAAGAGTTTGTCTCCTTTGTTGTTGCATTAAAAGCATCACCTGGCGAGCTGGAGATTAGCATAACATTCCACCAGAAGTTTCAGTCTCTCCAGTTTAGAGTACTGATTTTAGTCTTTTACCTCCTTTGTGGGCTGCGGTGAAAAGGAGTCACAGGAAAAGTAAGCTGAAATAACAATCGCCTGTTTCAGCCTATCATTGTTCTAGTACAGCACGATAACAACTGACATATCCTGGCTTGAAAACTGTTTGAGCGTTGTGGCACTAAACATATTGGAAATAAGAATATAAGCCCTTGGCTTCGTTGACTATTCATCGTAAGTTTTTCCCCCTTTTGACCGAGCTGAGTCCGCTTATGATACCACTTTGGATTAACGGCTGATGTGAGATGTTGGAGGTTTTACTAATTTTAATTTTTTGCTTAAACGCAAAGACGAGGTTTTAGCATGCTGCAAGTTGGTAAGTACAAAACTTATACCACCCGGCTAACTATCGACCAATTGCAATCGTTTCGGTTCTGTCTCAGGTATTTGAATCACTCGTGAACTCAAAATAAATAAAATATCTTGAGTTAAACCATCTAATCAACCACCGCCAGTATGATTTCCGTTCTGGGCACTCCACTGGGGACTTACTTACATTTCTCCCTAAGAGATGGAACCGTTGTCTCCATAACTTTGGTGAAGCAATTGTCACTTCTCTTGATATATCGAAGGCCTTTGACACAGACTGGCACCCAGCCCTATTATCCAAGCCTCGTTCACTTGGTCTTCACTCCGTCCTCGTCAAGTGGATTGAAAGTTTCCTCGAAGATCGTTCCTTTCAAGTTGTTCTGGATTGACTCAAATCCTGTGTCCACACCAACAATGTCAGGGTTCTGCAAGGTATTGTTCTTTCACCAACTCTCCTTTTATTTATAAATGACCTCCTCTTCTCCACTTTCAATCCAATTCATAGTTTTGCCGATGACAGCACCCTTGACTTCGCATACTCTTTTGACAGAGTGGCCGACTCTTGCGGAAATGCTTCTTCTGTTAATAGAGATATCATGTTTGCATCGTTAAACAGGGACCTATTAAGCATTATCGCTTGGGGTTCAGGGAACCGTATTGTGGTTAATGCGTTCACAATCTAAAGGTGTCGTCTTTCGTTCAAGCCTTAACCTCCTCCTCCACACTATTTCCGTTGATGGTGTGGGTATTTCTGAATCCCCTTCGCTAATCTTATTAGGATTTAACATCTCCAGCAAATTAAGCTGGACCGACTACATTTTTCAAATTGCGAAAAATGCTATAAAATGCCTAGTTTTCGTTCAGAGAGGCAAGGAATACTTTACACCACCAGACTTAGCGCACATCTACAAGACTTTCGTGAAGCCAAGATTCGAGTATAACTCCCATATATGGGCGGGGGCAGGCCGCACTGCTTTAGTGGAACTAGACAAAGTCCAACGTAAAGCTTTCAAGCTTGTTGGCAATGAAACTATTACCTCACGTATTGAATTATTATTATGGTGTTTGTTCTAATGAAATATCAAGTGTGCTCTCATGTAGGGCATTTCTTATGCGCTCACTTCCAAACCCTTTCGATACCGTCAAATTTCACGCTTCTTTCTTATCTAGGTCAGCCTACCATCTACTGTTTTCCCCACCGACTATGAGCCACAATTGTTCAAGTGAATTGTGCACCGTTATGTCCTGCAAACACAACCCTTCCTCTCTCTTTCCTTCAATTTCCCTCCGCCAAGGTTGTGCTATAGCATCTGATCCCTGGCATCATAGAAAAAAAGGCATTGAATCGTTTAGAACTAACGACTGACTGTTTTGGAATGTCCAGTTAGCACAGCTTTGCCTCCAGTCATCTGTTCAATATATTTCTGCCTTCAACTGACAATATTGGCCTGATTAGCTAACCTAACCTTTCTCTTCCTTTTCCAGGTGGGCGTTGTGGTTCTACTCCTTGGTATTCAGTTTCTTAGGAAACACTTGCATATTTAACTGTATTGACAGTCCTGACCGACTTCTACGACAGCTTGCCCGTTTCGAGCAGCTTCATACGTTGCCTGTGGTTGAGAGCCTCCATGGTCTCCCAGAGCACGGAGTAATTTTTCCTCCTGTACTTATTGCAGATTTTTTATCTGCTTTAGCTGGATTGTTTCCTTCAGTGCCTCCCATTTTCTCTGTTGTGACGATATGGCGGAGAGCATCTTTTTCCCGCGCCTAGCCCTAGTCGGAATTTCTGCACCCGTAGGAGATGTAACCAAGAACTTGGAAAATTTGCTGGCCTTTGATTCAGCAATGATGGTAGCCTGTAGACTGCCTATACAACCAGAGTTCTCCATTAGAGTCATACATGAAGTTGGGGCCAAAATAGCCCGAGTGTCTTCCGTACTAAACAAGCCCAGCACGGGTGGATTTATAAACAAAAATCTGGCTGCAACATGCAGATAAACAATCCTTTGTATTTGTTTTCATGCTGCGATATCTTGATATCTTGTGATATCATACCTCTTGACAAAGTCATGTCCGTGAAGTAGGGCTCAAATACATGCTGTGATTTCAGCAAAAACATTAACGAGTTAAAGTTGAAAAACTAAAGTTTTTCGTACATCTTAAACCAAAACTGCCCCACTAAGCATAAACGTTCTATCTACATTTTAGTACCTTCGAGATATTCAATGATTTGTGTTTTGATTTGTACAGGAGATATATGGAGGTTGCATATTTCAATATTGATTTTAACATACTTCCACAAAAGATAGGTTTTTTAAATTTCGTAGAATGATGCAATGTAGTTTTCAAATCCGGTGTTAGCTCAAAAATGAGAAAAATGCGGTTAGAACGTTTATGCTTAGTAGGGCAGAACTTCTCCAAACGATTCACTAGTATATCGTGTATCGTTTTGACAAAATTGTGCTTACATACCGTAAGTTAATTCCTATTATTTACTGCCTAATCATTGCGAAAACGACAGTCCTGCTGTTTCACAAAGGTGTCATTATTCGCATTCGAAACATTTAACGAGATTCGATTATTACCATTGAGACGAACTTTAAAACGATAAACCGTTCTACGCCAAAATGGTCTCACCACAATGCAACACGCTCCAGATCAACTCGATCGCCATCAAATTGTTGTGAATAAACAACAAACTTTTTGAACAGTCTAGTTCTTTTCTCAAGTCGTAAATATTGTGCCAGCTATAAAAAACAATACATTTTATTGCTTGGTTTGATATATATAGAGAGAGACCAGTAGCACTGGCACATAGGTAGGTCTAGCCGAGTGTTGTATTGTTGAAAGGTAAGATTTTATGATTTTACGACGCGTTCAAGAGAGTCGTTCTCGTACGCATGCAATCGTTAAGTCCCTGCGGTGTGTTTAGTGAGTATCACCACCAGCATGGTGGTTTCATGTTTTATGTTTCGCCGGAATAGGCCGAATATGAAAAGGAAATTAATAAAAGGAACTTCATTTGTTAGACAACAAATTCAACAGAGGTCATCATCAACTGACCATTGGAGCATTGAAGTCGCAGACTGGGGTATTTCAGCCAGGCGAGACTTGATGGTAAGATTCCGAGATAGTCGAGTAGAATTGTTTGTGTCTGTGGCTTTTTCCTTTAATTATACTGCGCGAAGTAATAAAACTGGACGATTATATTAGAATGGAAAGTTAATATGTGATAATTGCTGTTTTATAGGCGTTCACAACCAGCTGAGTAGAGAAAGTGATTGCGGTCAGTATCAACGTGCACAACGAATAGACTGCGGTTCGTTCGTCGGTTGAATTTACGCAGGTCGTGGGTGATTTTCTATCTTTACTTCAACTTCAAGTTTTGATTGCTTTTACGCCCAAAAAGTTACATTCTAAGTATGATTTCCTATTGGTTCATTGCACGAAATAACAAATTATGCCACACAGCAGAAATTTTAATTAAAAACCCACTTCGTAACCACTTCTTTCTCCAGTGAAAATATAATCGCATTTGCCTTGCCTCGAAAAATAAATTAACGTAGCTCTTTCTCCAAAGGTTAATTCGATGCAAGTTTCGACAAGCTTATGCGTCGACCCGGTCACTTGACATGCCGCCACGACGACACATTGTCCTAATTCATTTTTATTGTTAGTTTTCTTGTGCCAGGTCACGATCTTACAAGACCAGTGTGCTTCACGTCACCTCGTCCGCATTAGCCAGCCTCCGCTCGCCTCCATAGTTATATTCGCTACAACAATTTTTTCCTTTGCATTAATTGAATTTGCTTACATGCCGCGAGATTGTTTTTCTCAGCTTCGAATCCATGTTCACTAACGCTTTATTATTTCTAATCTTTGATTTTGACTTGACTCTTTTTTTCGTCTGGTCTCATCGCACGTTGGTTTTCTCGCGTCGATCGTTCGAATTCAATCTGAATCTTAATAATTCAATAGCGCGATAATAAAATTATGTTTCTAAGCAATGACTAAGCTAATATCTTTTCAACGAAGGCCTTTCACTTTTTTTTTGTTCTTTTCGCCGAGCATCCGAACATTGCGCCGGCCACGTCGTCATCGTCATTATTATCTATTGGCACGTTCATCGACTGAATGAAACGAATAAAAAATGCTTGCTATGTGCAAATAATGGATCACCTCAGAGCCCTGCATCGAAACCTTTCTAAACTATTGTGTATTGAAGCTTCAGGTCGTTTTTTATTTTGCTTTCGTTCATTTCGCGGGAGAAATAATATTTTGATATTTTTGATTCTGAAATTAAATTTTGATAGCCTTCTTACATACGGTTCCGGTGCGCATTGAATGTCCATAATGAGAAGTCTATTGAATGGATGAAAGTGTGTAATCAACATCTTTTTAGTTAAAGATGGCAATCGAGAGTTGATGTATCTAATATGGTGTAGTGTTGCCGTTGTTAGTTGAGTTGTGCGCAAAATGAAATAGATACTTGTCAGTCCAGGACAAAATATATTTGATATAAATGAATATTCACTATCAAAGTATGTTTGGCTGTTTTTGGAGACTTAAGACAAACTCTAATTGACTAATTGTGAGACATCCTTAGGAAAAGTCAAATCCATATCCTTCTTAAATTCAGAAAAATGCCACGACTGCTCATTCGAAAACATGCATCAAAAGTTCAGTTTTCGTCGGGAAATGGAAGCAAGGTTAATGGAAGCAAGGACTATCTGATCCATCTTTTGAGCTTCAACGTCTAGATAAGGCCTTATTATAATCAATAATAACAAAATTAAACAGCAAAGAGAGATGCCTGGGCAGCAAACGACAAATATCGCAAAGCCGATACAGAAGCGTTCAATTGACATTTTATAGATTGCTAGGAGTAAATTTTCTGAATAGATTGTCAATGGCTAAACTAAGTTTATTTATTTTAGAATGATCATGGATAGCAAACAGTTTTTATTGACTTTAAACAGTTTTTTTCTCGTTTATTTAGCTAGCGCCCAACGTGGGCAACCACAATCATCGTAAAATAATAAGGCACACAAGTTGTAAATTAATTTAGAGGATTTATGCTTTATTGCTCGGAATATATGACTTTAATAGCACTCGAAAGCTAGTCACTTTAATTATATTTCATATTTTGATTTTGGGATAAAGATTTTTATTATATTAGACCAACAATATTACGATTTGCATGGTAAAGGTGGAGAAATTTAGCAAATTTTGACCAGAAGTTTTAACTTTCAATAATGAATTGTGCAATTACTACCATATAATAAAGATTGGCAATCATAACTCTAGAAAAATTCATGTTAACCTAGTGACTTTCCTATTTGTGATTAATATATTAATTGAATAGCGTCGGTCTGAAAATGGTGCCTTGCGATATCACGAATTTAAAAGTCATACTTTAATTTTCTTTATGCATACTATGCTTATCATGGATTTTATTCTTTTTAACAAAGGTTCTGATTTTTTCTCACTTTACTGGAACAAATATGTAAAGTTAATATTGCAAAGCATTGGTATTTTAAGTATTTCGTATTCCTGGCCAAAATAAAACAGTTTGCCGAATTTCGGCAACATACATTTAATTAGATACTTAATAAAAGCTGAATATTCCAATATTGCCAACAGAAAATTAAAATTTAAGCCTAGTTTAATACTTAGCGAGTTTAGTTACATACTCATTAAAGCCGAACCCATTGAAAAAATCAAAACAATTTTTAAAACCAGCCTGGTAACTCTCTTCCCATGCCAGGACACATTGATATTGTGGGTGAAAAAAACAACAATAACATGATCAAAGAGCAGTTTACCAACGAACCTGAATGCAAAAGAAATTAAAAACGGCTAAGACATCATCTACCTGATGATATGCCATAGAATTACCTGTCTAATCTACACGCGGATGAATAGGCTTTCGAAGATCGATTGTGCTGTATAACACATTTTTGTGTGTATTGTGTTGTGTTGTTCAACAATCGGGATATCTCTTTTGGCAAATGATTAACTGTTTTCAATAAATTACAGCTTAACAATGTTCAGGTTTTAAGAGCCATGTTGGAAGCGTTTTTCGAGTGCCTCTGCTTCGTCATTAGGCCCTGTGTTCGTTTGCTGACCAGCAAGCACACTCAACCACTTCATTCGAAGAAGGCATTTCGCTTCGATTACCTTCTTCATTTTTCACTGATCGCTAAAGAACTATTTTTTTCGATTTCGTTATGCTGCACGTAACGTCGGCGGAATCGATTCGGTGGAAAGACTTAATTTTGAGCTAGACTGGTTTCGCGGCTACCACATAATAAAGGTATCACAATCTCATCATTTTGTGATCGTCTTGATTGTTACCGCGAAGATACAGTCAATTCTGTGGAAGCGTTGCGAATCTGCAGATATAATCGCCATTGATTTGTTTGAAGATTCGCTAAACGGGAGCAGTTAAGTTCTCACAGTCTGAAATCGGTTAGCAAACATTGGACGCCTGTATTTACCTAAGTTCATTATTTTTTATGAATTAGTTACCTGCTGATCTTCTGCTAATTACGCTCATGGTCACATGGGAAACTGTTGCACCTTCCACACAGTCAAGTACATAAAATTATCCATTAACAACATGAGTCAAACTCTTGCAATGTCATAGTGTGCCAATTAAAATTCAGCTTTAATGCGAACACCAATTGGAATTGAAAAACGGTTAAAACCAGTGAATATGAACACTTGGAGGACACGATGTAATTAGGTAGTTGCAGAAATGTTACTCGGCAGGTGGACATGCTACCTTACTCGATCGAGAAACGCTTGCATGTATCAGTTTCGAGTTGAAAATTTGCAACTAGCTCGCTATGCGTCCAAAGCTGCTTTGCATTTTCAAATCGAGATGCCGCCTGCTGTGCGAAATTTTATAAGAACCTCGTACCTCGAGTAGACAGACATGATCGATACGAAAATTAGTTCAACGTTACCCGCCTGAACCGCTACGACCACACACTCTGCATCTCATTTGAATTGAAAAATTGACCAAGTCATAATTCTAAATCGTAGCGAAAATGGTGTCTACTAAATGACATCTTAATAGATATATCTCATTGTTGGTGTATCTTTCTTGATATCGATTCTTGAGATGCATGGTTAAATATGAAGGTACCGTACATGAATGGTTTGGACGCAATAAATTTGCATCTTCAATTCTGTTTCGTTCGATGAATTATTCATTCGTGTGACAAAGTCAAGAGCATATTAAATGAATCAATTGATTTGAATGCATGAATCCAAATTAATCAAAATAGGCAGAATAATTAGTGCATTTGGATACATTATTGTAGAAGAGTAGGAAAAATGAATTATTTCTCACGCATTCTTTGCTGTATTAATTTCGTAGCGTACGGGTTGCGAAGGTTGACAACATTAAAAGATCACCGATGAGAAGAAAACACTGCATGATTTGGAATTTCTTGGATTTCGCTTCAATACATATAGAAATTGTTGGAATTGTTTGTAAGCAAAATCTGGCTAGCATAACATTTTATAGGGTTTGAGGTGTCTAAGAACTTTTTGCGAAAAAAGATTGTAAATCTTGCGTAAGAATCGTCCGGTGTGCCACCTCGCTATCGTTTGTAACATGAGAGAGTTAAAACCATCATTTACCGGGACATTGATAATGCATATTGATCGAAAATTAGAAAGTCTCTGAAAGAAACGAAAAGTTTTCGTCACACCGGAATTCAGCAGGAATTGAATGCACTGGGGCACATGCTTGGAGCCAGTTTTTTTTGGGTATGCATCTGTTAGAGACATTTGATTTCCTCAAACCAGCCTTAACGAGAGCTCTCGAATCCATAACACATGTCCATAATCACTTACTTGCCTTGTTTCCGTTGAGTCACATTCGAAAACAGGAAAAATATTTTCGTATTGTTAATTTTTTGATTCGATTGAACTATAAAAATACTATCTTGTGAGTAGCAGCATGAGATGAAATCCTTCTTACAAAGTTTTCTGAATTCAGATATGTTGAGACTCTAACTTCTTGTCACTCATAAAATTGTGCATTATGATTATACCTTTGATAAGTTTTTCGGTGCCAACGTCCTAATTTCTAGTGTAAACATACTGCTTTTTGATCAATTAATTGAAATCCTGCTCTTTGAATTTAATCCTTGTAATTCCGTACTTCTCTTTGATTGTATTTCTTTCTTTATTATGTTTCTAGATTACTCCACTTTTTATTTTCTTTCGCACTGTTTTTACATCACTTTTGTTGGGCACATATAGGTATTTATGGTCAACACTATTAGCTTCTAGAGGATGCTATAAAATTTGCCAAACATATTTCCGTATAAAAATCTTGTGTTTTGTGAAACCACATCGACCACCTATCCTTCAAACCCCTCCAACTTCCTTTCAAATCCGACTTGCTTATAAGTTTTTCTTTTGGTAAACAACTTCGATCTACTTCAGTTTAATAGTTTATAATATCATCTTGGTAGATGTCCTCATCAATTTTTACTACTGTTCTCAGCCAGAAAAAAAATCTTCGAAATCCTGGAGACAATATTTTTAATGCAGCCTATCCAAAAATATTAATTCATCATAAATTCGTGTAGCCTAACAAGCATGTCCAGTACGCCAAAGATTCTAGATATTACGCTGCGCTCTTTTTCAAACTCTAGAGAATATTTTCTACATTTTCTTTCAATAAACAGAACTCAGAAAACAGATTTTACGATCTGTAGGATTTAAATTACAGATTTAATGAGGACTGCTTTTATATGATTGCTGCAGTGGCTAAACTTTACATTTCTGGAGGCAACAAGAAAATACTCTAGCATACATATTTTAAATATTGTTGATACCAAACTCTTACAAGGATTAATTATATTTTCCATTTCGTAGAGTAATTGACTTACAAAAAAATGAAAATAAAGATATGCCCGACTTGATCAATTAATTTCTTCTTAGTGGATTTGCAAAATAAATATATGGATAGATTTAAGCTATAAATGTAATTTGATGAAGCTATAAATGTGATTTGATGATACTCAACATTGTTACAATTCATACATTAAAAACTTCAAGCTCTCTTGTTCCTAATAGCTGAATATCTTGAAGTCAACTTTTTCTTGCAACGATTCTGTATATGTTACCTGTTGGTTTTTTTTTAATCTAGCTGTGACCTTCATCATATTTTCGAGGCAAATTTCTAAATTTTTGCACGACAAGATTAAAGTTTTTGAATTTGATGCGCAAAATATGACTTTATCTTAAGAATGTATGAATTTAACTCGAAAAAATTACGAATGTAACTTGACTTTAAAATTATGAATTTGACTCGAAAAAATTATGGATTTGATTCGAAATAAAATTATGAGTTTGATTCGAAAAATTATTGCAACTGGCTTAACTTGGTCGGACCGTCATCAGTGCAGCATAATTTGAATTAAGGGATCATTCTAATATTTGCCCAGCGTGACTTTTCCCAGCCGACTAGCTCACTTGGTCGTAGGTGATTGAGCGAATAAACTCCTTCGCGCTACGGCACGCTTAAACATAATATTACTAAGCTTGACGCATACACAGGCGAAAGGAATTTAGAAATCCATGCAGGAATCATTATTTAAAAAGTCTTCAATTATTGTTATAACTTCATATAATAAAATTTATTGGAAACTCAAATATCACAATATACAACTACAAAAGAAGAAATGTTTCACAATATCTCCAAATATCAAAACTAACTCTAGATAGTGGTGTTGGGGTTAAATCTCCTAAACCCGGCCGGGATTGGTTTACACCAATCATAAAATTCACAAGTTCTTAATAACTATTAGTGATTTTGGAATTGTTTTTGCGGGATGATTAAAATTGAAACAATTTTTGTCAAAATAAAATTTCCAATATAAATTAAATTTTTTTTCAATTTTAATCATCCCGCAAAAACAATTCCAATTTGATTCTGGTTTCGGGGGCTTATTCCGCAAAACGATCGAATTTCTCGTATCAATTATTATCTGCTTTGATAAGCTTTACAGACGTTATACGTTGTGTATGCTGATTTATAGACAAGAAGCAAATCATGATCACAATTCAATAAGCTTAACTATTAGTGATTCAAGAAAGAAAATTAAATAAAAATATTTACAGGATAGCTCAATTGAAAAAAAAATGCCACATTCAAATAGGGTAGTAAGTATAAACTGAAAAAAATACAAGACCCGCACAAGATAGTTAAAAAAATACTTAAAAAGGTTATCATCAAAGAAGGAAATAATATTGCGTAGTTAAATGTATGCAATACGTGAGTTTTTTTGCAGAAATTTCTGTAGATTTTGCATTTTCCTTTTGTATTTTTCGTGCCCGACTTCAATTTGTATTTTAATTAGTAATTTTTTACCGTGATCATGCATTCAAGTATGATAGTACTCCAGTAGACTCAGTCGGTTCCAATGAAATTATTTAAAAATGTAATGATAGTCTTGTACTTATCGGGTTATCCTTTCCATATTCAGCTGGTTGTCAATTCAAAACTCCAGCAGGGTCCTTTTTTCCTTTTTTCTGGACTCACGAGCGGGTTCTAGACCAATAATCTTCACTTTGGAATTTAATAAGTTCCACCACGCAGCTGGTTACTCTTCGACCGCTTCAAAATCGGTACACCAGCCATTTATCCTGCTTACTTCTTTTTTTTTAACATCCAAATTCACTTAAATTTTGAATACCATTTATGTTCAAATCGAAACTTCCTCGAGTTCACTTCAAGGCTAAATCTATTCACGAATATAATTTTATTTTTAAACTTTTTCACTCCTTCTCAGCCGAGAGTTGAACAAACAATCTCTACCAAGTTCCAAAATTTTCCAAGTATCGAGATTTTCCGGCAGTTTTCCCTATGAGCTGTTTTTTATAACTTTAGAGCATCACTAATTCCTTTGGTACAGTCATGGGACTCCATGATCTCAAATATGGGACTCCATGATCTCAAATATCACCTAATGGGACATTTCTTTAGAGCTGTCGCGGAATATTTGGATCTGGGACATCTCGTCTATCAGTGATGACAGTTAGACTGTCAGAGTGTGTATATTATGATATCGCGAATAGCAAAACCCGATGAAGTTTTAGCTATGAAAAGTGAGAAGGCTGAAATAGCTCGTGAATTTATGAAAGATACAAATTATATTAATATGCAAGAATATGTCTGAGCCTTTGGTGTTCTTAACGCATTTGGATTATGCCGATAAAGAGCGTATTATGACAGAAAAACTGAGGAATCAAGTGACTGCCTATTGGATCGCAGATTTGAAAGATGACATCAACGATTTGCTTGGTCTGTGCGAGCAGAAAAAAGGATTGTCGAAGAATGACCAGATGCAACTAAGGTAATGATCACAGCAAAATTTATATTAGTAAACGTTGATTAGTAAACGTATGAATTTGTGCCCCAAATAAACGAATTCGATTTGAAAAAACAAAATTGTATTAGGCTGAAAAATATTTTGAATATGTACCAAAAATCTATAAATTTTACTCGAAAATGGTATATCCCTAATTATTCATTGTTAATTTTCGTAAATGTTTACTTTCATCCTCATCTCCCTAAACAGCTTGCTAAATCTATGGCAAATAATTTTTGTGCTGCCTCTTATACATGCTCAGGAAAGAAGCCTTGAATAAAAGCTTGATTAATAATTTAACTACCTGTTTTTTCAAAAACCATTCAGGAATTCTTTTCAAGGTTTGATGCCTGGTCTGCTCCTTCTCTGTTCTAAATGCGATCGATTCTCTTCTACTTGTTTTTCTTTCTTTTTCTATTTGTGATTTTATTTGGATATAGTCTTACACTGTTCTTAAGAATATGGTAAAATAAGGACTGCTTTTTACCTTATTTGAATCTCACTACACAGAATGGTGGGCATCAAGTGCAGATAGCTCCAAGCACAATCACCAGTTAAACTTTGTATGATTTTTATAAAGATTTACGAATCTTTTGCAACAATTCCACTTTAATAAATCTTTTATACAGCTTTTGTTAGATCCGTCAACCGTAGAATACACAAAAACTGCACATGTGATCGAAATTATATTTAGTCTCTCGCCCCTAATATCATTCGATCGCTGACGACGATTGTCTTCGAGTCCCCTGCTGCGACACTTGCTGCTGAGAAACTTTTATGATTTCGTTGGCGTCTTGAGACTTCCACCATTCAATGCTTATATCATAATCAATGAAAGCCCATAATGATCTACAACCTAGTCCTCTGCATCTTCCAATATTACCTCATGCCTACATAGATCTTTAAAAAAAATCGACAGACAATTTGTATTATTTTGTTGGAAAAATGAACAAAAATCTACAAAATATATAATATAATTTACATTGATTTGCATGAAAAGCACGTCTACATAGCCCACGGGCCACCTAAGAAAAACATTGAAATTTAGTTTTTATCGGGGATTCTTCTCAATTTAACAATAATGTCTCAATCGCAGCATTGTACACAACGAAAAAAAGTTCAAAAGATAAACTTTTCAAATACTTTCTTTAATATACATATCTCATTTCAATTCGCAAAAAACTACACGCAAGCTACAGGCGATCAATTTCTTGGTAGCTTACACTAAAATAAACATGCAAGAAAGTTTGCGGTGAAATGATATATGATAAAAAAAACTCAAATTAACTTATGGTATTTTATACATTAAGATACACAACAATTTCTCATTCAAACAATTACGCATTTTCAAAGCGTTGACCCGGTATATAAATTCATCACTTCCAGGCTCTAATGAACGCTAACTTAATTTCTCAATTTCTCTGGACTTTTTCATACCCGATTTCGGTTCAAGTAAAAGTAAATCTTCAATATTTATTTCCAAGTCAATTACAAAGAACTTTCCCGTGATAACTGCTTCGAATAAATCTTTTCACTTGCCACTGCAGCTATTGCCATTTACCGTTCTTGTTATCTCGTTGTCCAAATCATTTTAACTGACTATTTTCACAAAATATTGGTCAATCAAAGCTTCCAATTCAATTCTTCTTACACGTTTATCCAATTTAGAGATCATTAAATCATTTTGAAGTAGTTGGCCAGTTTTTGCCAAATATTTGCACAAAAGAAAGAAAATCAACAGAAAAGTGTTTTTGTGTGATTTTAATGAAATTCAAATGGACGAGTTGAATGCGTAGGCACATGGGATGTTATTTAGCTCTTGTTCTAGCTTGGATAGGTACATACATAACATACAATTTTCGGGAATATTCATGCTGTTGACAATGTAATCAGATTAAAAAACCATTATAAGCGTCATCCAACTTCAGACACTTGTTTGGTACGTACATAAATTTGCTGTCAATATCGTGATGAAAATATGCAAACCAAGTCCAAAACTACCACAAGCAAGTGGTCTTCTGAGTTACTTCATTTCAATTCAAATAACGAAATGAGCTGTACATGCATATCTTTGCAAATAACAGCAAACTTATTTTTGGGCAAGAAAGCGAAATTCCGAAGGGTGTAAACGATATACATTAAAGTTTAACATGTTATCGCTTTTAAGTCTCCAGAGTGTATTTCATATGGCTTTATGTGGACAATATTTTCGGGCAAAGAAAATTGTTCCTTACACAAATATGAAGCATAATCATCGTAGGTTTATATTTTTTTGGATTTTCGATGTTGTTTGGGGAATTGGCAAAATATACTTATGAATGGAATTACGTCGAAATGTTTACTGCCAAGATTTCGGCATTACATGTTTTTAGAACATTATGAACCAATATGGAATATTGGTTTTGGATAAATATGAGTGTTTTGGGACTCGAAATGGCGCTGCGGTTCCGAGATTGAAATCATTAGAGGAAAGATTAACGATGAATACTGGAGGAAAGATTAACGATGAATATAAGTGGTTGCATTGGGAAAAGCACAGCGCCAGAAATCAAAATATCCATACTTGTGGCGCTATGTACATAGTTGATTTCAGGTCTGTGATACTGTTTTCGTTTTAGGCAATATCGAGATTTTGACAATTATAGTTCGAAATTCTTATTTGCCTCGTTAAATATTTTTTTCTTAATTTTTTGATTAGCACAAATAAGTCCTGTTCGAATTCGGATTCACAACTTTGACCCTTTTTATTAAGAGCTGACGCTCTACCTGCTAAGGTTTACGAGTTTATTGGAAATTGTTTGTTATTTAGCCTATTTTAATCCTATTTCCTAAGATTTTATTCATAGTAGTTCCAGCTATGTTACATAGGAGTTGGGACTATGTGCCATGAAAGTCGAGACTATGTGCATAGCAAAAGAGGCCATTTGATCACATAGAGTATGCGTCCATAAACCTAGCGCTATGTTGCATAATACTCCGCCCTATGTGAATTTTCTTTTAGTGTAGACTTCGAAATTGATGAATATGATATACGGCTTTTGATGGCTGGTTATAAAAATTTGCGAGTTTATGTTTTTTATGGTAACATAAATCACTTTTTTAATAGTTCATAAACTCAGTTATTCATATCTCATATAAACTTTACAATCATATGGACATTGCACTTTTTCAAATTTCATTGTGTCCCTAAGCACGTGAATTTTTTGATGACAAGATAATCGATGTCAACATCAAATTAACAGTGTATGAGCTCCAGTTCTTTTCATAAAAGTACTTGTTTTTTTTCAAAGTATTTCCGTGAAAAATTACTATAAACTTATTATTATTACTATTATTATTACGTCAACGGAGTCACAAGGTCGAAAAAATGAGATTTTTCAAGAATTTTTCTTTTAAAGACATTATGTTTGATTTATGTAAAAATTTATACATCAATTATAGTAGCTTTTAACTTCATTTTTATAATTTTTACTTACGAAAATAATGATTTTGAAGAGAAAAAAGGATAATTGCAGCACGATATCTCTGGTATGGATCCTCTCAAATGGGAAATGATTAATCGAAGTAACTACCAAAATATTAATTTTTGGCGAAAAGGCGACTTCTAAAAAAAATAATGTATTTTTTTGTCAATGGAAAATATTTATCGGCGAGAAAAATCTTCGACCAATCTTTAAAAAATATGTCTGTACAGCTAGGATGTGCTTGTCTGAGAAATTTCGCTCACCGGTTCCGAGTAAACGTGTTTAAAGTTAAAGCACTCTACATCACTCAGAGAAAACTTTATAAATATGCGAGTTGCTTCTAGAATATTTGTCTAAGAGAAATTTCTAACTACATTACGCCAAAAAAAAAATTATAATCCCCAGCCCGGCGCGCGCACTGTTGGGTTTATGAGACCCGCGACATTTTGAAATGTGTATATTTTCTAAGACAATTATGTGACGCTGCCTTTCCGCTCAGTAGCTGTAGCAAAAGACCTCTTCTTTTCGTTTCTCACTATCTTATAGCCCTGCCGCGCATGCATCAGTGAAAAAAAGTGAATAAACATGACGAAGGGTAAGATAGACCCAACCATACACTTAATTTCGGTTTTTTCGGCCGTATTTTCAAAACAAGTTTAACTCATTTTGCATTATTTTTAGTTTCAAAATGGACCGAGAAGAACTCGAACGGCAGCGGATTTACAAAAATCGGACTTCGAAAGTGATATAAATTTGTTGGTGAGTGAAGACGAAGAAGATCACCTGAGTTTTCGCAGTAAAGAAAGCGGCAAGGATAAAATGCATCCGACGAGGATATCGATGTTATATCTTTAGTTGAACAACGGCGTCAAATGCATGCTTCTTCTTCATTGCTGACTTATGAAATCCAGGAAAGAGCGCTGTACTATTTTGGAAAAGACGGGGCAAAGTTGCAGAAGGAACCTTTGCGGCAAAATATTCGAACTCGTTCGGAAAATATTATTACGCAAATACCAGGCATACAACAAGAACCACAGAGTGTTAAATTAGAAAATGAGTATTGGAGAATTTATATTAGTGAAATTTTACTGTTTATAAATGCTCGAATTATTTATTTATTTATTTATTTATTTACCAAGCAAGGCGTACATGTATAAAAAGAATAAAATAAAATAGTACATGCATAAAATTACGAAACAAAATAAAAATAAAACAAACTATATAAATACAAGACTAATAAATAGTGCATAAATAAAATAAGTTATAAACAGACAACAAATAAAGTGATAAATAAATGACAGATGGCAAATGAATGACTAACAAATTAAATAGTGCATAAATAAAATAAGTTATAAACAGACAACAAATAAAGTAATAAATAAATGACAAATGGCAAATGAATGATTAACAAATTAAATACCAAATTTAAATTGAACATACAATACATATATGTTAGTATGGTGAGGGGGGTGGGGAAGACTATAAAGAGAGAGCCTTGATGATGTTATTTTTAAACGTTGATTTAGAAATCGTAGGGGAAAAGTTCTCGCTCATGCTATTGAATAGCTTGCAGCACCTATTTATTGGCTCGTTTGCTGCATATGTTGTGTTGTGATGGTATTCAATAAGCAATCGTCGGGATCTACTGACTCTCAAGGGCTGATTGAGTACAAACTTTTCTTTCAAGTAGACGACATTAGCCACGTCTCTGATGACATCGAAGTTGAAGCAGGCAGATAACATTAATCTTCTCGACGCAAGGGGTAACAAATTCATACATTTAAGGCGATATTCGTATGATGGTAGATTACTGAAATCATAAGGGTTGAAAAGGACCCTCAAAGCGAATAGTAAAAATTGCTTCTGAACAGACTCAAATCTTTGGCTATGAATTTAAAAAGCCGGATTCCAGATAGTGCACGCATATTCAAGAAGAGGACGCACGAGTGAAATATACAAGGATTTAGTAACCCAGAGATTCTTAAACTCTTTGGCCCGTCGCTTAATGAAAACAAGTTGTTTACTTGCTCGGGAAAGCACTCTATCGTAATGAAGATTAAAGCGGAGCTTTTCATCCAGGGTGACACCGAACTCTAATATGTTGTCAACCCTGCTGAGTGACTTATCGTTGAGGCGGTACGTATAATGAACGCGTGCGATTTTGCGAGAGAAGCTGATTGCGCGGCATTTATCAATATTAAGAGGGAGCTTGTTCGCGGAGCACCAATGGTCTAGAGAGTTCAGTTTAGACTGAAAAAAGGTAGCGTCAGATGGTGTCCTGATGACATGGTAGATTTTGAGGTCGTCCGCATATAGTAAATGGGGAATGTCAGATAAAACCTCCGATATATCAGATATAAAAATATTAAAAAGAAGAGGGCCAAGATGACTTCCTTGAGGTACACCAGATTTCACGTCCACTTTATTAGAAATTAGACCCTGGAATTTCACGAATTGCAAGCGGTCGTGTAGGTAGGAGCCAAGCCACTTTAGTAAAGGTCCTGCAATTCTAAATTGTTTCAGCTTGGGGATCAAAATGGAGTGGCCAACTCGGTCGAATGCTTTCCTGAAATTTGTATAGACTGCGTCAATTTGATCACCTTTCTCCATTTTGCATAAAACATCAGAAACAAGGACCATAAGATTAGTTGTAGTAGAACGACCTTTTCTAAATCCATGCTGCTGCTCGTTCAGTCGAGCGTCGACCAGAGGAAAAAGTTTGCAGTAGATGATTTTTTCAAAAAGCTTTGGAATAGCAGATAGAATGGCGATGCCTCTATAATTTTGAACAGAACGTCTATCACCACTTTTATAAATTGGAGTAATATAAGAAGATTTCCAATACGAAGAAAATAGCCCAGAGGAGAGAGAATTATTGAATATAGTATGAAGGGGCGAGATCAGTTGTTTTACACACTTGATCAGGAAAGTAGGAGGGAGGAGATCAGGTCCAGGGCCCTTGTTACTGTCAAGCTCCATAATGGCAGTAAATATCTCATTCCTCGATATGGTCATATCCTCAGCAAAAATTGTTTGAGTCGCACCCGGGAATCGATACAATATTGGGATGCTAACTGGACCAGTTATGACCAGTACAGTTATGGACCAGTACAGTTATGAAAAAGAGTGCAGTAGAAGTGAATCCATGGCCATAGTAATTTGAATTTCAGGGAGAATAGCGTTTTCAATAGCTTTGAAATCAAACAGCTAGCAGAAATTTTTAATCTGTAAATACTTTTAAGCCTCGAGATAGCAGTACAATATTAAAACGCTGAAGTTTTTTACCATGAAATGGTTGAATAGTAACGGTCCAAGAACAGGTCCTTAAGGCCCACTAGAAATAGTAGAAAATGTGCAGACTAGATAGCTTCTTGGTCTCGTAGCGTCTACTACAATAATTCTAATATTTGTGGTTAGCCTTAATTCAATGACCTCTGGTTAGTAATGACTATGTTTATTGCTTTCCGATTTCCAGTTTATCAAACGGTTTTTGATTGAGCGTGATAACTAATCCTTTCTCATAATAAAAATCAATCGTTTTATATTAACGATTGATTATTATTTCAATCCCTCCGGCTTCAGCTGACACCATGAAAAATTCGACACGAGCACCTCATAATTCATTCTCGGTCTATCTGAATTCATTCGACATGCTAAATTATTTGTGAATTTTATGAAAATCAAAGTCTGCTTGTGTGTAAGCAATAGGCTCTATTAGAGATAACTAAGAAGTCGATGACTTTAACAAACAAGTTAGTAAATTAAATTTTCCATAATGGAAAGTTGCGTCGACTTTGAAGTTGTACCCAAGTACACCGAAAACATTTGGACCAGCATGAGGTGTCTATTTAGTGCTTTTATTACTTCTCAAATGTCTACTGATTTCCATCTTTCGACCGCAATCCCACGATTTTGTTATACTTTCTCAATAAATATATGTATTTTATTTATTTTCTTCCTTAGTTTTAAGCTTGGCATTCAGAAAGGTTTTTACGATCAAATAAAAATTCAAGCTAATGAACGTTTAAATAACCATAATCAACGTCAGCATCTGTCATTCGAAAGCCTACAATAGTCGCAAATAAAATTTACTTCCAAGACATCTCTGCAGATGACGAGTAACTGCATAATGATGGTAGCTTAAACGTTTTATCTTAGATCCTACACCTACACAGCTCATTCTAACGGTTCGTAGTGGTTGAGATATTTTCAAAATACACTCAAGTGCTGATTTAGGTAATTTAGAACAAAAAAAAAGTACGATAAAGTTTTTTATGTCCACAAAATAGTTAATTTAATTTAATGGCGCTTTATCAGAATTTTCTGATGGTACAAATGAGATACTTTAGTTTCTTATTTCCTTAAAACTTGTTTATGATGATATCAAGTTCAAGGTTTTCGGTAATATGAGTCAGTAGATTTTATTCCACTTACGATTTAGAGCTTCGAAGCTGGAAATATTTAATTGAGTCGCTTAATTAGGTTTCTAGCAAATCAGTGACTAATTTTGCCTTCAAGGCAACAAGGAGGAAATTTTAAATCTATAATATGCAGCATTTGTCACATCCAGAATATATGAATGCGGTTAGAATTGTGCCAATCACTTTTAATTGGCTATTGTCAAAGAGAACAACTCTCTACTCAGAACAATGGAAAGTTACTTCTCGTTGCATTCCGAAAGTGAAAGCGTATTCAACTGACCTGACATCGTTTATCATAGGACGAATCTCTATATTTTTGCTTTATTGAGTCCAGACACAGCTCTCAACCACATATTCTACCGATTCATTCTATTTATTGCGACCACTAGCAATCGAGATGATTGTACAACCAAACGATTGTTCACTTTATTCTCCATCCGGTCCAATTATGATCCGATGAACATAAATAGCAACAGACGTATCCAGATGAAATCTGACGTCCTAGCCTACCTATACCGAACAAATCGATTGAGAAATCCCACATAATTTTCAACAATCATTTGATTCTTACTACTTGTACATTTTATTCGAGTTCTTTGAAGAGGAAAAAACTTACCCTATTCAGTCCAAAAATAGCGTCTAATCAGGCTTATAATGAAGACCAGTTGGTATTATCTGCTAATCCATTTGTTACAGTTTCAATTCTATCGGACGAACGAAGGAAAAAAGTGAAACTCTGCATTGAGTTCCTGAAGTCAAGATATCAGCATGATGCCCATTAAGAACTTGTTGTTGTGTTATTCTTGAATGTACAATCGTTTCACCACAAATAGAGCAAACACTTGAATAGAAAACGATAATAGTGAGGGCGACGGGGATCGATGACGTGAAGAGGAATTCTTTTCCCGGGATTCCTTCCGAGTGGCTCTGAATAGGCGAACAAGACGTCGAAGACGAAAACCAAGTCTTTGTGACGGAATTCTACACGAAATCAAACACGGAACGTGCATGCGGTTTTCAATAAACTTTATACTTTCCGGATGACGATTTTTCACGAGAAAAACTTGTATCTATCGTGTTTTCCAACAACAAGCGGCCAACTTGTTTGTTCTGTTCATATAAACGAACAGGGCCAATTATAGGTACAATGGGACGAAAGTACCAATTAATACAATCCAGCCAATTCAAAGTGAATTAATTGCATTCCCGTGATTTGTCGTTGGACTAATTAAGAGTATCTGAAAATATATAAAGCAGAAAAGAAAATGATTAGCTTGTTATAATTGGTAGATAGCAGAAATTTAGAAGAGTCAACGTGATTTATTTGTAGACGCTAATTGAGTATTCTATTTCAGTGTGCTGTATCGAAACTTAAAGTGACTCTAAGCATTAGTTAATTAATGTTTCTAGCCTTTTAAATTTCAATTTTATAGTAGGACTGTAGCAAGAAATATTTCGCATTTTCTATAGAATTACAATTTTAGTGTTCGGTTCATTTCATGAACAATCTAAAATTACGAGCTGCGGAATGAAAAGCAGATATTGTATTGAAGAAACACAAGCTTTAAATTGTTTGCGCAATATTCCGAATTCTTCAGCATTCAACTCTTCATCCCTATACCAAATAATTCCATTGAGCTTCCTGCCCTGAAAGTCAGCACAAACTCCTAATAAATAACCTTATCTCCATCTCTAATTAATTTTATTCGTCGGTGATAAATTTAGATACTTGAAATTTAATCTGATTGTTCACTAGTTTGTTTGTTAAAATAATCGAAATCGCCACTATCAATTTACCTTCAACATCCATTCAAACTGACACTTTACAAAATACATTCTTTTGTATGCTAAACTTCTTAAACAATAGCCCACTTCTTGTTTCCATCAAACCACCATTTCCACCACAATCACCGTAGTCGGCCATTGCAACGGTTTGATGAATAGACCCAAATAGGTGTTTCAATGAATAGACCAGCACCCTGGCACCGATCGAGTTTGACATACGTTCATTGGAAGGAACAGACGGACGGACGGAAGCTCTTTCAACTGTCACAACATTCACTCAAATCTGATTTAAATGCGCGCAATTCGATTTGAATTAGACCCCAAACACATAGACATGTGTAGTACCCATGAATTTGTGCTAGCTCAATTGAGTGTTCGTGTGGTCTTTGAAAGTATTTCCGCACCACGTTCGGTTAACAGGTATTTGCCCGAAATTTCCACCTACGTAATTCAATAAAGGAACGTGGTTACATACCTAGATATAGTGTGCGCTTGCCGTAAGATTTTGTAAAGATTTTAACGAGCCTCCTCGTATGTTTTAAATGAGTGTGGCAACTGTACACGTACAATGCCCATTGAATCCAAATTAACTTCGATCCGCACTTTGAAATTTGTGGCATCGTCGTAACCATTAGTTTGCTATTACATGCAAACATTTGGTGTTGCTAGCGTTAAGTCGTTAGGGAATTACTTGCATGCAATGGGACACACGAAAAGAGAGCTAAAATCGGATAGAAAGCATGATACATGTGCATTGCAACAGCGTGCATCTAAAGTCTCTTAAACTCGAAATCGGAATTAATTCAAACCAATCCCTTACAAAACTTGGTATAACATCTTTAAAAGTAAGAATAACCTTCCGTTAAAAACTTGTTTCTTCATATAAGAAACCTCGGGCCACCAATGACTCAATGGCTTAATGCATCTTCCAGTAACAAAATGACATCATTCGAAGCAGTTTCATAGAATACTTTGAATATGACGGAGTTCATAGCGAGACTCTCGAATGATATTTCGATTAGGAAGTTATGATTTTTAACGAATTTTGAATTTTCGAATCGCAGAGCAACGATTTTCAATTTTTTTTTCGATGTTTCAAAGAATTTTGTGGTCAAAGCAACCGAAGCCACTCAAGCTTTGGAAAACTAAAAATTATGAAATGAATCTTATCTTTATCATAAAATGTTAAGTCGTCTTGTTGTCAATTCTACAATCATAGTTATTTCCTGAACAAATCTTTCCTTCTACAAAATTTTAAATGAGTCTGCTGGGCAGTTTATTTTCCTTTAATTATTTATTATAAAATTCGATACAAAGTTTGAAAATCTCCAGGTGAATAGATCCCTGATGCTAAATTTTACCATACCTTAAAGGGACATAATTGACAATGATAACGTGACAGGTACTTAAGTTCATTTATATAATGAATGTATATCTTCTTTTAATCTTTTATATAATGAATGATTAAGTAAAAGTGTGAAGAAATCACACCGCAAATCAAAATTTCAAACAAAAAAGTACAGAGTTTGAAAATCTCAGCCTGTGGCTAGCGCTTTGTCGAATTCTACAATTAAATAAGCTCTTTCAAAGTGAATCCCCAAAAATATGTTGGCTTGATTTGAAAATAGCAAGATTAACGAAAATAGAACTCAATAATCATATTGAAACGGATTACTTAGAGAAAACCAAAATAGAAGATGTTAAATTTTTAAATGAAGTGAATTTTTACCATAGGTTAATCTTTACTTGGGGGCTGCAATGAATGCCTCGTTAAATGGACTGCAAGATGATATATTAGTATTGAAAGTTGAATTTAGTTTTGTATACCACTGTAAGTTTTCACTTCTGTCAATAAAGACGTGCTCTCTCTTGCATTGTGTCTTGTCATAACCGAACGTGTTTTACTTTCCGCTCCCAGTTTTTCGTGTAGATGCACAAATTCTTTTGCGTTGTGACCGGCTCGATTATAATTTACAACAGGTTATGGACCCAGAGTACGGATGCAATTGATATTCGCGGATAATTATTGATGTGTTATTAAGACGATTTTGATCGCGACAAAAAAGTTCCAAGATGGCGACGATTTCACAAGTTGAGAAATTGAAAGGTCGAGAGAATTACGATACCTGGAAATTGGCTGCGAAATCATACATGATAATCAAGAATTATTGGAGTTGCATTGTTGGGACAGAAGCGGATGCCACGCTAAATCAGAAAGCAATATCTGAACTCATTTTAATCATTGATCCGGTCAATTTTTCGCATGTACAGGAATGCGAGACTGCGAAAAATGCATGGGAGTGCTTGGAGAAGGCCTTTGAAGATCAAGGGATTTGTCGGCGAGTAGAACTGTTGAAGCAGTTGGTTCAATTGAAGTTGGACGAATGTGAATCCATGGAGGACTACATCAACAAAATGATATCTACTTCAATTAAGGTTAGACGTGCTGGGCTCAAAATCGATGACGAAATCATCGGATCGCTTATGTTAGCGGGGCTTCCAGACGACTACAAGCCTTTAGTGATGGCAGTCGAAAACTCAGCTATAAAATTAACTTCGGATTCCGTGAAGACGAGACTTCTTCAAGAGGTGAAATATGAAAAAATAAATTCGCATTCAATCGCACTGATGGGAAAACATACGAAAAAACGTGAAAAACTAAAGCCGAAATGTCAAATAAGATGCTTTGATTGTAATGAGATTGGGCATTTTGCACGGCACTGGCCTCGGAGAAGAAATCAGAAAGGAAAAACTGACAAGTCGCTCTATGCAGCCCTCGTGGCGCAATCGACTTCATCTAATCATTGGTACATCGATTCGGGTGCGTCGGCTCATATGACAAATAATAGTGAAATTTTGACCGAAGTAACTGAAACATCTTCCAGTGAAATAGTTATTGGCAACAACACAAAGCTGCCAGTGAAGTGTGCCGGGAATACAAATTTGAAAATTTCGAATGGTAAACATGATAATGTCAAAGTGGATAATATTTTATATGTGCCTGAAATTTGTGGAAATCTTCTGTCAGTGAGTCAAATGGCGAAGAAAGGCAACAAGGTTGTTTTTGATGACAAGAAGTGCGAAATTTTCAACAGGAATCGTGAACTGATTGCTAGGGCACCACTTGTGAATGACATCTATCAATTGGAAAGTTTTCCTAGTGAGAACAAAAATATAGTCGCGCTTAGTGCAAACGTAAATAACCAACTATGGCATCGTAGATTGGGGCATATTTGTAATGCTAATTTAAGGAATGTTGAAAAGGCAGCAACTGGCATTGGTTCTTTATCAAGCCGTTTTGATGATAAGTGCGTTGTATGCATACAAGGAAAGCAAACCCGATTATCTTTTAAAGATATTGGAGTTCGTGCTGGAAAAATTTTAGAACTTATACATTCCGATGTGTGTGGACCTATGCCACGTAAATCACTAGGTGGTGCGCGTTATATTGTGACGTTTGTTGACGATCACAGCCGAAAAGTATTCGTCTACCCGATTAAACAAAAATCTGAAGTGTTCGAGACATTTCGAAGATTCAAAACGTTAGTAGAAAATCAAAGTGGCCATAAAATAAAAATTTTACGTAGTGACAATGGAACTGAATATTGCAATAAAAAGTTCAACGATTTCTTAGAGAAATGTGGCATTATACATAAAAAAACTGCTCCTTATACGCCTGAACAGAATGGTGTTGCTGAACGCATGAACAGAACCATTATCGAGAAGGCACGATGCATGCTGTTGGATGCTGGTATTTCAGAATCGTTTTGGGCTGAAGCCGCTAATACCGCAGCTTACTTGATAAATAGAATCCCATGCAGAGGAAAAAACAAAACATCGGAGGAACTTTGGTGTGGTATCAAACCAAACCTCAAATATTTACGAGTTTTCGGGAGCAAAGCCATGGCTCACATTCCTAAGCAGCTTCGTGGAAAGTTTGACGTAAAATCTAGAGAATGTATCTTTGTTGGCTATAGTGAGCACTCGAAGGCTTATCGACTGTATGACCCGAAGACTAGAAAAATATCAATTAGCAGAGATGTTTATGTTAACGAAAATCGAGGAAGTCAGGTAATTAATGAGTCAAACCACTCTAATTATTTTGATTTCTATCCGACAGTTGAAAATCACAAGACAGTCGAATCTGTAGCTGAAATTGACCCTAATAATGAATTCAGTGAGGGTAAATCTAATGAGACTTCATTATTGGATGTTGAATTTGTCAATACGAAATGCAAGGCGGATAGTAGATCCAACGACAACAATGGCAGATCTGACGACGAAGATAACAACGACATGTTACTGCGACGTTCCGAGCGAATTGCAAACAGGAAAAATGCATTCATCGCTGATGTCTGCGAAACTTGTGAGCCAGTGTCGGTTAAAGAGGCGCTGTCTAGTTCTGATGCGTTAAATTGGAAAGCAGCGATGGATTCTGAGTACGATTCATTGATCGAAAACGGCACGTGGGTTTTGACCGATTTACCACAGGGAAGAAAGGCAATTGATAGCAAGTGGGTCTTTAAAGTTAAACGTGACACTACAGGAGCTGTTGCGCGGCATAAAGCACGTTTAGTTGTAAAAGGCTATTCTCAGATACGTGGTATTGATTACGAGGAAACGTTTGCACCGGTAGTGCGTTATTCATCTATTCGGTTTCTTCTCGCTATGGCGGTTAAATTCAATCTGGATATTCATCAAATGGATGCAATAACGGCGTTTTTGCAAGGAAACTTAAATGAGGAGATTTATATACACCAGCCTGAGGGTTTTGAGGATGGAAGTAAGAAAGTTTGCCTTCTAAAAAAATCACTATATGGATTAAAGCAATCAAGCCGTATGTGGAACGAAAAGTTGAATGGAGTTTTATTAGGTTTTGGACTAAATAGGTCATTGACCGACCAATGTATTTATTTTCAATGCTCGAAAAATATCATCTTGATTCTTGCCATCTATGTCGACGACATTTTGATCTTCAGCAATGACCAAAACGCCAGAGATAGACTAAAGAGAGAACTATCAGTTCATTTCAAGATGAAGGACTTAGGAGTTGCATCATCTATCCTTGGAATGAACATTACAAGAAGCAACGATGGATCAATTGCGATTGATCAGAGCAACTATATTAAAGACGTTTTAAAACGTTTTAATATGCTGGACTGCAATCCGGTTTCGTCGCCAATGGATGTCAACCAAAGGTTATCGAAGGAAATGTGCCCGAAAGATGATAATGAGAGGCGCGAAGTTGAAAATATTCCATATCAAGAAGCCATAGGAAGTATCATGTTTGCGGCTCAAGCAACTAGGCCAGACCTGAGCTTTGCAATGAGTTCACTTAGTCGATTCAACGCGAATTTCGGCAAACCACATTGGTTAGCGCTAAAAAGAGTTCTGCGATACCTTAAGGGTACAGTTAGCACAAAGTTGTGGTTTAAGAAAGATGCAGATCCAGAGCTTATTGGATTCTGTGATGCCGACTGGGCTGGAGATCTGGACGAGAGAAGATCTACAACTGGTTACGTTTTCAAAGCGTGCGGTGGATCAGTCTCATGGAGCACGCGCAAACAACCTACAATTGCGCTATCCACTACTGAAGCAGAATTTATGTCTATGGTTGCGGCAATACAAGAAGCATTATGGCTTAAGCGGTTTGAATGTGAAATATTCAAAGATGCTTCTCAAACAATTAAATTGTTTTGCGATAACAAAAGTGCTATTCAGCTTGCTACAAATAATAGCTATCATTCCCGAACGAAGCATATCGATGTAAAAAATTACTTTGTACGAGAAAAACTGGCGGATGGAATGATCAAACTGGAATATAAGCGGACTGAAGAAATGATTGCCGACGTCATGACAAAACCGATGAATAGTGTTAAACTAAATCATTTTGTTAGGGACTTTGGATTATATAAATAATAAGTTGTTGTTTTTGCAAAATGATATGTATTTGAATTATTAACAAAATTATCTTCAGTGAGGGTATTGAAAGTTGAATTTAGTTTTGTATACCACTGTAAGTTTTCACTTCTGTCAATAAAGACGTGCTCTCTCTTGCATTGTGTCTTGTCATAACCGAACGTGTTTTACTTTCCGCTCCCAGTTTTTCGTGTAGATGCACAAATTCTTTTGCGTTGTGACCGGCTCGATTATAATTTACAACAATTAGTATTTAAAACACACTGTTTAAAATTATAATGAGCTTGTCCACCATATATATCAGTATCAGTTTCATGGATCCAGGAAATGTTGTTTCGAAAAGACAACCTTCAATTCGAAAAGACAACCTTCAAACTTAATAGAAATATCAGAAGTGCAGAATGTAGATTCACAGTGGTGGCAACTAAGAAATATTGAACTCACCGATTTCGAAACCAGCAATTCTGAGTTATTTTGAAAACAAGTGGGAACAATTGAAACATGAGAGCGCAGGTCAGCTTGTCCAATTTTGAGTGCTTTTGTTTTTCGCCTATTTTCCTTACCCAATTATTCCGCGGGTACAGAAAGAACTTTCTCTCAAACAATCGATTACAAACAAGTACTCTAAGTGGCATACTTTTGTCTAAAGATTATTTAAAATCAAGACTTGAAGCTTGTGCAGATAAAGAGTTAAATAAAGCCCTCAAATCAAAATTATTTTCCGAAAATTTATATTAAAATATAATCATAGTGCGCAGATATTAAGTTTTATGAATTATTTTTTTGTCATGTATTATTTTTTTATGCTTGAATAAATAGTTTTATTAAAATGATCTCGCTTTTACTGAAACTAAGTTAATTTTTTTATTGAAATTAAAATCCCAATATTTTTCCAGATTTTCCGAAAAAAATGTTCAAGACTCACTGTACTTTTTTCTGGCAACGCTGGTTACCACTGAACACACGAAGAAAAAAGCATTATCAATAGAAGAACAATATTTTTGTTTTAAATTAAAGCCGATTTTTCCTTTTGAAGCTAATATACCTGAATTTTTTTGTTTTTTGTACATATAGCGATATTTCGAGCGTAAGGACAGATGACACAACTTAATGATAATTTTGAGCCCAATGATCATTATCTATTATGTGTGTCATGGTTGATTATCATTTATTACATCATCAATGAGGTTCTGCAAATGCTTATTTCCTCTTATCGATTGCCGCACCATCTAGCTAGCAAACTATAAAATTTATTGAGGAAATTAGTGAAATTCGATTGGAAATAATGTAGTTTCTAATTGTCAAAGACTTTAACAAATATATTATTTCGAAAGTACGATTTGTGCACTTTACGAAATGAGCGGAAAAGGTCAGAAATTCAATAAATAGTTGATGATAATTATTGTTAATCATTAATTGTACTCCATTTCGACAAACAATAGCTGTCAAAAGAATATCATTTAAATTCAAACGACTTACAACTGTCAAACAACCTTATTCAAATAACCGTGTGTCACCCTCCAAACAAATGATCATTAGCGTTCAATGATCATTGTGTTAATGATCATTAACTTGTGTCGTATGTCTAGGCTCCAATCTGCCCTTTTCTTGAGTGTATATCAGTCTAATCTTGATGTATCTTGATTAGTTATATAATTTATAATAATTTAGTACCTAATTTTTTAGCCCTACTGGTTGGAACTGCTTTTATATCAAAGCGTTCAAGGAGTTAAAGGTCGCCGTTTTTTGGGAATGCCAGTGATCAGACGCGGATGGTATTGTTCTCTAGTTGGAATATTGTGCAAATAAATTCATTCAGAAAAATTTTTTCCGAAGTTTTTTCTCCCGCCCTGCTAGTTTAACTGATCTGTTTCGACGTTCACTTAGTGGCATGGAGTTTGTATTTTCAAAGCCCAGCAGTGCACCCAGCTGATAAAGTATTAAATTTTCATTTTTCTCTGGTGTAATTTAACACAATTTTCATCTTTTGGCAAACCACGATTTTATTTTGGCTTACTTTTAAATAGCTGCAATGAATTCGAAATCAGTTTGGAATATTAAGAGATGAAATCTAATGTCGGATTTACACTCTCTCCGAATGTTTCGTCCCGGAACTTGCGAAATTACTTCTCAGAGCATTTGGCGAGTATTCAAAGTCTTCACTCAAAATTGTTTATTTAAGCGATATACCCTTTTTTATATCAGTACACCATAAAACTATCCCTGTCCGCATTGAGAAGATTTGAAGGGTGTGAAGTTTAAGTGCGCAGATATGCATGTGGTGTAGGTAGGTAGTATTTTCTCTGCTCAAATTTTTTTACAAATATTCGAACAGGTTGTCTCGTATCCGTCCATACTCATGCACCTTGTCCAGTATTACCATCTTGTCTATGATTTCATAGGCAAACCAACTCGATTGTGAATCGAAAATCTTGTAAATATTAACGGAGCCAGCACTAAACATTTTTTCAAATTTCTTTCAAAACCGAGAATATTTTGGAAATTGGGGATGTTGGGGAAAACACCAATCACCCTCTCGCACTTGCCATTTCTTGCAATGTGTGTGAATGGAGAAAATCAGGTGAGAATAGACGAGGTAGCAATTTAAACTCTCGTACTCGGCAACATTTGCCATATTCCGGGAGAGTGTAAATCCGGCATAACGTTAGTGTTTAGCCGTCAGTTGAATGATTATTATTTGTTACCTTCTGTTTTTATTCCGATGGTTACTTCAATAGCTCATATGAAGATACAACAGATTAACAGCTTTATATTAAACTTCATACGAAACTAAACCTCATGCGAAGAAATATTTCATTTCACATGATACGGTTATTTGCATCAATGAAAAAATTTGCTTCGATTTCAAAGATGTTCTAGTCCAAAACAATGGCAAATAGAAGCGAATTTATACTTAAATTGATTAACTTAAAAAAAATTTTGGCAGCAAAATAGTTGAAGGAAATTTGTACCTGGATAATCTTTCTAATAATCAGACCAAAAATCAATAGCTACAATAGACTATTTGTGGTGGCACTTAAGGCGAATTGATATTGTTTCATCGCATAAAAATAATGTGCAGACGACAACAAAAAAAGTTTTGAGTCCCTAATTCATAGACTTTGATCAATTTAATTGTCGTTTTCATTAAGACTTTAGTTCATTCATTAAGTATGCTAAATTTTTGTCTAACTTTCTGTAGAACTTCACACATCTGAAACTCTATCAGGAGAGTTCAAAAATCCAATGATTTGGGATATTTATTCGTTGTTAAATCTTAGGTTGAGTTTCTCCGACTACACTTACCATTACCTAAAACCATGTTGCATTCAACAGTCACACACATATCAATTCACTTTCATTTTCAATCAATCAACGTAAATCATTGGTATACCAACCAACTAGCTAGACACTATGCCTATCAGAAAATCAATCACATTCGACTCTAACAATCTCATTAGCAATGTGACAGGAATGTGCAGTGTTCGACCAAGTGAATAAGTTCATACCTAACGTAATCGCAAGATTGACCGAGTGACGGATTTTCGCTAGGAGACACAATGCATCTAAATATTGTTGTGTCTTTGGTGGCATGGTTGACGTCGGTTTAGTTAGGTCAAATTCAACGTGTCTTCGATATGTGATGTCAGATATGAGCTAGCGAAAAATACAGTCAGTCAGTCACTGTAACTGTTCAACTAGCGAACGAATAAATTCAACAAACTATTAGTTGAAAAGTCCTTTATTAATTTGCATAAAAAGATTAAGGCGATTGATTGTTATGGGACGTTACATAACGGTCTTTAACTATGTACGTCCACGATTATGTTAAAACAAAGAAAAAAAGTATTGCGAAATTGAGTAGAGAGCTTGAATAAATAATATGATCAATGTAAAATAAACCCATCTTGAAACGAATAGGAAATTCGGCCAAATTCGATTCTGCCAATTTCATTAAATTTCAAACCTATTTCCTGCAATCTGGAGAAGAGGATACAATCAAGAATCTAACTACATCTGTGACACACTATTGCCATTCATTGAAACTTCCGTCAAATAGTGAATGGTTTTTGTCAGAAACATCTTGTCCAAGCCAACAAAAACGACATTAAAATTCGGACATGAAACAGAATACATAAAAGACAATGAACAAGAAAAAAACCTAGTAAATGTCATACATAAATAAGTACCTAAAATGTGGGTATATACTTTTGCGAAATGAAGGACAAACATTTTGTTATCTAACCAAACTACGTGACACTTCACTTCATACGTACCCTTCGTAGATAGTTTATCTTAACTCTGTTCACCTTTTCGTAAGTTCACGAAAAATGTCACAGAAACTTACTTCTACAATCTCCCCAGCCCGCCAGTCTGCCATTCTATCTCGCATTTACAGAATCATAAACTCCGAACATGTAAAAGTTTATAGTGCATGCCATGAGCATATCTCAAATTAAGTAGATTCGTGCATTTCAGTTTCTTTTGAGATGAAGGAAACATTTACTACAACCAGGCTCGAGTTAGTATACTTTTATAAGGTTTTTTGCTTTAATCCGAGTATAAGAATAAAATCTCACAGATGCGTGTACAAGCGACATTTACAGGTTGTAATATTGTATAAACAACGAGCGGCTAGTAGGTCAATGGTGTGTAGATTAACGTTGGTACACGCTGAGTAGGCTTTGAAGATTTTTTAGTTCTTTGAATTTTCGCCATAAATTTTCAATGGGCTTTGAGATACTATTGCTTTATGTGTATACGTACAATGCGCTATGATATCGTAGCGACTTGAGTTTGATTGTGCTTAACTTCAAGGCATTTTTGATTTAAGTTCAAAAACTTGAAGGAAATTCTTTCAGTCACTTCAAAAGAGTAACTGGTTGGCCAAGCAGGAGACGTTATAGCTAAGAAGCGGTTGTGTGAGAGAGTAGAAGAAAGATATTAAATAAACTTTAGAGTGGAAGTTTGAAGCGGAAGCAGATACTATTTCGGTATAAATCTTAACAAATAGTTTGAAAAGTTTTAGGGAAGAAATTCGACTAAAGCTGCCGGATCTTAAAGGAATGACATGCTTATTTCGGAGCTATTTGAAAATAACTAGTGCAAACTTTTTTTTTTGGTTTTAGCAACTGATAGAATAATATGTGCATGCCATCAAAGCTATTCATAGCAAAATTTGAATGGAATGTGGTTATTTCTCATCTGGAAAGGTAGGATTAATGGCTAAGAAGAGCCATGAAGTTTCATCGGCGCCAGTGCTTCGTGGAGGATGGAAAAGGAAAAGCTATTTTTTGGGTAGAAAGTTGTGACACTGAAACGAAATCAGTTTGCTTTATAGTAAATGTTTCAAGAGCAAAGACAAGGAGAATTTTCAACTTTTCAGGGAGCCAAAAACAGCTGGTGAGTTAGATAAGTGAACGTTATGGAACACATTCAATCTAGTCGCACGTGGAAACTAAAGTAAGCTAAATAAATTGTCTTGAAAGTGATAGCCTTAATTAGAAGATCTGGTGTTGAAAAAAATAGTATGTATCATGCTTGAAAACCTGTTTTTGATCAAACTGGCGAGATATATTGAAAAAAAAATTTGGGCCCCATGCAGACAAGTGGAAATTGGCGATGGAAGCTGAATATCAAGAGTTAGCTGACAACTACACTTGGACTGTCACGATATTCACAGAAGGACGACAAGCAATAAGAACCAAATGGGTATTTCGTACAAAGCGAGATATAACTGTAAAGGTGATACAATACAAGGCAAGACTTGTCGCAAAAGTATACAGAAAGCGAAAAGGAGGAGGACTACGATGAAACATATACCGCAGTGGTTCGCAAGAGTTCGTTGCGTAACCTAATTGTTGCGTAATCAATTATGATATGAAGATTCACCAGATGGATGCAATTAGTGCATTTTTGCATGGCGAAATCAACGGAGAAATTTACATGATTCAATCAGAGTATTTTGAGGATCGGCAAGGTGATGGAATGTACCGACTTAACAAAGCCATTTATGGTTTAAAGCAATCAAGTTGGGTCTGGAATAAGAGCTTGGATAAGACATTACAACAAATTGGCTTCAAACCAATCAAACATGATCCATGCGTCTATTTGCGACGTATGGACAAAATCATGACGATGACGTCATGACGATTATTGGTTGGCACATGTTAAGCAACAATTAAGGATACAGAGTTCAAGATGAACGATATGGGCATCGTTAGTCATTGTCCTGGGATGAAAATTTCGATAAATGCAGATTCCATCAGTCTTGGTCAAGAAGAATATGTGAAGACAAAAAAAATCATCACCCGTTCAAACACCCATAAACTGTTCCGAACGTTTGAGTCAAGATCGATCAAATGAATAGCAGTCGAGATCAATCAAATGAAGAATGTATCATACCAAGAGGAGATTAGTGCATTAATGTATTTGGCACAAAGCACACGACCGAACATTGTTTATGCAGTAAACCTTTTGAGCCACTTCAATCAAAATCCTGGACCGAGACATTGGGTTGCTGTTAAACACTTATTACGCTACTTACGAAATATATCATCACACAAGTTGGCCTACAAGACGACTGGAGACTGCAATATTATCGGTTATTCTGATGCTGATTGGGCCGGTGACATAGATGATAAACAAATGGATTCCTCTTCACAAGAGCAGGGGGAGCCATATCATGGGGTTCTAGAAAACAGCGAACAGTAGCACTATCGTCACAGGAGGCCGAATACATTGCACTTAGTGCTACCACTCAAGAAGCACTACGATGGAAAGGTATTGAATCAGAATTAAATGAAGAAAGAAATATTCCACTATTCTGTGATAAACAAAGTGACATGTCAACTGTAGCCTCAGGCAACTTCAAACCAAGAAGCAAGCACATCGAAGTGCGATGTCATTTTGTGAAGGACGCAGCGGCTACAGATATTGATATCAAGTACGTGAGCACAATTAACCGATCTGCTGACTTGTTCATAAATGCGTTGAAGCATGTTAGGCATCAAAGATTTCATGAAGCTATTGGGGTCAGACCATCAGCTTAAAGGGGAGTATTGGGAAGAGTAAGCTAAGGTTCATTTCACTTAGTAACCTGCGAACTTATATTCAAAGGATTGACAAGAATAAATGCATTCCTTGTTTAATTGTCATACTAACTGCACACTGACTGCACTTTCACTCTGACAATAATAAGTCCTAAGTTTGTCAAATCTCTCAAACATATCTGAACATCAAGCGTCACGAGATTGATTACAATGGAGTTTCTAATTCTTAGCATTTCTCGGCCTGACCTTGTTATATCTTTGTAAGTCAAATAACAGAAAGTTTTATCTTTTTTGATAAAGGTTAGTATTTGAAGTAGCAGGGTATTGCTATGCTGAAAAGACCTGCTATCGGTCCAAGCTATAGGCGGGTGTGTACCCTATCATTCTACCTATCATGTACCCTAGTTCATGCCAAATTTTGACAATCACGTAAGTACAAAACGTACTGAATCTCTGCATTGCAAAGAATATGTATTTTCAATAGTTGGGAATGAGTGTATAGTTTGTCGCCATACATTGGAAACACGAATCGCCAAATTCGATGAAATGCAAAAAACTTTGGTAGTTCTTTTCACTCTGATTTTTTAGATTTTGCAATATTTTCTTAAACTTTGACGACAGCATCTCCAGTTTACTGATTGGTTTCTACCACAGTTATCGCATTGTTTTCTCGCTCAACACTAGTTTGAGTAGCTTCTTTTATTTTGAGTTGATATTTTTATTTGATTATAGGTTTAGATATTTGACAATAAAATAAGCAAGTAGCAAGTAGTATAAGCAATTAAGCAAGCACCTATTTAAAACATTGCGGGAGTGAAGCATGAACAGGATTTATTGTTACGAACGAGTATGCAGTGATTAGTTTTACCATTCACCTCCGCTTTTTAGCAGCTCAAATTCATATTCATCCTTAAACTAAACATCAACTGCAAAAGCTTTTGTCATTGTTTCACGCAAGTTACTTAAAAAACATGAGTCGGTGTTACCTCTTTCAATTATGGGAAATTTTTGTTGCTCAAGAATGTGAGCGAAAATTATTTGTTGTGTCGTCCAATTTGAAATAGATTCTAAATTGCTCACATTGAGATCTCACTTGAGATGACTTCGTTTGTGTCTTGTGATTTTTTCTTTGTGTAGGATGTTGGAATTAAGTAGCCGAAATTGGGCAAGGAGCTGAAAATTGAATGTATCATTTCCATTTATAGAAATAAATGCTTTCAAATAATCGATTTCGGTTGAAAGTTTGATCCTCCCACAGGTTTACTATCTACTGATTGATGTTTGGCACAACGATGTTCTTTATTTTATAGAACATTACATTTCCACTGAAAGAGTTGTTCCCTTCATCCGGCATTTACTTGAGCTGCTCCTTTAATCTCACGCAAACCATTGGCTGCCTGACTCTTATCTTTCAAATGATTTCGTCGCATATTTTCCCATGCCCACTTATTTCTACAAAATATGTCCGAAGTCAACATAAATCCAAACACTTTACTCCATTAACCATTACACTGCTGCTACTTCCGTCAAACGCCTTCGCTTTTCAATAAACTAATCCCAATAATTCGGATCGTTAATCACTTCACACGAACCCTTCGTTCCCAAGCGACAAATATCATGACACCTACATAACATACATTTTGTCATCTTCCCATCATGTTAGACTAGATAGACTAAGCTTAACCAGCTTGTGTTCTCTTGTATTATTCGAATCATTTGAATTTTCATCGGATTAACATCCCAACGAGTCACATGCCGCACTGGAACGGATCCCAGCTCTTTCTTGTTCATTGTCAGCGTCGAAGCTAACTACGGCGAACGGAATTCCAGCAAAGTAGATTCGACTCTATCCGAAACTAATAGGCCGCTTGATGCGTTCCAGCCCCGTCGGCAGATGCTAATATGTAATAAAGACTCTTGTTTATATACATCATCCATCGAGCAATAAAAAGTAATAATAACTGGCGAACGTGTCTATTAAACTTAATGTGCCGCGGAAAAATTAATATGTTTGATGTCGGCCAGCAACGCGAAGAATCACACACATAACTAACCACAAAACGGCTAAAAACGTGGAAACTGAAGAATTCCGAAGGATAGCTTAAATTTAGATTAACCGAAATGGGATTTATGATTTGATCATTGCACGAGTGAAATGGAAGTTGATTGTGGATTGAACTTTTAATGTGTGGTTTTGTGTTTAATCTGTTTGGAACAGTTAGAGAAGAATTAAGATACGAAGCGGGCGCAGATGATTCGCACCGCAAACTCGCTAGTGATGGTCAGAAACATCAGAGCGACCACAAAGGTTGCATCCAAGCTATAAATTTCAAATGATATGGGCGTTACTTAACGATTGCGTTTCCCTAAACATTCGGTTCATTCACTTGCAACAACGGTATGAAAGAAAAATAAATTAAATTATGAAACCTTAATGGACCGACTTAACTTCAGAGCCGAGTAATCAGTAATTCAGGAATCCAGTTTGTTTCGTAGACGTAGACGTGTTCGCTCAAGAACACCTCCGTCGTTCCGAGCCGAATGCCATTAAATATTTCATCGCAGCGCTATTGATAGCGGCGCATCTGGACCTCATTTCTTAAGATCTCCGCTGATATCGGCGTTTAGCTGATGGCAATTTGGATTAATTATGAAGTTTTTAGCTCGGGATAAAGAAATCAGAATAGATGGACTACTATTAGCCGGAACGTTGTAAACCCTTCGAATGAAAGCACAGGTGAATACACGCTAACGTTACTCTGCCGCCGGTTCTTGCGAGTGAGGCTTGCTAAATGCGTGAGCGACAGTGCAGCATCAAAGTTGGCGAAGAATTTATATTTGAAGCGGAAGCATACTAGAAATGGTATCGGGATATTATCTGAAGTCAATATAATTTTTTTTAGATGTTGCGAGAAATTCTGAAAGAAATTTAAATGTAAACTGATTTTAGAGCTTTAAATCAGCCAAATCATTTCGTGCGATTTACTATAGTAAATGAAAAGGTAAATATATCTTTTCGATTACAAGTCCTATTGATCAAAACTTTCCAATGCACCACTGTGTTTATTCAATATTGTAACAAACGACCTATCCCATAATACAACATATCTAATGCGCATCACGAACAATTTTATCATGCTAATTTATGCAACTGAAAACTAGTTTAACGCCATAAGAAACGAAAGAGCATGTTATTAATATCTGAATCTTGAACTCATATTCTGAAACTGAAGTATCTACTATGTATCTATTGGTTGGCCGATCGGGCGGTTGGTGGTAGTTGGCCAGCATCGTCTCTTCGAATCGATTAGAATAAGAATGTGCGGCAGGCTCCAAAGTATCTAAATGCAGAATTGAGTTATTAACTCTGAAAGACTGCGTAGCACAGATGTATAGTCATACGAAACAAATTCATATGAATACATATTGTGTATAGAAATATTTTGAAATTTTGTTTCAAAACTGGATAGAGAAAAAATGGTTGGTAAAAAAATATGACTAGCATGATCCCCGTTGTTTTAATTATTGCGAGATGCTTATTGTCTAGACTGGTTTTATGAAAGTGACAAATATTTTGATGGTTATCTCTTTGCGGCCAGTTTCTTTTTTTTTGTAAACATGTCTAAATTATGTTTCTCCGGTTGGTGACTTATTTTTAGCGATATTTCTCAGATAAGTCGAAAAGGTAGACCTCAGGTCTCAATTTAAGCCATGTTTGCCTAACATTTTTGCATATAATGACAATATCTAAGATTTGTGAAATTTATATCATGGGTTTTTGGTTTCACTATTCAATTTGACGAATACTTGGTATAACGATGGCTTTCAAGAGATGAGATGATTAAAGCGAAATTTTTCTGAGTTTGGTAAGACCACATATCATTGCCGAAGATGAAACAGTTGACAAAAACGAAAGACAAAGACTGGAAATCAAATTGAACTTACTGATACGTTAGACAAATTCAATTTGATTTCTTTGCACACAGTTATTACAACTGAATCGGATTCGAATCTTAAAGATGATCCTACGAAATACTAGCATAAACTCAGGGAGCCCCAATCTATATAAAAAATATTGCTTTGTCTCAGCTACTAAACGCGTCCACTCAGAGCGCTTTCGTCACTTTTAACAATAGATTTAACAAATAGCTGTACTTTCTGCTCAATTTATTTAAAAAATTTCAAACAGGCTTTTACAGTTAAATGGTAAACATTTGAGGTTTGTTTGAATTCAATTAGAAAATGATACTCAGATAAATTTGAATGCTAAAAAAATATCGATTTCTATCGGATAGCTTCTCAATTTTTCTCGAGAAAATCCTAGTGCCGGAAAAATAATCTTCTAATTCAAAAAGAAGGATTGGTTACTTTAAACTTATAATTGTTATATGGCTAACTATTAACTCATTAAATAGCAACTTGAAAGGCAAAATGTGAGACGACTGTTGAAATTTTCATGCTGCAAACCATTCAAATTATTATATACTCAGAAGATTTTGCAGAACATTTTCATAGTCCTGTGCTGTAATCTAAAAAATACAGATGAGACGAGAGATTTGCTTGTTATAAGATACTATGAGTTTGGTACAAACAAATAATATACTAAAGCTCCATGTTGAGTCACAGATGCTGGTGCTTGATCGAAACTAAAAATCAGACGAAAGTATTTTTTATTCTATTTGCCATTTTATTTACAGGTTTGAAAGGATGGTTTTGATTTAGAAACTTTTTCTTATCAGTGGTACCATGTCACATTTGAATTTTGCATATAAATTGACATTTGAGAAAAAAATATTCTTCTCTCTGCATCTACTGTGATCGCTCTATTAAACACAAATTTATCGCGCAACTGATAAATGAAGCTTCTGTAATAAAAACATATCGTAAAACTCAATCCAATATCCAATTTATTCATATCATACTTCAAACTCAAAATGCAAATTAACCACTCTTGGTCCTCAAAAGAAACTGAATAATCACAGTATTATTGGAAGCATATATTCCCAAAAATGGAAACAACATTTTTTTATTGCTTAAATAGACAAGACAGAATAAACAATTTAACGAAATACAACTGGTTGATTTGCTCGCTAGACTCTCCCTTTTCGACTTTTATCTATTTTGAGATGTTCAATCACACTTGCAAAACCAGAAAGTTCCCACTATTTCCTCGATTCATATTTTTTATTGCAGCCAGTGCTTCCAGCCCATAAGATGTTTCTGACCTATTTGCGAAATGTTTTTCTTCTTTATTTTCGTAGTGAAATATAATCACGTCCTATGACTTCTTCCATATCATCCTGTCAACACTTTCATTTCTTCATACAAAGACTCTGAAAATAAGATTTTTAGTGCCTTGATGTTAATATGGCTTGGCGCAACTTGTTTTTTAAGTCAATTTCGCTATCTTTGTGTGCTCCTTTGCGTATTATTTTTAAGATTAGCTTTGATTAGTCTTTGTGCATTATTTTTAAGATTAGATTAGCAGATCAGATTGGATATCAAACTATTATCCTTCTTTGCTTTCTGATATGAAAGAGTTATTTATAATATGCTACTTCCGATCCTTCGTCCTTTTCTCCTGAGCAATATGGGCCCATCAAAAGCAATTCACCCGATTCTTATTTCTCGGCCTTCGCTTACAAGGTTGCTTCCAAAGGAAATAAATCGATGCTGTAGACACAGATTTCTCAAAATATTTTGATTTTGTGGACCTCTACTCCATTTAAAGTTTGTAGAGTGTGTCGCTTAGTTTTTCCTGCCTTTCGTCATATATTTCTGGTCGTACCTTTGCTGTAGCTAGTGGTTCTTCCATCTCTTCCGGAATGCTCTCTGTCTGTCTCCTTCTCGGGAGTTCCTCAGGATTAAGTATTCACTACATTTTTTCCCTAGTATGTATCAATGATATTCTCTATATGATTTTTTCTTCTTTTTATTTTCCATGGAGGTCCTCTCTTATTGTCTCTGATTATTTAAAAGACCTTGTTTTATTTTTTTACTCCAAATTCAAACATTTATTGAGTACAAAGCTTCCAATGCCTCTTTTTTGTCTGGGTTTGCCTTCAGGTTTTTTCCTCGCCTTGCTAGCGCCTCTATTTCCCTTCAACTGTTAAATCATTTGTCCATAGCATTTTTTAAAGCTGGTGGCGTCAGCTGAATTATTTGAATTAATATGTTCAGCGAAAAATACACGTTTATTATAATTATTTATTATAATTTAACACGCATCAGTATTTTATTATAGGTCGTAGTATTTTGAGCTAAAATTTGTTTTATTGTTGAAATTTTAGCTGATTTAATTTTTTGACTTCCGCTCGTTGAAGTGGCTATCAAATATATGAATAAATAAATATTTGATGGGATTCAGTAGTTCTGCTGGGCAAGGCACCAGCCCGAAAAAGCGATCTTATGCCGTGGGCTCAAGTCCCACCGTAAGATCATGGTTGTATTTGTTCACTTTGCGGTGTCTTAAGTTCAAAAAATTTCTTGATAATCTGCGAAACGTTTTATTTCGTGAAAACTGGTGAGTTAACTAAACCATTATGATGCAAGTCGCAAGCTAGGTGGAGTTTCTTTCTCTGTTTATATCTTAGACCCTCTCAATATTACACACTTTCCTCTCATGTCGATCTTCATTTGGACATTGCAAAGTTATCATTGTTTTCCATACACAAACCAGACATAATTTTCCTTATAAGAAATAATAGTAATAATGACAAATAAGCGCTGGAGATGTTGAATCCGGGAAATCCGATATTTTCTTTTGATTAGAGTTTTATCGAAAAGGTAGCAAATGAAAGTTGCCAATAGAGCAAAACTCAAATCCTCTAGTTCACCAGCAACTCTAGTTTAACTGTGTTGTTCACAATATTGACCACTCGATGGCTGCCAATCTGTTATTTTCTCGCTTTTAGCGGTGGGAATACCTCAAAGACCAGTGTCTAACGATTGGCCGCCGATCTTTTCATCTTCAAAGCCGTATTGACTTTGCAGATTCTACTCTGTAATCATTCGTTTGATCAAATGGATATTTTTCAAGTCAATATTTTTGCTAAAGCTAGGTACTCTTACAAATGAGCTGTTAGAAAGCTGCGTCCTAATCTTTTGAAACCAAATTTCTTAAAACTTCTGAAATTCATCCAAACAATAACTTCGAGTTCGTTGTCTAAGTACTTCAACAATAACTATTTTTCCAGCTAGTAATTAACAATAATTTAACTCTAATACTTTCTATCCATTGTTATGTCGCTTCCTCAATCATTTTTGCTTCTGAAAAATTGGACACATGGCGTCTGAGCTCCAGAACACATCAGTAACCATCCGCAAATATATCCATAAAAAGCTCTTAACAATACATACCTGTCAACTTTCAACACTCAAACCACAAATATAAATCTCCAAACTGCATAAATAATCGTGGTTAATCAAATCTAAATAAACAGTTGATTAGGATGTAAAGTACGCTATAAAAACCCACCCACTGTCACTATGGCAGGTCCGTTGAAAAAACATAAATCAAGCGATGAATTCTTGGACAATCAATACACTTAATCTGAATTCGATGCGATGAGAAAAAAGATTAAATAAATAAAACGAACTGTGAAAAAAAAAATCGAACGAAATACCTCAACGCCACATCTATGACCGATCAACGATGAAATGATGAAAAGCAAACATATCATTTAATTTTATTTACACACGATCGTCATGAAGACCATTGAATCAAGTCGTCCAAGCTAAGAAATTTGCGGCGTGTACGGTAATCTCGGAGTTCTATTTCTAGCACGGAGCTGACAAAGTTTTGTGCTGTGTCAGCTCCTTGAGAGCGGAACTAATTTGATATTGAGAGGAGCGTGTGGCGGTTATCCGATCTGGTTTACTTTTCAAAGCAAATCGGTGGGTATTTGTATTTCAAGGTCGAACACCTTGCCAGGTTTCGAATGAATTAGAACGATCGCAACGAATTTTCGTCAACGTGTCAAGATTTTTGAGTGACGAGGTTGTTCAGGATCAGCATGATATTGTCCTTCAACTTGAAAATTTTGATGAGAATTCCATTTAAAACACTGGTTAGGTTAGAAAAGAAACAAAATCTGCAGGTTAATTTGATATGAACCAATAAAACAGACTACCGGAAATGTTAATTAAGATACAACCTACAAAATTCTTTGAAACTATTTCTAAAAAAAATCAACTTCTAGTCAGAGTCACTTGACACACCTTCATTTTGTCAATCCATTCAATTTCAACAAACTGCTTGGATGTATAACACGAAATTTCGAAGACGATTCTTATCTTCACCGATCAACTTCCAAAAACGATCGAAATTCCTAAAGGAACCAGATTATATGTAGCCGCAGCATCAGCAGCAGTCGCAAAAACTACAAACTTTGAGAATTCCACTGGCTTCATCTTCATCTTTCGATGGCTAATGAATTCTGTAAAAAAGTCGTTAACAAGCTGCACACGATATTCGAATAATCGAATGTCCCGTCCCGTGGCACCTATCCAGTGTGTAGTTCTAGTGCTCGAGCCCACTCGAAAAGCGAAAGTTACACAAGACGAGGAAAGAATAAGAAAATAATTAGTTTGCTAGGTGAATTCCAATAAACTGGCATCGATGGCTCGAAGGGCTTAGTAGATAACTTACGACCACACAAAACCACAGCTTTGCCTGATTAGCAGCCATATATTTATAAAGGCTCGAAACGAAGTGTGTTGTGCAGATTTATGCTGTTAGCCAGATTTCAGAAAGAGTTTCAAATCGGAGACGGGAAGCTGAAACCAACAAATCTGAAGACAAACTGCTGAGTGTCATTCAGATCAGATTTATGTGATGAAGAAAAAGTAGTCCAACCTGTTGGCTCGTACTTTTTCTAGTTTGTTTTTCTCGCGAATGCACTAACGACAAAAATTTCCCTGAATGGGTGGTCAAATGAATTTTGCCTTCACTTGCTGGTGCAGCTCGAATTTGAATTCAGTACTTAGTGTGAAGTGCATGAGTGCGAATAGTCGAGTACTGTCAATAACATCGTCCATCTGCATATACACGTATGAAAAAAAATTCGGAGAAATTCGCTTTCGATGAAGATGAATGGATGGTCGATTGCATGCGAAATTACTATCTCTAGTCAAAATACAAAAATCAAACAAACTGTGCGCAACGCAACATCAACAAAATAATCTTCACATTTAGTATCTTCTATCAAATAAATATGCGGATGTATCTTTTGTCAGACATATGATTGACATCCACAAACAATCAATGCGAATTCTGTTTGGAGTGTCGAATTACGTATAGATTCGAGTGCGGATTTTGATTTAAGGGAAAATGTCATGCTGTGCAAAATGAACTGTTTAATGTTTGATGAAAAATTTAAACCTGCTATAGATATTTACTACAGATGATCAAGAGACGAGATATTTTGCAGGCTGATTTATAGCTTGAAATTTAGACGACTTAATTTAATTAATTTTAAGTTTTACGAAAATGATTTTTTTATGTCTAGTTGATTCTGCTGTAGTATAAAATAAAAACGGGACAGCCCATATTATTCTTGGATGCCGAATCATGCTCAAACAACAATTTACCTAGATGTTTTGTATGCTCTTGTTTAGTTGCTCCGTAATTTTCCTGCTCTGCCTCAGTAACTCAATAATTAACTGCATTTATGCATCAGGAATCGACTTAGTCGACATGGTTCTGTATCCGGTGTACATATGACTTTTTCATTTACTAGGTAAATTAGATGGGTATATTTACAAGTCAAAAAAATTAATCCTTTGAGAATACCAGCTGCACACAACATTCGTAAATAATATGGTTCAACTTTTATTTAAGTGTAGAAGAGCTTACGAGCAAAGGATCAAGCTAGTACATCAGATGAAAAGCTGAATAAATCTGCTTTTCATGAAAAGTCATATAATAGTAGAGTTTAAATGTAGAGTTTAATCTCTATCCAAGTTTGCTCGTAATATTTTCCCTTACTGAGTAAATGATTTGAGTTTCAATCTCTCAAGTATGTCCTTGATATCAAAACGGAAATTTTTTTGCTACAAATGGAAAAATAAGCGACTTTAATATCATCAAACAACTTTGTTGTAAATGTAAATGTACTCTGTGTTTTGTCTTTGGATTTGGTGCCTACAATCACATAGGTTAAAAATTCAACGACTCCATCAGTCAACTAGAAAAGTCGATGTAACTGTAGTTTTGGTTGAGATGGAAAGGCGATGTGGCAAAATATGGGTTATCTGAAACGATTTTAAGAAAGAGAACTAGCGAAAGCCTCTGTGTGTTCAATATTCTGAGACTTAGACATGAATTTGACTCTTCAAAAATTCTTCTTTCCAAGGAATGCATATTTTAATACACACAGCTTAGCAGATTTTATCCATATATGCAATTATTCGCTTAGTGTTTATATGCACAAATGCTTCGAACAGGTTCTGCTCGCAAAGTTGTCAATCCATAACGATTCTAGTGTTCAACCCTCCGAACACATTATTTAGTAATTTTTTTTCACTCATTGCGTTAAATGAATGTTAACATGACCATATTAGGTCAATTTTTGTGCCTGATCTACATACAGATCAATTGACACTGATTGATTGGGTGCTATCAGTGTGATGTCAGTTTGTATCTGGTAAGAAGGTGCAGCTAGATGGTCAATTTTGACCGTAGACAGATTCAGTGAGTAGCAGACTACCGACGAGATAACCACTTGCTTAGAAATGTTCCATCCATCATCCAACATCCATTGTGCCAGTAATAGCCCTTCGCATTGGAAAGTTGTGACTTGAAGGCTATTTATAGGCATTTCTTTATTTTTACTTCGGTGTATTTATGTTTTGTAATGCTCCTGCCGGTGAAAATCTATGTACTTGGTCCGCATATGTAAAATGAATTTTTCTGTAAGCGTTATGGATGAAATAGCTCCCGATAGAGAACAACGACAATCGGAGATGCAGTCTAAACTTTCGCTTGTTGCAGCCGTTTGCTCCACACTAAACTAATTTTAACGTGTTTACGAAACATTCAAGTTTTCTTGAAGAAGTACAAAATCAATTTACAGCATCCTTTGTTACGGACAATATTTTATGTCTATTACATGTCATTCAGTACGTTACCTGATTGGCCGGCATGGTCACATCAGGCAACGAAACGATTCCGTTTCGGGACTGGAGACACGGACCACTTGGTTTGGAGCAAGTGGAGTTTTTGTTTGGTTGGAGAGTATGGTTTCAGGTTCAAATTTAAATCTCATTATATTGTGCCTCACGGATCCGGTTGATGCTGTGTTTACCAAAAGTCTAGATAGCAAGGTTGAAATTATAGTCTGAACGAACTCTAAGGTCATTCTTGCTACCTGAAGTGAACCACAAAAGCCGTTATTCGAATGAAACTCGGAAAATCATAGAGATTTTAAATAAATATACATAACGAACAATGATAAAGTTGCATGCGATGTACGTAAGAGTGGAGGTTGTATTTAATTGTGCTTGTCCTAATCACCTCAATAATATAATTGATCACTTTGAATTCGGACGAAACAAATTCGGTAGCCTATCAGTGTAATAATGGTGCGCATTTGGAAACTCTGGGAGGTTTTTGCAGCAAGCAGCATGAAAACTGTTTCCGGGCTCTATTTGCATGATCACCAATATGCTTCGTAAAACCTGGATGATGTGCGTGTGTGGAAGCTTCCGAATGACATTTTTGTAGAGTGCAGAGCGTTAGGCTTCGATTTTTTTGTTGGAAATTCTTCGTGCGTGGAGCCGAAGACGGATGTTTTTATAGTATCAAAGATTTAAACTTCTTTTTTAAATTTAGGGTTTTTCAACAATAGAGGGTTTTTCAATAATGATAAGAAATTTGTATTTAAATATATCACAGAATCAATGAGACATCAATATCGTTCATTTGATCACCGTGAACACGTTTGCAGCGATGGGTTTTTTGGAGCCAATTGTCCACCACTCTTCCACAAAAATCGGCCTGAGCGTAAGGAATTTCGCGTGCGATATTGTTCTTGAGCTTCTCTAACGTTGTAGGCTTGTTGACAATTCAAAAAAATCAAACGGCGTTAAATCGACTGAGTGTGGTGTCCATTGAACCTAACCATTTTTCGAGATAACACGGTTTCCAAACTTCCCTTTCAATAGAAAATTTGGGGCATTCCACATGAAGCGGACAGGTAAAAAATTTTGAGGTTTCCAATTTTAGTAATATTTGATTATGTTATACCTAACTATGTTCTCGATCCAGATGCAAAATGTTTTTACAGTATTAAGTCTGGTTCGCGAACTAGAGGGCTTTAAAAATTTGACCAACCGGCAGGTATACGCTATTTCGAATCACATTATCCAGTTTTAAAAAGTAGCTTAAAATAAATAAAGCACATGATTTAATGCTTTATATAAGGAGTGAAGACATTCAGAAGAATTTGTTTGTAGTGCGATTTTGCCACTAAAGTTACGTCAATTGTGTAAAATAGACAAACCCATGACGCTGTGCATTCAAATTTTTCCGTTAGTTTAGTCAGTGGCTTAGCAACTGCTAAATTAGACAAACGCGTTACAAGTGTTTTTTTTGTAGTTTTGTGAGATAATTTCGCTACAATTTTCAACATTGCACGGCAGCGAACTCCATCGACAGTAACATGGCCTTTATTTTCATCAACGAGAAATACCAGGGCTGTGGAGTCGGAGTCGTGGCTTTGTACATTTAAAGCGGAGTCGGAGTCGCAGTCGCATTCGACTCCGACTCCGCTTTAAATATACAGGAGGCACGACTCCGACTCCACAGCCCTGAGAAATACGGTCCAATCACACTTCCAGCATGATAGCCACACCACACGGTCACTTTTTTTGAATGCAATGGAGTTCTCTTTTTCTATAAAAAATAAACTGGACTTAATCATTCAAAACTAAAGATTTTGTTTCTCCATCTCTGCAAAAACACTGAAAGATCCACTCTCGATTCCGACACGCATAATTCGTAAAACTGCAGCCATTGCTACAGGACAAATTTAAATTAAATATAAACTTTTTAAGGTTTCATGACATATGCTCTTGCATTAGGCCATGTTAGCAGATAAATTTTCGCAAATTTTTGGTTAGTTTGGCATGGTTGCTAGCCTTGTCTCAGCAGCCCGCAAAGTGTAGAGTATAATAAGTTTGCAGTCCATTCTATTTGGAAGTTAGTAGTTTGCGAATTCAGTACTTTGTACAAAAAAGTTAGAACAGCATACTTTTATTGTGATAACATTTAATTAGGAGTGAAGACAATTTGAAAAGTGCATCAGATCTCAAACTTTATTTAGAAAAAAATGATTTATTTTAGGAAATTATTTCAGAAAATGAATAAGACTACATTTTCGAATTTTCAGTTCTTATCAAATTTAACCTGAAAATCAATGTGTACAATTGAGCAAACAAAAACAATCAGCGTAAATCATCCTCATCCTCTATGTGTGTTCCAAAAAAAGCCGCAAACATAATTCGAATTCAAAACAAACCAAACCAAACCATCTCTTTCGCATGGCAAATACGTACAAAGCTAAGTTTATTAAGCGAATTTGACTGGCATATTTACAGCAAAAACCCACATGTTTACATGATTAATTAAAACTTGCTGCAAACAATTCTAATCCGAACTAACTAGCACTCTCCTCTGCGAAACTTTCAGCCAGGGATGGATGTGTCGTGTCAATGACGGTGGCTGGCAGCGGCACACAGCACAAGTGCAATGACTTTCACAAGCCAAGATACTTCGACGAAAGGTGCAGACAACGAAGCCTTTTGTTCAAACATTTCATTAGGACATCATTCTCCTTGGTCTTTTGAGTCGAGATCTATTTTACGAGCACGTACTCGTATGCTTGTCGACAGCATACAACTGTTCCTAAACGGTGTGTGGAACATTTCTAGTACACATAAGTTTATTACCCTGTCTTCGTTTGAGGAGACCTCAGAGGAATCGATAAATGTTGATGTCAACAGCAGGCAGTGGGATGGAACTCCCTCATGGGAGATTTAATTATTTTGAGTGGATTGAATTTCGTAAGATTGAATTTGAGGCTACAAAAGTTTTGGAAGGTAAATTCGACAGTGATAACGAATTACCAACCCTGATGCATGCAGTGGGAAGTTTGTTCATATTGTCAGTGCTTGCTATCAATTCTGTTTATTTGATACACAAATTAGATCAGCACTTTGAATAATATGGATGGATCCTGGAATTTAGCCTTTTCTAGGAAATCGAACTTATAAACTTTATTAGATCGGATTTGATTTTGCAGTTCACCATTTCGGAATTATACTGTATTCATTTAGATACAGCTCAACTGCCACTAGTCTGCTGTCCAGCCATCTGTTTATCTTGTTGATTGTTTTCAGTGCAACAGACGAATGTACTTCGCTCACATGCAACTTTTCAGCAAGTCGCTCGTGTGCATTTTCATTTCCCTTACAAGCGGACTTAAGGTTCTTGCAGCCTTTGCAGCCGTATAGACAAAAGCTAGACATAAACTTTTCCTCCAATTAAAAACTGAGTATTTGTTGTCGTCCCGACGATGTTGAAAAAGTCGAAATGCTGCTACTGAATGTTTCCAGGAAGCTTGTTTGATAATATATTAATAATATATTATAATATTTTATATATGCAGACAGGAATACAAATTTAATATCTAATGATGGGGAAACAATTATTTCATTCTGGTTTAAGAGTATGTTCCATTGGGTTTTTTTTTATGGTAGACTACCTAGTGTATTGCAACTTAAAAAGTCAATTTTAATATTCATATCTTCATCGGTGTCTGCATTTTCATCTAGTAAGTTTGGTTTTTGCGAGTTTCAGCGATTTGAAATACTTTTTCTAGTTCTTTAAAATTCTGATTCTCATTAGTCCAAAGCAAATACAATTTGACGGAAATAGTTGTATATTTCAGCATCCTGGCATCATTTTGGTAAGGCTACCTCTTCTGGTAAAAAGAAGGGAAGGTAAAAACGTATCGGAAAAAATTTCTGAAAACCTTCAGTGGAATGACGATACTAGTTGCACTGAGTGAAAAAAATAATTGTTAGAAAAAACGAAAAACGTACTCAAACTGAAGATGAGTCCTAACTTGTTTTGTCTTGTAAACGTATGTATGTTCAAACAAGCATTGAAGAAACAAGAGGACGACATAGTTATGCATAGTTGACTTCATTCTTGTTTAGGTAGCCATCAACTGTATAGCTTCCTTTCGGTCTGGTTGATGCTCAGGTGCTCGTTTCAGCTCTCGGAAACGTAGCAATAAGATACATTGTCGGCTTTGATAGCTAGCAGCCAGTATCGACAGTGAGAAGGACATCTCGACTGCTTGTGCCTTCGTATATGTGTCCCTATGAAGCTTTACATGAATTGAAACGCAGGGGTATTGGAAATAAAGGAGCTTCCGGTCTCGTGTGGCACAATGATGGATCTTGATACAGATAAACATGTTGCTTTGTTGTGCTCGACAAATTCAATGCTTTTAAAGTGAGAAATTCATGACGTTTCAAATATTTTTGCAGTAGAGGTTGATTTAGCCTTAACCAATGTACTGGACCGATGAACATGGCTAAAATTTAAGGGTCAATAAGCATTGGGTTTTAATTTTCAGATAGTCGTAATTATTTCTGCATGTTTGTTTTATTGAGTTGGTAAATTGCTTTTTGGAAAGTTTGTCAGCTCAGTCAACAAAAAAGCGAAACGCTTGCAACAATAGCAAATAAAAGAAAGACTATTTATCTATTTATTTATTTTATTTTTTTTTAATTTAGAGATTCGTCTAATCCAGACTATACAAAATACAACAGTAATTTATCTTTCTCATGCGAAATTCGTTTAAATGATGTTGTAGACAAATGAAAATCAAAGATATAGTAAACCTCATTAAATCATCTATTTATTATACTGACTGGTTCAGTGTAACCACAATTAGGAACAACAAAAATTCACCCGCCTGACACCTTTGTCATTAGTGTTTAAGTTATGCTAGCCTATTAAGTAATTTGAGTCAATGATGCCTGCTTAAACTTTCGCGGGAAATAAATTTTTGTAATTTTGACATCGAAAGTTTGAGGGATCCATTCGTAAGAGATTTTGGTGGTCTTGATAAGAAGGTAGGTCATGAAAATTACCATGAAAATTCGCAAAGGCAAAAACGTATCTTTGCATCTTTTGAAAAGACTCAGTTTGGTCAATATAAACTTTTTGATACGGTACCCATACAAGACTTAACAAGTCTAACAAGGCTGCAAAAGAGGGTCTTCGTCAGGAAAATGGCGTTAAATTTAAGGCTTTGCTAAATTTCAAAACGATTTAATCGATGCGAATGATTGATTCAGTATTACTCAGAAATCGAATGCTTTCGCTGCTCTATTTAAAGGTGTGCTATAAAGTAACTATTGTTACATGATACCATCGCTCGTCATGAATTTTCGGAGGTGCATAAGCTCGGCCAGTTTAATTGCCTTCTCCTTCATCAGATCGCCGCTGACATGCAGATTCTTTCATGATATTACAGTAATTTTGTCAGGATTAATCATTGCAATCGTTAGGATTTCTGACAAGTTTGAACATTTTAGCGTCGTCGACATAAAGCAAGACAGAGTTAACTACAGAATGGAACCTACATGGTAAATAAATAAGGCAAACAGTGAAGAGCCCAGATTGCTACCTTGTGGAACACCAGACCTGGTTTTAATTTCTGATAAAGCACCGCGAAAAGATACACATTATCTTCGTCCAGAACGAGTCAATCCAGATCAAAAACAAGTTAGGGAATTAAAAGAGTATAGAGTGATCAAACTTACCAAAGACTTTCATCAAGGACTACAGAAAGCGAGATATGAACGTTATCTACAATTTTGTTGCTATCAGGATCAGAAGAGGAGATTAAAGGGTTGTTTGTAAACATGACGATATCATGATTTTTTGTTTGGAGCAATTAGGCAATCGTGTAGATCTTAGAAACAATAGACTTTGAAGCACAACCTCAAAAAACATTAGCTGAAATTTCATTTTTGATGCAAAGGTTCTGCGAGGACAGGAAGGAATGAATAATTTCAGTAAGTTGTTTCGATGTTTCACTGTTTCTTCACAATAGGGCTCAACATCTTCAGATTAAATTAACTTTATTCAAAACAAACTCTGGGTGCCTTGGCTTCTTTTTTTTAAAAAAAATGGAACGAACTGTGTAATGAGCTCCAAAAAATAGTAGCTCCCCTATTTTTTTTACTGGTAACACAAAGTGCATTCATCGGTGCTTAACATTTTCATGGCTTATATGGCGCATCCTCTTATGGGCCACGAGATGAATTACCTTTGGGCATTGTGCCCGTTTTTCAAATACATACAAGTATTCTAATTTTGATCAACACAAAACACAAATTCAAATCATTAATGTTAACTTTTTCGATGCTTATTGTCGCAACCACAGAACTTGAGATGCTAATGGAAGAACGAAACAAAGACTTGCCACAAAATGATTAGTAGCTCAGAATAATTGAAATAATTCTTCGGCATGCAATTCTTAGTAAAGGTTGCGCGACCAGACCACACTGCCTTCGCTCCGCAGTACGATAAAAAATAAACAAATAATACTAAAGCTTGCTTGACTGAATCATACAACTTGGTCATAAATCATGAACAATTCCAGGCGCACTTAAGAACTTTTACTTTTCCATTTCCCATTCTTGCCAAGCAACGAACACCTGGATTCCACCGGGCAGTTCTTATCCAACATTCAGACGAAGCCGTATTATACAACAACAATAACAACTTTCCCCCACGGGGCCCTAATGTCAACAGCAAACCTGACATTCATCTCGAAACTGCACCGGATTTCGCGATTTATTATAGCAATGCCGGCTTTTCATTGCGACGCGACGTAGCGTCTTCAACTACGTTTTCTTCTTCAAACTGCAACTAAACAACATTTCATTACATCAGTGCATCGCTTCAATATCTTGGGTATTGTTGCCATCGCGGGAACTTGAAGTGATTGCGCGGCGAAGGAGCTGCAGGGACGTGCAGTGTAGAGCTCGATAAAGTCTTTAAGTAGCGATTTTAATTAGCTCGGATATAAATCGTTATGGCGGCGGCATCTAGTTTACATCAAGTTTCTGGTTATGTTCACTCAACCGAACCAATCGAGGTTTCAGATGGGTCTTTTTTATACTGGCATCGAGCCGGACTGACTTGAGAGCTGAGCTCGTGATGGCAATGTCGACGAGCTTGAAGCCAATGCAGTGCATGAAGAAATTAAGCTTAGTAATGCTGATCTGGAATTATTTGCACAGAACAGTAAGGGCTGCTGTACACAGGTAGAACGTTCTGGCAGGTTAGGAATGCGGAAATGAGTTAATTTCAGTTGGTGTATTAATTAGCGTTCTCGAAAGCCTTTTACCACACTGTTCTCGAATATCCTTTAGTGTTGGCATTATGTTTCTAGTTGGAACGCAACTATGTTGGTGAAATATATGGATCCAATTTACTGTAATTGTCGAGTCATACAATGAAAAACGTCTAGCAGGTGGCTAAAATCCTCCGTTCTCTCATAGAACCAGCTTAGATTTATATCCTTGTTCGACTAGTTACCCACTAATTTGCTTCGAAGCAAATCCTGAATCAAAGAATCACTTCATGCCGTGGTAAAACACATGAGCACGCCACAGCTCGTCCGATAATAATAATTAAACTAATCGCTCCATGTATCCTACTTATAATCCAAATCCCTAGCTAACCGAATCACTGGTTTTTATCCATAATACGGTTGCGGTTACAGCATGCACAACTGTCCCGAGTTTGTTGTGTAGCAATCGCGTAGCAGCAATAGCAACGGCATCAGCGGCAACAGAAACGGAAAATCGAAGAAAAGTTGCTTGGAATGCTGCAACGAGTCCCGGTGAGCCTTGTTAGCTGCGTTGTATGAGACCAGCCCCAGCTCTACACCCCTAAGCCGGTTTCAGATTCTGGTTAGAAGTTTGTTTTAGTTGTAAAACTGTAACTGCAATCGAAATTACAGCATTTGATAAGTTGTAGCAGTTCTTTACGCTTTTCTCTTTTTCCGGCTGATAAAAAACTCATTCCTTATCGGGGAAAACCTTCATGGACAGCAAACTCTTGCATTTATCAATTGGTCGGGTTGGTTTGGAAGTCGAAACTGGTTAGTGGTCACATTGAGTATCTAGCGATTGAACCTATTCTGTATGGCGGACGGGACGTACGAGTAATACGGGTGTCCGAGAACAGGTGGAAAACGACGAAACTAAACACGCTTCGATACATGTACATTTGAGTAATTGGTTTTTAATTAGATTTTCGATGATAGGTCAGTGCGAACTAATTTATAGAGATCGAATTCGTAGACGTTTAATGCAGATAATTGGCTAAATGAGGAGAATAACATGTCAGCACAATCGATTAGTATCTGATAGCGGATCTTCATAAGATTTAGTTTCAGATCAGTATGTGATGTTGCATATATTTACATAAATTGAATGGAAATGTCGGTTAAAAGTAGCAAGATTTAGGGATTTGAATTTTGCGCAATTATTTCTAATGGGATTACTTGTCATGAGGAAAAGTAGATCCCACATCAATTTCAGAGTTCCTGCATTCTTTATTTCATTAACATGCTTGTATCAGAAATATTTATGTATCAGAAATTTGCTAAAGAAGTACCTTACCGTATATTAAAATTCATCAATCTTTCAGTTTCTTATAATCTTCCCGAATTAGATATTTAATAGTTTGGGCATCATTTAAAAATTAATGGTGCCAGTGTCAATTAACTTCAATTCAGTTTGATTATTTTCCATAAAAACTAGCACGGACATTCGGTACAGAAAAATCAAATTAAACTCTCCCAATGATAACAGTAAAACTATGGGCACAGAAATGTTGAATAAAACTCTTCAAAATAGTGCATTTATAAGGGAAAAGTTATGCGACGGCCGACAATAAATACCTTGTTAAGTGCGTTTTTTTCACAAAAGCTACATTTATGCAAAATACTTTCATGATAGAAGAAAATATGCTGTTTAAAACTGTGAAGTTTACACAAAAACTGATGATGATTCGCTCTGGCTAAATTTCAAACTTTTATTCTCATGTTAATGTATCGAAAATTAAAAAAACCTGGAGATTACTTGGTTTTTAACGTCCGAAAGAGTATTGAGAGTTTAGATTGCGCCATCTATTGCAATTTATAGGTTTTTCCTCGAAAGTCCGTCTTGTTTTCGTCACAATCGTTAGCCGAAATTTTTGATTTTGATTTATCTTTAGTAAAATTTCTATGAAAATTGGTACTGCATACTAGGCTTTTTGAATTCAAAAGTTAACATTATCTTTACTTGGACCAAGAACATTTTGTTGCAGCAAACCAACAACAAAAGCAAAACAAATCTAAATAAAAGTTTATCTAAATGGAGATTAAATATAAAAAGAATTGAAATCTGATCTGAATTAAATAGTAAATTGAATAAACAGTTTCGTTTTTAAAAGGCGCCATGCCTTTTATTCAAATTTTAAGTGAAATTCATAAACAAGCAACAGATGAAAACAAACGGAAGGGAGACGACACGAGTAAAATAAATAAATATATGAAAATCTCCAAATATTTCTCAATCTCCACTCAAATTATAGCAACTTTGCCTTGAAAATAAAAATATGATAAAACATTATTTTTTATTATAACTTAATCAAACGAATTAAATTGTCAAGACACTTAACAAATAATGCGAGTAAATTAAATTTACCACCACTCATGATAAAAAAAAAGGATCCCACAATGTAATTATGCCAAATTTATTGCCCATTACATGTTTTGGCTATTTATGGAGAGACTTCACCACCCAATTTGGATAATTGGAACCCAATAAAAGGCGGAGCTAACTCTACAATCTTTTTTTTGCGACCAGGACCATCAGGGCAAAACATTCGAAAATATATAGTATATATAGAAAATATATAGAATATCTACAGTGGCTCACAGCTTATTTGATACAGTGACTATTTGAAAATGCAAATCACTGTAACTTTGAAATTAAGAACCCTATCCAACAAATTTAAACGTATTTGACTAGATGCATGTTCAGCAAATACAATGCAAACAAAAAAAGTTCCAGCAATATTCTTCGGCGTCCGGTAAAAGAGAAATACCACTGGCGCAGAAAAATTGCAGCTCACAGCTTATTTGATACAGACACTTCAATGCGAATAAACTTCTATTTGTCACGCCGTTAATCTGTCTTGTTTTTGTTTCTTGAATTTTTGATTGTGTTAGACATTGGCTTAGGTAATTTTTAGCAAGATCTTGTAAGCTGAAGTGCCAAAATGAGCCAAAATTGTAAAATGGGTCATGGCTCCACAATTGAACAGCGCGAGTTGGTATTAAACCACTTTAAAATAGGACAAAGTGTTCCAAAAATTGCTGAAAGTGTGAGTTTGAGTGTCTCTACAGTGCAGCACATAATTGAGCGCTTCCTACACGAAAATCGGGTAGAAAATAAGAGGAGAAATGCGCCAAACAATATTTTCACCGTATCCGACGAACGATACATTGTAAGGAAAGTGAAAGCAAACACAAAGATTTCCGCTCCAAAATTGGTAACTGAGGTTCATCGTGAATTAAGGAAGTCATGCAGTGCTGAATCCGTCTGACGAGTGCTTCGCGACCATGATTTCAGGGTCCGAGTAGCTCGTAGGAAGCCTTTCATTTCCAAAAAAAATACAATAAGCCGATTTGCCTTTGCCAAAGAGCATGTGGGAAAGCCATCCGCGTTCTGGAATACGGTTATTTTTGCGGACGAGTCCAAGTTTAACATTTTTGGCTCCGACGGAATGTTATACGTCTGGCGCAAGGCAAACACTGAGCTAAACAAGGAGAACCTCAAAGCTACTGTGAAGCATGGTGGTGGTAATGTGATAGTTTGGGCCTGCATGTCCGCAGCCGGAGTCGGAAATTTAAAGTTTATTGAGGAAGCAATGAACCAAACAAAGTACCTTGATGTACCCAAAAACAATTTGCTGCAAAGTGCTAAAAAACTGGGTGTTCGCGACCAATTTCGGTTGTACCAAGACAACGATCCAAACCACAAGTCGGGAATTGTGCAGTCCTGGCCAATTTGGGATTGCCCTCATTTGATGTCTCCGCCGGCACAGTCACCAGATATGAACGTCATTGAGAATCTGTGGACTTTGTTGGATAACAACATTAGAAAACACAAGATTTCTAATAAACAAGACCTGATGAAAGCACTGCTAGAGGCATGGCAAAAAATTACTCCTGACATCACAAAAAAACTCGTTGATTCAATGCCGAATGGGCTCCAGGCTCTGCTTAAGTCTAAGGACTATCATGCAAAGTATTGAAATCAACTGGAAACCTCATAATTCACAACAATTTTAATGTTTAATCAAACTGTATCAAATAAGCTGTGACATGAAATTTGTTATTACTTTTAGTTTTTTTGTTTTTTAAGATGTAAAACAGCAACTTTGTAACAAATATAAACTTGTTTAATAAACAACAAACAATTGCCTTCAAAATGGTGTTCAAATTTTTTTGATATTGTTATTATGTTTTGAGTTATTGCAACTTAATTTTTTAAAGAAGCACTGTATCTAATAAGCTGTGAGCCCCTGTATATGGTAACTTTCGCCCTTTTTCTGTTTTCCCTTTTTTCTTTTGAAATTTCTTAGACGTGTGAACGCATGCCGATTCAGGCTATTTTGACACAATAATCAAATTCCAGCTCCAATAGCGTATAGTAAGAGTTGTTGCGATTGAAACGCACAAATTTATAAAACAAATTCATAAATCATACATTGGTACTTCATTTGTAAGGTGCATTGAAATTACCGTTTCGTATGGTATGTACGTAAGCTAAACAAGACATCATCATAGCACATTCAAACGGTACTTTTCAGTTCGTACCATTTAAAAATATTTTTTTGTAAAAAGGTGGAATTAAATTGGGAAGATAAACAAATTTAAAGAGGACTTAATGTTATAAAATTTTGAATAGTTCGAATTTGAAGAAATTGAATTTGTTATTGTTCGAGAAAGAAATTTGTTTGTAAATAAAAATTGGATAAGGAACTAAACGATATTTTTTATCTGCTACACACCTCAATTATTCCTTTTCAGAATATTTTTTTTACGTTATTCGATTGCATAAGTTTGTGGAACACATTTAGTTTCCTTTTTACAACTCAATTTTTTTGAATTTAATTTTTCTTAGGTTCTTTTTTTTGGTTTAAATTTTTATAAAAAATGTAAAATGTGCTACTGAATTGTTCATTCAACAGATGAGTCTGTACGAAAAAATTTAAATAATACTCTCATTCTTTCGATATTTAGGCACCTTGTTTGCTTTATTCATATAACCAAATGAAAAAAAAACTTTAATCATCAAGTCTATATTTTGGTAATATAAACTTAATGATTTATGATAGTTTTTACCGTTAGAGAGCTTATTCTTCACGTTAATTTGATTCAGATACAAGACCACCCATGATCACGACATTATTATGTGCATTCAGACCTTATTTGTAAGCTGATGACATTTTTATCTAACGGAATGACTAATATACAATATATTTTCCTTTATTAGGTAGAAAGGTGCTTGGTGATTTTCACAACAATGTCAATTTGGCGATTTTTTACCCATAAAGAAAACAGCATGGCATTAGAATAACATGGTGAAATTGTGATTGTTTTGTAAAATGGTGATTGCTTGACAAGGAACCAAAGAAATACTAGTGAGCAAGACGAGTGGAAATTCGATGTAAGGTCATGTCACTGACTAGTATTAGATATTCATTTGAATTCGGTTGGAAAGAAAAATGATCTCAATAGTAGTTCAAAGTCTAATATAGATACATTCAAATAAATCTCTTGGCTCTCGCAAAAAATAGTCCCCTTGTTATTCAAAAGATTTTTTTGATACAGTGACTAATTAAAGTTAAGATATCTTTAACTTTTTGGCGGCGGTGGGAATTTTAGTGAAGTTTTAGGTACCCCTATAATTTTATACAAGGCATATTTATGTTAAAAATAAGAACAGGATATGAAAAATTATTATATATTATTTTTGTCCATGATAAAAAATTGAAATTATGAACCTTATGTGAGTGGTGAGTGCCTAAAAGTAGGCAAGGAGTTTTCCGAATTTCGGATAGTTATAACTTTTGACAAACAGATTGAATTATCGTGAAGTTTTCATAGCGTATTGATGTTGACTGTTGAAAACTATACACACACACATGGACTTTTAAAACTATGCGGGTAGCTTTGTAGCTACGGCAGGCACGTTAAAAAATATTCTCCAAATCATAGACCCTCCTGAAAATCTATTGCTTTTTGAAAAGAAATTCAAATACACCACTACACCACAAATACACACAATTTCTTTTGCCCATCATGTTAAATTGAAATTTTCAAAATTCCGCGTTGCACAAGCAGTGCTATCTATCACCAAATTACCGCTATTTTCAGCACTCGAAACTTCTCTTGACGAGAACCAACGACCGGATAATCCGATCAATATCGTTATAATTCGATCAATATATAATGTACAGGACATGTAGGTATTAACTAGGACCTGGTCTGATAGAAGTGATTTTGAAATGCAGGCAACCCGGTGGCAGAGGTGCCATTTTGAAAAATCATCGAGAAAAAGAAAATCCTTTTTGGCATATTACTTCCGATTCAGCGAACAAATTTTAACCAAATTCACACTGTAGCTGGATTATATTTTAAACCATATTTGGTAGAAATTTGGTTGAACAATTTGGATAGAGCTGCCAGTTATGGTATTTTTTGTCCCTTAAATCCAGTAAGTTTGCTCAGCAAAATAAAGTTTTTTCTCTCCAATTTCGGAGCCAGTCATGAAATCAAAACGAAAATCGTGTAATGCTTCAAATACATATTGGCCCAAAATATTGGCCAAAAATCAACTCAGGCTAGGAATGAGCCCAACATCAGCCCAGCTCGCACCAAGAGGGTGTACACATATTGGCCATAGCCTCTCTTGGTCTTACTTGGGCCAATATGTATTTCCTACATAAGAGTTCGTAGGAAAATCATGAAAGGTCTGCCTGCTGTGGTAATTTTTGTAATTTTTTAACATTTATTCAGTAAGCGATATTTTCAAATGTCAATGATTTCCAAATGGGAACAACAAATATTTAGGTTTCAAAAATTTGAAAAGTATTGCAGGCGGTAGCCCTAAAATTCTTACCAAACTAGAAGAGATCATCGAAATAATGACCCTCAATTCCTAACCAAACATTCAAATATTTCATATTATACTAGTCTGAAGATCAGATTTCCGTATTTGAAATGCTTCCAATGGTTCAATATGATTTTCCCATTTTGTCAGCAAATCAGAAATAAAGGGTCAAATTAAAGCGAAGACAAATCCTTCATCCTCGGTATTTCTTGGTCTGATCCCTCTTAATTTGCATTTCATACCGTACTTCTCAAACTTATTATTCTACTCAATCAATACTTTTCTCTACATATTCATCACTACTTGTCTCTATTCTTACAGTACCGTTAGACAATTTTATCACAAATATTAGACCAACTCAAAGAATCCTAAATAATTTTTTCAACCACATATCTATACACAAATACAATTTACGAGCTTCAAAACAAACAATGATCACCCCATGAACACAACCATAACCTAAAAATGTCTCAATTTAAAGCCTATAGTATATGCAATATTTTCGTTCTGAATGATCCAATATCGTCATAAACACATATTTTCCATTCATGGACATTTATAAATTGTTACAACTTTGTTATTCCACCGTGGCTGATTGATAGTTATATTATTCATAGAATTCAATTTTATCACCCCGGACTACATCTACGTTTAGCTCGGATTGAAATATTTAGCTAGATTTGCGCGAGCCGGCGAAAAATCTGAATTTCAAATATCGAGCGTGGCCAATGGCACCGAAATTATAGCTGTAGATTTGAAATTGAGTTCAATATGCATGCGGCGAGTGTTGCGTGTTTGACAAGTTTGAATGAATGATTTTATAAAGACTTTTGTGAAAATCTATTGAATTAAGTGGAAATCAATTATTTCGCACGGAAATCTCAAAATCAAGAAAGAAATTAAACTTGAGTTTTTCGAAAACAGTTTGAATGGCGGAAATTTACAAAAACACATTAAATATTATTTAGAGATGACAGAAGCAAAATTTTGTCGGCGACTTCGTCTTGGAGAATCGTACTTTGAATAATTCGTTTTCATAGTATTTAAATAAACTTTGTTCTATTAGAAAAAAAATCCGTCTTATGTCAACCACATTTCGATCAAAATCTCGATTCTAGGCAGTTAATTACTCTGCATTCAAATTAGAGATCATAAATCTAACCTGTTTCGCCTTATGTGCTCTCAAATGTCACTAATAATTCTTTTACCTCATAAAATCCATAGATAAATCAGGAGACAGCCACTGAAATATTCACGACGTCCAAGACAAGGATCTTTGCAATCAAAATTCGACAGAAACTATAAAAAAATCGGAAAAGTTTTTGCATATTCAAAGTTTTAAAAAATTACATTACACGAAGAAATGACAGTGCGACGAAAACGAAACAGCGAATAGACAAATTGTTTAAGAGAAAAGAAAAAATACCATTTGAAATATACATCGTGTCCCTGAACAGCGGTTGTTAGACATCCAGAATACCTTCGGCGAGAATTAAGAGAATAGCTTTAATGACGAAAAATGACTATAATTATCTAACTGGCAAACTCATATAGCACACTGCATTGAAGCATTTTCACTGATTCGATTGCAAACTTAATTAGTGTGCTTATTCGGTGAGAGCTCGGAAAATAGATTTTAATTCCTCACCAACACACCTGGATCTGTTATGAAGCTATAGCTGTGCACTACTGTCCGATGCATGCCAAATAATTAATCTGGTAAATCAGGTAGATCCAAATCGACCCAATCAATCAGTTTATCAACTCAATAGACAGGTAGATATTTTACCATAATGGCGCCACACCAAATCGTTAGTGGTTTTATGGTTATGTTCGACCTTTGTTTATTGGAGCATGGTAGAATTTCGAGATATATTTGAATTTGGTCTTGATCATAGTTAAATTTCAAACTAATTATACTTGTTAAATAGTGGCTATTTTAATCATTCGTGGATTAAAGTGAGCTTGGAGGGTTTTTGTGTAAAATTCTATTTTAAATTGCCGTCGCTCTTTGATGAATACAATCCCTAGGTACAACGAAAATGTATACCAATAAATATTTAGAGGTGCGAAACTATGGGAGCATTTTATAAATTTACTTTTTCTATTTATCAATTTAATTTCACAATCATAGTCCGTTAAAGAAAAATTTGGGCAATAGTCATTTTCAATCGCTTTGATTTTAAATAGCGGACTTGGTGATGGTGAGTCGCCCAAGTGGAATCATATTGAGATATTCACTTAATTTGATTTTAAACTTTTCTTTTTAGCTTATTCCGCCAGTAAAATCGATTCTTCTCGGGCTCAATTCTCTTGGGTCGTACTCTCTATTCGCATTGATTTGTGCTCCAACTAATCCTAGGAGGCCAATCAGGTCCTCCGTTCTATTTGAAATACCGTATGCTCGTACTGACACTTTCTTCTACTCTCCCGTTTTGCGAGTTTTACACACTCATAACAGTCTTCTTCCACATTCTATTGCCATCTTCAAAAATATGGTTCGTAGTAAAAATTTTATTTCTAATTAATTAATTTTTTTTTCTATTCTTGTTTATAATGGATTCCTTCTTTTCTTTCTTGGTCTACTTAATTTTACTTTATTTATAAATACTTCAATTATTATCTTTTATACATACTTATACAGGGTAATTCATTATGAGGTTTGATTTTCAATAGGTTTTTTTGTTTTCACAGATCACGCGTGACTCCTGTCAAACTTTAATGTAATTTTTATTCAGTATTGTTGGACAAATTATCATGGCAATGATATGAAAATCCGCTGTTTTTTCGCGAAATTTTGTTCAGTGATGAGGCGCATTTTTGGCTCAATGGATACGTCAATAAGCAGAATTGCCGTATTTGGGCTAATGAACAACCTGAAAAGCTTCAACAGCTACCAACCATACAGCCCACAGAAATGCACAGTTTGGTGTGGTTTGAGGGCCGGTGGAATCATCGGTCCATATTTCTTTCAAAATGAGTCCGGTCAGAACGTAATTGTCAATGAGGATCGCTATCGCACCATGATAACGGATTTCCCGCTAGCTGAAATTGAAGCCCGTGGTATCGGTGGGCTTTGGTTTCAACAAGACAGCGCTCCTTTGCATGCAGCGAGAGAAACAATGGACTTATTGAGAAATAATTTTGGTGAGAACCTGATTTAACGTTTTGGACCAGTAAATTGCCCGCCTAGATCGTGTGATATCACACATTTAGATTATTTTCTTTGGGGTTACACGAAGTTCCTGGTCTTCAGGGATACGCCAGCTTCAATCGACGCTTTAGAAGGCAATATTACTCGTGTCATTCGCGAGATACCGGTCGCAATGCTGGAACGCGTCGTCCAAAATTGAACCCTCAGGATGAACATTTAAATGAGATAATCTTTAAAAATTAAATGTCATAGATTGTTCTTTCGAGTCACAATAAAATTTTTACTATAGAATTCAACTTGTTGCCTTTTATTTGAGATTGAATACCAAAATCACCCTATACATATATATGTTTGCTCATTAACTACTTATTTTGTTTTTATTTTTATTTTTTTCGCTTCTAATTAATTTTATTTTCTATTCTTTTTACAATGGATGCTTTCTGTTTTTTGTTCAATTGATTTCACTTTATTTAATTACCACTTATTATTTATTACTATTACTACTTATTATTACTATTATATTTACTCATTTAATTCTTCCTATTTTATATTTTCATTGTATTCTATATGTTATTGGACAGATTTCTTGTTGAATTGATTATTCGTGTTTGTTATGGATTTTGTCTTTTTTTCTTTTTTAATCATTTTTATATACTTATATTTATATTTTCTTATTTATTTATTATTATTATATTTTATCATTGTACCCAATCTGTAATTGGCCAGTTTGCCTTTTAAATGGAATACGCACCAAATAAATAAATAAATCATCTTATTAATGGCCACTTAGTATGAAAGAAAGTCAGTAATCAATCACATAGCCATATAAAATCCATGTCAACATTTGTTTAGTAAAACCCTTTAAATAGTAGGTTAGCAGTCTCAGGAAACCACTTTCATTTAGTTAAAAGCAAATACAGTGTGAACGAAAAGGATGTCTGTGGGTAGATATTTGTTCCGAATGAGCCGTAAAACCCTATTGTTAAAAACGCCTGAATGTAACGACAGCGTCCTACTACGTTTAAAAGGAGATGGAAGTACAACAACAACAGGACCATATGCTAGTATGCAAAATATATTTTTGTTTGAGCTGTGAATTTTATCCTGAACATAATGTTTTATATCCAGGAACAGAAAAATGGTTGTGAAAAGTATGCAAATATGTTGGATGTGAATAAATAAAAACCCTAATATATAAGCGTCAAGTAACGTTGATAATTTCTACTATAGAGAAATAGCGAAAGCAATAGTTGGTGAATTTCCCCACATAGAAAAAGAGGGAGTTTGGCGCGTAAAAATGGGTATGTTATGAACAAATCAAAACAATTAGAGCAATTGTTGTTTGACTTGGGTAGTGTTACAAGATCAACAATGATCCTAAACCACTTGTACATAATAATCTGTTCGGAGGAGTAAACGGAGGTGTTTTAGTCTGGCCTTTGATTCAAGAGGTTGGTTCAAAAGCCTCTTTTGGAAGAACAATCAAGATGCAAAATTTTATATGGGCACTGCGATGCCAAAATTTCAATGCCGTAAAACAGAAAAAAGTTTCTTTTTTCGAAATTTCACCCTCTGGGACTATAAAAAGTTATCAGCGAAATATATACATTCCCCGTCCTAGAATGGAAAATAATCTTAATCACATTATGAAAAACACCTCAAATGCTAAGGAGCAAATAAAAATCCTAGGCAATGTTCTTATTTCAACGCTAGAGTAAGTTTAAGAGGATGTTTTCAAGAGGATTTAGCTCTATGCCACTTGGCTTACTCTGTTGGTACTCATACTGATTCTTTATACAAATTCATATTTTCAATGATATTTTGTAACTTGAATTGTCGCATATTATCAAATACAGAGAGAATTTAGAAATGATAGCTGCCCTCATGCTTTAAATAAACGAAAATAACCATATTTTTGTTAAGAATCGCATAAAGCCGATATGGTTATAAAGTTCAAATAAGGTGGAGTTTGTCATGCTTTGTTACTTTTATCAATTAAACATTTATTTTGGCATATTTTCGAACACCATCATTTATCGTCCTCAAAAACATGTACGTGCACATATCTGGTTTTATTTCGACACACATTTTTCGAATTCGGTAAACTATTGTTTGTTGAAATGAAAAAAATAATTCACATACTCATGCATTAATGCTAAAAAGGACCTCAGCTGTTCTTTTTTTAACACGTTCCCTGTCCTGAACAAAACAACGAAATCCTGAAATTTGTTCATATATGATTCTATAAACACCCCAAGCATAGAAAAATATTGATAGACTAAATAGAAGTAGGTGATTCTTACCTGAAACACATATGGTTCAGGAGCGTTCACAGACTTTTTAGTCGCTGAACGCTCATGAACCATATGTGATTCAGGTTAATGTTTTGGTTTTTCTCAATGCAAGTTGTAGGTGTCCGCTGAGCGACATATGGCTCATAAACGTAGCTGTGCATTCCAAAAGCTCGTTTCCCGAGCCACATGTGGTTCAGCGGACAGGGAACGTGTTAAAGAACAAAAATCTTAAATTTAACCAACATATTTTAAATTTAAATTCATGCGCTTTACTCATCAAAATTCACATCTCGTGCCCAAAAACCTTTCCGCGCTATATCGGGAAGTAGGAAGCAGATAACTAATTAACACGTTACCAAATATGGGAGTGTTAGTAAGGAATGTATATAATAAAGTAACCCACGACAACCTTTTGTCAGGTTAGAGGTTGAAGCTGGCAGAGAGCTTCATTCATACATTTACAATTAATGTGAGTACGAGTGTGGATTGATTAGTTCCACAACTTACTTTACCCCTGATATAAATCAGTTAACTATTTAGAGCTAGGTCCACTCAAAGCTCGATGAGTGGGCTCTTGTCCAAACGTGGATTCGAATCAGGGAACAAACACACAAGAAGCTGCTCTACCCATTAGATTTCTCACGCTTGAAGGAATGCATACTGTTAAATAAAGGAAAAAAAAGCCAATACTTTGTCCTTTTCACCCCTTAGTCAGCGTGTAACACTGATATGAGAGTGGATAAACCCTTGTTTATTCCCAAAATTCTTATTTTCTAAAAAAAATCTTTTTTTCTGTTTAAAAATCAGACAGCGTGTGTATGCTATGAACATTTTTAATTCGTGCCTAACAAGTCAAATATAATATTTTACTACGTCCTGATTTACTTTTTGTTTCAGCTCATTAGGGTCGTGACAACCACTTGAAGCAGGTATGATCTGCGTAGATAATATATTTAGAGTTTCATTCCAGACTGTCGAGGCTTTGCACGTATAATAAATAAAGAGCAGGACCTGGTATTGAACCCTGAGGTATGCCTACATTGTGATATTTGGCCTCCATTAAATTGGTTGCTGATCATGCGATTAGCTAGGTTATATTGAATTAAATTGTAGTCTTTACCGCTAATACCTAACCCAGCGAAAATATCGCTAAAAATATTTTGATCTACAGTGCCAAACTTTTTTTTCTAGGTCCACTAAAATATTTGCAGCATAGAGAGTTCTGTCGAAATTAGAATTAATGTGGTGTTGCACATCTGTAAGAGCTGCAGCGGTGTTACTTTCAGCCAAGAAACCAAATTGGTTTTGTTCAAACTCTATTGTATTGTTAATGAATCGCAGCAGCCTATCATTTAATAGTTTTTCAAAGATTTTGCTGAAAATACTCTTTAAAGAGATTGGTCTGTGGTCATCAACCACCCTTTAAAATTAGAAAAATAAGCATATTTCTACAAATTATCATTGGTTATATAGGTAATGTGGGGAGCAATATTATTTTTAATACTCTTTAAGTCATCAGATTTAGCTTTACTAAATCCTGGTGCTACATGGACTAGCAATAATTCCTGTTGTTTCTTCTACCGTAGTTGGTGTTTAAAAAAGGTTCTCTCGTTTATCCTTTTTGTGTTCCCAGTCATATTTGATTAGTTTAACTCCTTATTTATTATCGTACCAATGGAAAAAAAATAATTTAGTTTTGTTAAATTCATGGATTTTATTCTGATTGGTTGCTAAGAATACCCCACACCTTATTATTGTTTCTATTTGCATTGTTAATTTTTTTTTTGATTACATCATTCTTTTTATTTATTTGAACTTAACTTTTGTTTAATACTTTTTATGACCTGTTTATTTTTCTAAATGGAGTGCCTGCTAATCTAATCAAAAAGACTGCCATATACACATCTGCTTTTCCTAAAAATGATGTTTATATTCTGATATATCCTTTTCGAACTTCATTTAAGTGCATTCATTCTGCTTTGCAGCCCTCCGCAGCTTGAATATTGAATTACTTGCATTAAAACTAATAAAAGCTTGCTTGCATTAACCTGTGATTTCGATTAACCTGTAATTTCGAACAAGTCTGTATGATTTATAGTAAACGAAGGGTAAAGGTGGTTAATTAATTTAGCAATAAGAAACAAGGTAATATTGATTAAATTTTAATTCAAGCAGATTATAATTTCAGTGTATACTTTTTCAATGTTTTTCAAAGTTGAATAGTGTTCAAAATCTCCAACGGGGAATAGGATTATTTTTTAAAATTCATATATGACCAAGAGCATTTGACAAACCATCTGCTCAGAATGAAATTTCCAGACGAAAATAATTAAAAAAAAAATCTTTTAACGCTAAGGTTATTCAGAAATTTTCCAGTGATTTAGAATATGAAATATTACCCTGAAAACAATAATCTAACAACCCTCGGATACTTGGATCTCCGAATTTAATATTATGAAAAATATGTTAATTTACAATGATCTATTTAAAAATCTATTATATCGCTTCCGAAAAATTTAATTTAAGGGGGATAGCCACTGTGACGGGTCAAAAAAAAATTTATGTTTGCTTTAAATCAAAATTTATGCATTTAAAAAAGTGTGTATAAAATTCTAGATCAAAATTCTGAAAACTTTCGGAGTTATAGTCAATTAAGTGAGAGCAGGTTTTTCATGAGGTACATGATTTTAGAGTAACGCAAATATATTAAAAACTTCACGCGCGTTTTTCTCAAAACGACTTTTTGTAAACTGGCCGCATCAATAACTCAAACAAATATCAGCCTATTTACATTTTTTTTTGTTTTATTCGACTTTATAGTGGCTAATGTTGCGCGTAGCCGATTTTTAATGTTTAAGGTTTTTTAAGGCTGTTTGAAACCAAAACAGGGAGAAAAACTCAGTCGGTTCTTTCAAATCAAAATGAAACAAATCAGCTACGTACAACGATAACTACATTTATACAGATCATAATGCAATTTCAATTTGTTTCTTCAGATGACCCGTTTATAAGAAATCGATGCGACTATGCTGGGGCCTTTTTTTGGGGTTCGACAAGAAAGCTAATAACTTTGTATTGATTCGATATTTTTTAATAAAACCTTTGGATAATAATCTTCAATGTTAACTTAATAATATAAAAAACTCTGATCTTCAAACTCTTTTATTTTCCCAGTTAAAAAACTACCCGAAATTCACATATTTTTTCGGCTGCTATCCTCCTTAACTTTATCGAGCGAAAAAGAAAAAAAAATCCATATCAATGTTGGATAGTTTCTTGTGACACCAGCACATCTATAGGAACAGTTTGCTTCAAAACAGCCTCTCCTAGTACTTATTCAGCCAAAAAGTATTTATTTTAAAATAAGAACAAAAGCGATTAATTCTTTGAAATAATGCAAAATATGAACGTCTTATGATGGAATCACTACTTTCAACATCAAATTATTCAGCGAACGGCGAATTTACAAATTGAAGAGTTATCTGTTGACAACAACACAAAAGAGCGCTTCGTGTCCTACATTCAAAACGCGAGCAAGAAGCAAAATGCAAGAATGAAAGCAGCGAAAAGGAGAACTTATTTGCATCAAATCCGTGCGAAAAACTAAAAACGAAACTATGTAAGGAGACGAGTATCCATTCTTTTAAACAAGTTTTTTTGTAATGTTTTGCAATTACCTGCTAATAGTCTCACCAAAATTAAACTGGCAATATCAAATGGTCTTTGGGAGCACTATGTTAGCTTGAATTAATTTCGTTCTCAGTCAATGCATGTGCAATCATTTTAAAGCAAAGTCTGATAAAATTTGCAAAAACAACCTTGGAGAACTCTTATCAAACTAAACGACCGTTCAAAATTCCTTACTTATGCCCACATCTAACACACATTCCTCGAACACAACACGATATTTTCGAATTAATTTTAATTTCGCATTTCATAGCAACTCCGCATTTTTAATATCACAATCACCAGCATTTCAATTAATCCAAGACAGTTATAAACACTTCCTCATGTCTTTATCATCGCACTTGTTCGAATTAATCAACACTTGATCAGCACTATCGCAACCAACCATGTCGTCAATGACAATTTAAAACCACCAGCGCATCAAAATAACAATCCTATCCAACAACAACTTGCTTTCGTTCACAACACTTCTGTTTTATTATCATTTCGCCTCGTAATAATTACTACCGCGGAACAATATCAAACCAACCCGTCTTTGTCACCAATTAAACCGATCTCGGCAATGACTAAGAAGCAAGATCATTGCCACGATCATTTTTCTTCGACTTAACAAAACATAGCGAGCACATGTTCACTAACTATTGCATCAATAGCGACCGGCACCAGCCCCAAGTCAACTCGCCATGCTGATCCCTTATGGGAATAATGAAGCAATTAACATATAGGCTACACAGCCCATGGACATGCGTTGCCTAAATATGATAAATATGACAGAAAGTATCTTTCATTCAAATTTTTAACATGAAATCTAAATCTATTGAATGGATCGGGCATTGAGCTCAGAGCATAGATGTGTTTTTTCTTGAGGAAATCTTAATAAATGCATCGAAAATACATAATACGATAGCGATAGTCTGCTATCAAGATTGAGAGCCAGAAGAAGACGAGGAAAAGGTGTGCTCCTTCAACAAAAAAGAATAATTGCGGCCAACAACATTTCGATCAATGATAACACAACACAATGCCAATACCTGAGGTGGGCACCTTTTTCGTTCGTGGCTCTGTCATTCTATTCTGTTGTTCCCGAAGAAGGGATTTTGCTGGTTGTTGGATCGTACCTGAACTGAACTGCGGATTCCAACGGTGTTGAACTCAATAGCTTAGATTGTATCGTAATCGGTAATAATGAAATAGATACATCTCGTAAGTGATGTACTTGGGTCTTAAATGAAACTTGTGAAATAGCGAACGTTGGATGACTTTCGACCGAAAATCTGACGGTAAATTGAAAGGGTCAGCATTTAGATACGACCTGCGACCATCTCAGAAAGGTGTAATGGCTCTTCTACCAAACTGCTGCTTAGATAATTTATCTGGGTACTGACCTAATATAAGTTTCTCCGTGATTATGTGTAATCCTTTTCGGTAATCCCAGTTGAATGAAAATCACATGCACTACGAGTTATCCCAGTATGAGGACACTTCACAACTAAACTATAATTTCTCGCACCATCAACACTGAAACCACGAGCAAAAATACATAAAATCGCATTTTTCGATTCATATTATTTTCAAAACTCGTTGCACTGTCACAGCTACTCCACTGGCACTTCTGTACTTGACTTTATCCGAGCATGTTATCTCGAAATCACCACGATCCAATGCATTTTCAACAATTATCCGAGATACAAAAAACCACCGAAATTCGCTTAATCTGCTTGAAACGTTAATCCCATCAATAACAACGTGCAGAGTATTTCAACTTCCCGCACAAAATAATCGAAAATTGCACGCATAGATAAACTTAACGTTCGGGAAAATTACGCTCGAAACCGTGAAATGTAGTTCCGTTGCCGTTTCAGATTGAGCAGAAATTCGCGAACCGAGCCCGCACTCGCAACGCTGTCTGCGAAAAGAAAGCGCCGAACCTGCACTGAACGCTGATACCGAAACGCGCTGCTTTTGCCGTTGACCCAACCGTAACTGAGTGAGTTCTTGAACGGAGCCGTCCTCCAGCAGCTAGCTTGGCAGTGGAGGCCTGTGGTAAGTTGCCAAGCAAACCGAAGCCAGTATGAGAACCATATAGGCAAAGCAGCTAGAGACTCTTGACTCAGGACAGGATTGTGTACAGTTTTTTCGCTAATCCTCTGAGCTGTCGCGCGGCAGCGGCATTCATGTATGTATTTAGCCGGCTGTCTCTGGACCACAAACAACTCCAAGCATGTTGTTTATCCCTATCATCATATCATCGCACGCTCTCGCCACGTACAGTGAACCTCGCGAACCAAGTGCTGGAAGCACCGGCAATGGTTAGTATCGTTTCAATGAGTGCATCGCCACCCAACCGCTGGTACAAGCATAACCACACCAAAACAACAAACCACCACACTCAGCCATGCGCAAGAGCTTCCAAAAATGAACATGGAACATGGAGCCAAGTAAACATTTCCTTCCAAGCGAGTCGTGAGTTTCTACAACGCTCCCAACAAATGACGAGCGCTTCAAAACAGGTGCTCAATGGCCATGTTCATGGAACACTCTCTTCCTGAGGGGAAATGCTTCCAACACAGCGTATAACAGTTTTTCGTAAGTGAACCATCAGTTCTTGTTGAAGCGTGGTGCGATGAGGCTAAAATGTGCGCCTCCAAATATTTTTAAAACAGTGAAATTTTCATTTAATGTTAGTAGCATTTGAATTTATTCATCAATAGTTGGGTATACTGACCACTATACTACCGAGAATATTTTTGCTTTGCACTACCAATTAATGTTTTACAAAATAGCGAATAAATTATAATCCCACAAAAATGAATTTAATTTGAATTTCATTGAACTGTTTAGTAACTTGCCTCCAACACACACTCTACATTAAAAATCAACTTGTCTTCCATTTAGAGACACTCGCAACGACTTCACCAGCTTGCCGCCAAAATCCATCCAGGCAGGAGGTCTGCAATGCTACATCATCTCACCGGCACGGCCACTCAAATCTTTTGACAAATTGTCATAAATTAGTTCTTTTGTTCGCCACAATAGGCTATAGTTTCAACTGTATATGATTATCTAATGGATACATTATTTTCCAGTCGAAACGATAGCAAAGATAACCATCTTGATGTCTTAATAGTAGCTTGGAGTTTCTGCCAGGTTTTTTTTGGTTGTTATTTTTCAGTTCGTCGGACCTCGAGGGAGCTGCCGGCCAGGAATTCCACTTAGCATGGTGTCACAATACGAAAAATGTCCGAAAAAATACAGTGTAATTTATTTTCACCCTATGAGCAAGCAAGATACTTTCAGGTTGCAAAAGAAGAAGGAGATTAAGATGTACACGAGCAGAGCCAGAGAGTTCCGTAGGAGAACGCATCACATAAAAATGATTGTCGGCGATTGCGGTTAACAAATTCACAACACCATGGAACATTTTTTACGAAAATAAATTGTCTTGACTATCACTGTCGCAGGGAAATGCTACAATATGTATTGTTTTCTCTAGCGAAACATTAACAGCATGATGTCTGATTGTCTTATTGTTAGAATTATGGTTAGATCGAGATTCGAGTGCGTCAAGTGTAAAAAGATAGTAGAAGTGAGATGTTGTGTGGATTTTAGTATATTACATACGGCTATTACGTGGATATTGTAGGGTATAGAGATAAAATATTAGTGCTTAACACGCGTCATGAGCAAAGTGAGTCATATGTCATCTTGTGTATGTAGGTATAGCGGAAGCGTTTGAAAAGAAATGAATTAACTGATCATTAGTTTGTTGAATGTCTCAGGTTAGAATTATACTCGTTATAAAATTAAACTCGTTATAGAATTAAACTCGTTATGATCATTGAAAATTACCATATGAATAAAATCTTTGTATGATCAATTTACAGTACAATGTTCTTGGAGAAGAAATTAAGAAAACGTCAATAACATGTACCACAGACAAAACTGTCAAATCATCATATAGTTAACTTTCAAAGATAGAAAACAATCTTACACAACCGAAACGGTGGTACTGCTCTATTGGGTATGAGTAATTCGGAAACGGAAACCCCTAGTGGTGCCCGATCTGAAATACTGTTCCTTTGATGTTGCTGTGGTAAAAATCTCAGACCATAGACGAATCTTAATTGCTTCTTTAAGATGATGTCGGGGCAACCAACTCGCTAGTTTCCCAATTTGAATACTCGGTTATCGGTGATGACTTGAATTCGAGACACTCTCAGTAAGGAGATTCGGTTATCGGCGAAAATGGTAGGATGTTGCTCGATTGGCTTTATCAAAGTAGTCCTCCTATTCCATTGCAAGTGGTTGCGCCAAACTCGCTGACCAGACCAAGTAGTAGCTCAATAATAGGTTTTTACCTCCTGCACTGAAAAAACACATGGCGCCAGACGCCATAATTTATGGACTTCTGGAGCCATGTACATAGTCGATTTGGGGATTGTGATAAAATATAGCGCCACACGCCATAGTACATGGCGAAAAGTACATAGGAGCAGACGCTATGCTTATAGCCCTCCACGCCATGTTCTATAGTCCTCCATGCCATGTAATATGGTCCTTCACGCCATGTGCATGGCGTTGAGGACTATAGTGCATGGCGTGGAGGACTATAGTGCATGGCGTGGAGGACTATAGTGCATGGCGTGGAGGACTATAGTGCATGGCGTGGAGGACTATATTACATGGCAACAAAAAAAACCCAGGTTAAGTTGAGGTATAATAAGACTGCGCTAATTGTAGCTAGAAGATTTAGCTCAGTAAATTGAGTTGGCTTTTAAGTATCAAATAGCTAAGTCAACCCCAGATAATGTACAACCAATATAATATTTTATGAGTGTAAGCCAAAAAAAGTCAATGATAAAAAAATCTAAACAATTACCATCGAAAAAGAGCCAGTAGGTCAAAATAGTATAGCTGCTAGGTATATGAATTTTTATGTTAAATACCTCTTAAGTAAGTTATGTATGTTCAATTCAAAATTAATAAAATAAAAAAAAATTACATGTGCGCTGGTTCTTATTTTACCACAAATGTTTTAGTTCCTCAATCAAAAACTAAAAGGCTCACCGCTAAAATGATGAGTTTAACCTTCAGGAACGGGTTTATGCAATAGGATGCTTATTTCGCATATTAAAGTATTACAGAAATAAGGAACAGTACATTGATTTGGTTATTGAATAAATAATGTAAACATATGTATATTAACTGGAAATAAAAAGAGAGAAGCTTTTGAAATATTCTAGATTCTATTCCGTAAAATATTCTAGATAAGCTCATTTAGTCTAATCGGTAGAGCACTGGTTTCTAGAGAATGAGCTCTTTGGGTTGATTCCAGGCTGAAATGAGGACTACGCACCGAACTTTAACCTAGCTTCGAATATGTACTTGCACTAACCTGTAATTACACTTTCATTAAAACAAATTCTGTTACGAAAATAGAGCTCTACCAGCTCTACACCTACAAATGGGGCGAATAAATTAACATAATGGGTTTTTCAGGCAAGCCATCACCCTTGTTTTCTACAAGGTTTAAACGTTTTTAGTGTAATTTTAACGTTTCCGTCCTTACATTTTTCGGAGTAATTGCTTGCATTTGTATTCAACTTTGCATTGCCCATATTTGACCGACTATGCATTTCCATGACAATTCCACAAAGCTCACGGTCGGTGCAGAATATTTTTCGAAGAAGGATCTTTGTATGATCATCTATTTGTTTCCTCGAAATTATCTATTTGTTTCCTCGAAATCATCTATTTGTTTCCTCCTTGCAGGGGATGAAGTACAAACTAGCGACGAAAACTTTGATTCCAAAGATGAAGCTTATGATTTATCTGTTGGTGTTTTTAGTTATTGCAAACGAGCTTTAAGATGACAAAGAATACAAAATAAGTAAGCTATAAAAACGAATTATGTAACAGCGATGTGCCAGAGCTTACAATTACCTATGATTTTAAAGTATTTATGGAAAACTAGTTCAATGGGATCGATAGGGCTCTTAGTGTTAAACTTAGTGGCATTAGGTCTGTTCTTTTACGAATTGGGTAACATTTTTAGGTTAAAACTTACTACTATCGTGGGTGACAATGACAAATAAATCACCTGTGAGACTAATTGACAGCTTGAACCACTATTTCAGAAATCCCCAGTAGAAAAAGTTTGGGTTAAATTCTTGCAAAAGGAGGATCGCCGGCGTCAGCAAAAATTAAATATTTGAGGGTTTTTTTTTCGTGCGATGACAACGCGTCTCACGGAGAATTTTGGCAAATTGTAGAAATTTGTAATTGAAATTTGTCTGCGTTGCAAACTGAATCAGCATGGTTCAGTGAAATTATTAAGCAATTCATAGCACGTGACTAGTTTTTGATCGTTTTGATCCTGGAGTGTAAAACACTGCACTGATATCGTTGTATTCAGTGTTCATGGATCTCAACAAGAATTAAATTTAAGTCCGGGCAAAATTCTGTTCATCTCAGTTGATATGGCTTAAACAATGCAGTGGATCCATGAAGAGTTTGAGACCTGCCAGCTACGCTATTCACGGTAGATCTCTGGGCAATTTTAGGTACGGCAACTTTCAGTAACGCCCATTTTTTCAAGTCTAGTCCACTTTAAGATCGCCTGCGAAGTAATTGATATTGCCAGATAAATTTACCACTTAAATTTACCAGAATAAAGAATAATATGAATATAATAAGGTTTTTGTTATGATTTTCCAAAGGGCAATGCCAACCTTGCAGTTTCCAGATAACCTTCCTGAAACTGTTAAGGGTCTGTGAAATAGGGTAAGGGTATTGTTTCTAGTGGCATGTCGGGGAGACTTTCTTTTTCCTTCTTTGCCTCACGCGCTATAATTTTCAACAACTCTTGGACCAACGCATATTTTCCTATTAAAAAAACAAGCGAAGACTGTTCCCATCTTCAAAAATCTAGGCAATTCTTATCTCTCCAACAACTGGTCTTTCTTATTCTTCTGCTTCTAGGAAGATCTACCTTTTTGCTCTCGATAGACCAGTAGAGGAAAAAGATATCGTTTTTAATTGGCACTTTGACTTTAAAAGAGGTCAGGGTACCATCGATCCATTTTTGACTGGCATAAGGAGATCTGAATCTGAGGATAAATCTACAGTGGTTCGTTTCATTTATTCGGAGAAGACTTTTTATCCAATCTATATCAATGATGTGGTGTTTGTTACAAATTTATCATCCCCACGTTTCTCAGACATCTACTTAAGAATCTAGGTAGCTTTCTCAGAAACTGTTGCGCATTTGTCGCAAATAATATTTCTGATTCTAGGCCCTTCTTCTTAGACTTTGGTGTTCCACAGAGCTCTATTCTTGTCGTCACTCTGTTCTACACCTCCACTTCCGATATTCATGGCATTTCGTGGTCGCCCAAGAGTAAAATCGAACTCCACTTCTTATACGAATTATTATATCGAAGTCCACTTATTATACGACATCCATCATATTATACGGCGGACTAATATGGATGTCGGCCACGATAACAAAAATAAATTCTAACAAATCATTCAAGCGCCGTGTACTTCACCAATGTTCAGGGCTTTGGACAAGTGAGCAAAAGAGATACTTCGAAAACAAAGTACTTTACGCTACAGTTTTTTTTCGAAAAATTCTGAAATGAATATCTGCTCTACCTGAAAAACACAAGGGAGTGCTCCCAATCGAAAAATCCCTCACCATCTTAATGTTCATCGATTCGGAACTGCTCATCATGAAGCTTGCTTAGCTTATTCCAAAAAGCAGCGATAAAATAAAGTATAAAATTTTATGAAGCTTTAGGGCTAATGTAATGCTATATTATTTATTTTTTTAGGTTTGGGTGGATAATTTTACTAAATCATGATTCGAATGAGCTTTCACCGTTTAAAGATGACTCGCACCTGTTTATTATACTCAGTCGGTTGAGCTGAATATCCTAAAAATTCAGTTCAGATATTTCGCATAGATTTCGAGCCATGTACGTTTATCACTAGATTTCAAGCATGAAAATAAAATTGTTCCAGCAAGTGAAATTAAGGCGCTAATGAATAATGCACATTTTGAATACCTCACGGGATACAAAAGGTTGGTAATTTACTCAAGAGTTGGTTTCTGGCCTCATGACTGGCAGTTTTTTCAGACAGCCAAGAGCTCATTTGGTCCCAAAGGATGTATACAAAAACAGGATATTTGTATCAATTCAATGATTTTGCCATGTCTTTTCCCAATATGCTTAAATCATTCCACCGTACATCTTATTCATTCAACTTAATTTTGTTCATTTACATTTTTAATTCGTTGGTTTGCGTCAGATCTCCGATTTCAATTCTTACTGTTTTTATGGTCGCGTAAAGTATCACTTATTTCCAATTTAATCATACCTTGCATCGAATCTGCAACAATGTATGAAAGACATTGGAGTTTTTCTCAGTACCTTTATTGGTACGTGTGTTTTAAAATCATGTTAAACCAGATCTTCATTTTACATTCGCCACCAACTGATCATAAACCGTTGAAATAACAAATTAACCATGCGTCAGTGACTGCTTGCTACTGAATATTGCAAAGCAACAATGTAACATTGTCAACCACACGATGGGATCAGAGAAATAAGTGTCGAAAGGCACGATCAATTTGTAATTTTTATAAAGTGAAGTGGATTGACGTAGAAAAAAAAGAATTATGAAATTATTTTGTATCTTGATATAACCGTGCAGGTGAAAGTGCGCATGTGTCTATAAATAACGTGAACATATTTCCTACTTAAAAAGATACAAAAAACGAGTCTAATAGTAACGTTCTTCGAACATTAGTAATAAATGTTTAAGCTCACATCTAAGTGAATGATGATTTGATTACTCGAAAACGTGTTGAACGCACCGTTCATTTTCTAGTGTTTTCACCTTTCAGTTCTGTATCGAAATCGAATTTCCGAAATGCGAAAAACATGCAATAATGAACGTCAATTAAACTGAAAACAAAAATCAGCTCAAAAGACGTTCTAAATCGCTCACGAAGCTCAAATGCCTTCTCACTCGCCCATTTCCACTGATGTGTTTCGCGAAAATTAAGTTATCAACTCGCCTCGTCAAGGCAACGCTCGTTCCATTCAACATTTCAACCATATGCCCGTAGAACGAAATTACCTTGGCCTTTGGTTTTGGTGCTCAGCAGAGTAGCGGCTTCTCCATCGAATACTTTACTTTTGTGCTCGCATCAATCGTTGTAATTTTGATTGATGAGGTCTTTGGACTTTTCGTGTAATGCCTGGCGAAATTCCGCACAACCTGCTATTTGGGAAGCTGTTCCTGTTGTGACGATAAACTGGACTTGGAATCGATAGAAGCGAACACGTTATGAAGCGGTAATTATTACTGCGATTCAAAATGAGGTAGGGTATGCCGTGTCTATAGTAGTAGATGTGTCTAAAATAGATCAACTAAGTCTGATTAATTGAAAATCCGCCGCAGATAATTGTATTTTTGATGATGGCAATTGTTTTCAATCGGCCAAACGAGCGCCCAAGCTGTGGAGGCTCGAAGATTATTTGCTTGATGATTTTGCCGACTGACCGAAATACGGCTGCCTTTATAATTGAAACAGATTAAAATTTGGCCTAAATTTGAGTAGCCAAAACATTTTTTTGCTGTTATAAATTTTTACCACCTTCTAGTTTCAATGTAAACTAAAGCAAAGCCGAGATCGATAGATTTTTCGCTATTGAAATTTTAATTTTATTTGTTTCCTTGTAGCTGTATAATCGCCTCTGGCTTCCTTCTTAGCACAAATAAATTAAATTCTGAATTTTTAAAGATCTTTTAGGCGTGTTACTCAACTACAATTTCTAATTCCAGATTGATTGCAGTAACTTTGCCCATTATTCCATCTTTACAATTCTAATAAGTGCACTGCTAAGATTAATTCAGCTCTGAGCCCAAAACCGAACCCCATCGGTGTCTCTATTATTTCACTAATATCTAACATTATTCTTCTCGATTACGAAATCCACTCATGTTTCACGACCAAAAACAAACCCAAATTATTTTCTTGTCGCTAGTATCTTAATCTCTTCCCACTTGACAATCTAGAATACTAGATCGCATATATAATGGAAATTAAAGCTATGAATGTTTTGTCATTTCGGTTTAGATATACGATAACGATAAAAATAAATCAATGAAATCGAAAGTGAAACAGAATACGACCAAAGTCGGTGAAAGAGGAGAAGAGTTTGCCAAGCAAAAATTAAATAATTTATTTTTATCTGTTCAGTTTTAGAAAGATTGTATTAATTTGATATGTTTATTGCAATTTTAGTGAAGATGAATTTGCTTCGATATGAGTTGAATGTTAATTGCATAGCCAGATTTTATTAATGGTTATTAGTTTTGTGTTTGCATGAAAAAATATTTTATTTGAATTTAGATGCGTTTCGTTAAAGGAATCTTATTTGCGATTATTTTTAATTTTCGTGGACTATTCTCAGACAAAATTTTAATTTTGATAAAATACGAGCCCCTCATTAGATCAATTTATGTATTTTTTGAATGACCTCGATGAAGCTCTATGGAATTGTATGTATACGTCGTTTGACAAGGTCTAACTTGCGGGATTTATTTCCAAATTGCATGCATTTCAAATCCCACAACAGGTTAACCAGCTCATGGCAACTTTTAAAAAGGGCAGATATTACTACATAAGAATTAACAACCACTTCTTCACAATGCGAACAATAAAAGCTACAGTCCTGCAAGGCTCATCATTTTTCGCAGCATTGTGAAGTCTATATGTACACAGCAGAACAGTACCACGTATGAACTGAAACACCTTAGTCCGTCCTAACAAGAGAAGTTCCAGCTTTTGATAGCTAAAGGTAAAAGGTGGAGCACCTGCACAAACTTACAATCTAATTTTGGGTGTGAGGTTTTTTGGATAATCTCCTAGAAAACAAAGTCTAGGTGCCGAGAGCACTAGTTCCAAGCAAATTATAGTTCTCGGATCTCTAATGCTCCCTAAGTTAGAGAAATCTTTGAGGGAATTTGCTTGGAACTCTATTATTTATATTTGGCTACCAGCATGAGTTTAGGCTTTAGCATGAGGTCTGTTGTGCGATCTCGCCCTTACACGCACCGTTCGCATGAAACATTTAATTCTAGTGAAAAAGGTTTTTGAATGTGAAAGAGGTTTTTGGTATTCTATCAAACTTGATCAAGCCTGAACATCTGCAAGAAGTACTGTAAAACCAAAGAAGTAACAAAAACGCGCCAATAGTGTCATTGGCAACACAGTTCAATGTTGCAACTACGACTTCATGTACCAGGTGCACCCTAAAGACCTCTTATGGACTTATTGTATATACAAAGCTAGTGGCGATTCATCGCTGATTTCCCTATTTCGGCTGGTTAGTATCAAACTAAAAAAAATAAAATCCAGACTTACCACTTTTATTCGCTCCAAGCTGAAACCTATTAAGAGATTGTAGATTAGTCAATCACGAATTTTTGTTTTGCCAAGTGGGGATCAGGTCGAATAATAAAACGCTTTGTTTAGACGAAATTAAAGTATTTGTGGACACAAATTATTTGGAGCACGGACAAAAGACTTACACTTGGATCATCTCCGTGGACTGCTTGCTCTAAATCCACAAACAGAAGATCCTGTGTTAACACATTGGAAGAATTTGCTAATCAGCAACTAAAAGATGGCAGAAGGGCAGGCTTTTTCATTTGGGGATGCTATTTGTGGAATCGGTGGCAAAGTTTTATGAGCAGATTAACAAAAAGCAAGCAGGAGACGTCCGTGATTCATTGATGCGTTCTGCAGAGGTAACATTAAAGTGACATCTTTTGGACACATTGCTTTGTTACGTTGGCTTTCCGACGGATAGTTGCGAAATATAGCTCAGAGCTTGGTTAAGGTTGGATTAAATTACGTTGGGAGAGTTTTATTTAGTTAAATCTTGAACACAAATTCTGTCCAATGGTTTTTCGTTTGCTAGGTATTTTGACAGAATCCATATCATTGACATTTGTCCTAGCCTAAACGTCACTGTTTGTATTTTGCGTCGACGTGTTTTTCAAAAGTTTAAACATTAATACGATACAAATGAATGAAAACGAAAATAGACGGAATATAATTTGGAAACATTTCACGGAGAACCCGAAGAGAACAGTAAAGTCCACTGTTAAAAAAGTAAAAGTATCGGAAAGCAGGGTAAACGGATTATTGAAAAACTTAAAATGGAGGGTTTCATTAAAAGCAAACAAAGAAATAGACGTCCTAATGGATCCGTTGACATAGAATTGGAGTGCATTGTTTTACAAGCAATTCATGCGAGTCGGTTGGCATCGACTCGTAATATACAGAAACAGTGTAAAACATCGCAATCGATAGTGCAAAAAACTCAAAAAAGATCAAGCGTACAGACATACAAGAAACACAAAATGCCAAGTAGAAGTGCAATTGTTGTTGAGAGGGGCGAAAAAAATTTTACAAAGAAAAACTGAAGAACAATATCAACCTCGTTTTTAACGATAAAAAGTACCTAAAATTCGACTTCAATACGCTTCCGGGCTCTTAATTTTATAACTTGCTGCCAAAAGAAAATCTTCCACAAGAAGAAAAATCAATTCAGCTCGAAGAGTTTGGTGCAAAAGAGAGGCCATTTGCGAATGCATTAAAAAGAGCTCCCCATTCTTCACAACAGATGAGAGCAGCTTGAAAAGCTGCATCCAGGAAAGTCTGCAGAAACGTTTACTACCGTTTAGAAAGAGCATAACGTATCTATAATAGTTTGGTCTAATTTAGCTCCTGCCGACTATTCGAAAAATTCGATACAATGGTTTCACAAACTTCGTGTGAATTTTTGGGAAAAAGAGCTGAAATCAATATATGTTCCTGAGCTTTGACTGATCAAAAGATATTGAATTGTTAAAAGTAATTTCAAGAAAGCCTTAAAAGCTGTCAATAGCATGGAGAAACTCTGTAAAGAATGGAATCAAACAAACATATTAGAAGACCAAATCAAAATTTCGACGGGGATACTGAAAACTGGGGATACTGAAAAGTGTGAAAACATTTATTCTATAAACAAATGAATGATCAAACTTACAAATAATGAAAAACAAAACAGTTAAATATATTATTGAAATTGAAAAGAGAATTTGATTTTTCGTTGAAAAGAATTTAAGTGTTCAAACCTTAAAAACTCGATTTCAAAAGTAGCAGGGAATGTTAACTGGACTGAATTGACGAGAAAACACTTGGAAGCGAAAAACGATACATTATTTGTGCACTCTTTAATGGAACGTACCTTCCGAAATTTCGAAATATCGTGCTGCAAGCGTAAGACGCTTTGCAAGATATACGATGAAAGGAGAACGAAATTTTAGAGACATGCGACAATCATATCTCTTACAATATAGAGACATATTTCATACTTTACCCCTCATCAACGTTCATGCCATCAAAGGAATTTTCCGCTATCAAAGAGGGTTTTTTTCTAAGAAGTATGGTCTTATTTAGGTCTTCGAAGATAAAAGTAACAGTTTATTTGAGCCAAAAAGAAATCCTGAAAGAAAATACTGGTCTTTACGCTTGAGCAATGCAACCACACTCGAAGCAGAAGTTTTACCAAAAAGAGCCAAGGAAGTATGAATTCTGGTCAGCTTCAAGTACTGGAGAGGAATTTGATCGACCACTGAGCAATGAGCAAGGCAATCAGTCAGATGCCACGTTAGCTCATGACAAATAAGAATAATTACCACGAGGCATCACAGAAGCTGTCCGCCTATTCTAACGGCAATAAGTCGTCAGGAGCATATGAACTTCATGGCAAACTAATCAGCTCTGGAGGCAACTGGTTGTGTGTGAAAGTTATAAAAGAGGGAAACTATATAAGATGATTGGCATCTTAAGGTTGACTTGTTCAATGCGCAAAAAATTACATACCACAGAGTGTAAAAATGAACTCTATTGTCCTACAAGGCTGGATTGCCCTTTTGGTCAGAGAGTAATCGATCCTTAGACCCGGGGCTTTGCTCCAGCCAAGTCAAAAATAACTCTATTCTTTGTGGCAATTATGGAATAGCTTCTGGAATACGACATGGAACTACACTCTAAAAAGTGGGTCTAAAATGAATTCTTTGATAAAAGTAAATATATTCATTTTATTCGTCAAATATTCATCAAAATAACGAAACTCAATTTTTTTTACACATTGGATGTGTATTTTTTGTTTTTACGTCATATCAGCTGAATAATAAATAGTGTTTTGTTAACCTTAGCAAAAAGAGTGTAAATTAACTACTTCGCTACTCTCATTTACACCAAAGCTGTAAAATTGTATCAGTTGCTCGAATTTGACTTATTATTGATTTAACATTGTGACGAAAGACGGTGATTTGGCTAGACTGAACGAGTCTGATATTTCATGATCTTTGCTTTGAATAGCAGCAGATAAGTGTCAGTCTTTTTGTGTAATAAGTGTAGAAGTGTAGCTATAAGTTGATCAGAATTGTACCTATAAGTGCTATAAGTTAATGTGTATAATGTGTATATAGTGTATATATCAAATTAAAATAAATTATAAATTATATTAAAATAAATAATTGCTTACTTGATTTGATACGACTCTCGCCTTTTTTAACATTTAAATTTACCTATTTACAGGCTTTTGTTAGTGATATTTAATTTTGGGGTAATATTTTATGTTATGGCAGTTACCTAACTTATCTAGAGGTTAGCTGAAATTCCTGCCTCAGTAGTGCAAACTTCCTAAAATTGTTCGCAATAGATACCTTTTGATGTCATTTGTTTGAAAAAACATTCTCAAGGTGAGTTTTTCGCACTCTTGGGCAGGGTAAGTTACCTAAATTTACCTTAACTTACCCTGCCCAAGAGTGCCCACCTTTCATTATTGCTTTTTTTTAAATTGCGCTTATTACCCCAAAAGACTCGTAAAAAGTAGCCTTTGATATATAAATTTCATGTGTTTCCGTCCTAAATTTACGTCTTTTTAGGGCAAAATTACACGATTTGCTCGTAAAAAAAAAATTACACATTTCAGACGTAAAATATTCTATGTCCGCACTTTTGTAAATTTACATCTTTAATAGTAGGAAACCAGTTTCCTACTATTATAAGGGTAATATTCGACCAAAATTTTTTTTGAGTGTAGTCCATCTCTTCATTGACTTTAAACCTATAGTCTATGACAGCGTAACTATATATATGATACCTTGGCTTAACCTATACTAACGAAGCTAAACCTATGATAGCGTAACTACGATAAAACGAATTTCCAGTGAAACATGATTGATTCCTTTATACATAAGTGATTCCTTTATACATAAGCTATATCAAAGGAACTGGATCGTTCGCAAAATCAGGCTGCATCAACAGTAACCTCTGCCGATGGTTATCTTTTGGCCCTTTCTCTTGACGAAGTTTTTACTTGCAGATCAGTTTTCACTCTAATAGGCTTTTTCGAAAGCAATATAATATTATGTGTACCTCTTCTTTGGCCATGCAAAAAAAGCCTCGCCTCCACAAGTTCTTTCATTTCGGTGAAATGTTTTCTTACTTTTTCTCAATAGAATGGTCTTGACTAGTTAGCCACAACTGTGCGTTTTGGAAGCTAGATCATTTATTGAAATTTATGTCACCTAATTATGTCCTAATTGTCTCAAATAAAAGCATTCTCATCCGAAATCGTGCCGCTCTGTGAGTGAAGAGTGTTGAGTGCTCTGAATTAGACCATTCAAGTTTCAGCAATAAACCATACAATAACAATATTACACTTCGCTGCACAATCTCCGAACCTTAAAACATTCTGAATTTCGCTTTTATTGCAACCAATAAATCTCACAGAGGCAGGAAACCATTGAAATCGATTTACTTGTGTTCTCAAGTGACAAATTCCAAGAATCTGCTAACGACATGCTTCCTACATTTTAAGCAGTTTCCAGTGAACAATGATTATTCGACGAGTTGTTAAATATTGTTCACATACTCCCTGAACCATGGAGATAATTTATGATGCAACTGTACCGCCCCGATCTTGTCCAGTTCAATTACACGAGTCTGTTCGCCCGACCATTTGGCTCTCCAGTCTATTCCTTCTCGTAAGGTTGATTCTATTTGGAATGCATTGCACACGGCCAGCGAGAATCAAACAACAAAACCACCGTAAAAAAATTAATACAAAGACAATAAAACAAACGAAAAACAATTTTTCTAGTTGAATTTCAGGTGAAGGCAATAAATAAAACCGAAAACATGTCAAGAAATGTGAAACTGAAAATGAATAAAAGGCGCAATGAGAAGCTAGGAAATTCCTTTACAGCCACCGGGCCCGTTCGATGCCATTTATGTTGTAGGTGCAAGTAATTAGAATTTTTATTAAATTAATTCCTTTTGTGTTCCTCGAGGGCTTTTATGGTTATCCAAGTTGTCATTCACATGATCCACAAACATAGATTCCTAGGCTTATTCCACTCACATGTGCAATTTGAATTTTCAATTCTTCGTCTTCTAGTCGAATTGAAATTGAATATTCTAAAGAATTTGGTTATTGTGGTCGTGGGTTCGGGCATCCATAGCAAACTCCGGCAAATGAGCGAATAGCGAAGAATCAAGCCAAAGATACTGCAAGAATGTATTTGAATTACGGGCTGTACGTGTTTTCGTTAATGAATTTTTAATGAGATATTAGTGAAATGTAAGTGAAATACACCAGCTACTGGATATGATGGATGATCTTCCCGACATTGGAGGCAGAGGTGAACCTAGTGTTTTTACATTGTTTTCAGATTCGAAAGATTAGATGGCTGAAGGGTTAATTTGTTTCGGATCATTTTAAATAATAGAGACAGGTGCCAGTAGGGGGTAAAGTGGTTGGAATAGAACTGAGAGCTGGATACGAGTATCGGATAAATTCGTTGAGATACATTGTTTATACAGGGTCAACATGGTTATGTCTGCCATATCTAAAATAAATAAAATATCTCATCACGAATCATTATGTTTATTAGAAGATACTATGTATGATCAGTAGGTACTTGCACGCAAGTAATATGTGCAGACAGAATCACATTTCTCCTATCGAGTTCAAAGTCTCGAATTAGCCCTACCTCATGACTAGTTGATTCCGAAAAATTGCTTTTCATTTTCCACAAACATTCTCATAGACGATAAACTGAAACTTTTGTACCGAATCGCCAGAGTGTGGATAGTATTTAGCATAAATTAAGCAAAGGTCAATGGAATGGCAGAAGTCATTCTACGACATGAATGGATAGGCGGCTATTTGTTACGATATTAAGGTGACAGCTGGATAGATCTAAAAGGTGGCGAATCTTATTTCGGAAATTCAATTTGAAATGAGATTACACGCGCAAGCTTAATATTGATTAGATCAATTTAGTTAGAACAAATCAGTTTGAAAAAAATAATTTGTTAGTCACCAGTGTTATTTCGCACAAAAATAAGCCGTATTTGGATCGCATAGAATATGGAATGTTGATGTAAATTTTAGATATTTTCGGAAATATGTCTAAATGCTGAGGTTTCTTTTGGAATGCATACAATTTACAAATTTAAAAATTGACATTGTGGAATCCAAATGTTTGGCAAATATGTTAAATAGCACTACTTATTGTCTAAATTATTTACTTGACGAACAGCTTAACAAGTCAAAAATAAATTTCGAAAATCGTACAATCTTTTTACTACTGGTGAATTTGGTCAATACTATTTGCTGAATGAAAACTACAAAAATGCTCAAGTGAATACGTTTAACATACTGGAATGTGTAGAAAAATTGTTGAAATTAAAAACAAGTTGAATTTCATTCGAATTTCAAGAAGTTTTTGCAGGAGTGCAAATGTTAATCAATATCAGAGTCTCTCATACCATTCAAGCGGAACAAGCTATGTATATAAATTAGTTTTCGATTAGCTAAGAATATTTAATGGATGAAGGAAGTATAATTAATACAGATATTGGCAAATCTACCTCCGTAATCAAAAATTATTGTAGCACGAGTAGTAGTATAAAATGTGTTAAATGCAATGGAAACTATTCGGCCAATTATTCACTCTGCGTGAGTTTGGCACTTGAATACTTTTGCACTTTGTGATCCCCAACATGAATGTAATAGAAAAATAATTGAATATGCACTACGGAATGCATTAAACATTAGCCCTTCTTGGCATGTTTCCACTGAATTTTACACGATAAATATTTTATCCCCTCGATGCATCACAAACCTTTCGGAAAATTCAATTTATTATGGTATCAATCTCCGCCATCTTACTCATGGAAATTTTTCCACGAAACACTCCCGATATTAACACCTCCGAGCTTATAAATTATGCACTCCGTTTGAACTAAAAACAATCCTGTAAAATTCTCGTAGAACCTGCAAAAGCACTGTTAGTCTAGCCAAACTACAATTTGCCCAATGAATGAGATAGAAGATACTTTTCAGCACAAGAGGCAGGAAGAGTTTGCAGTTTCTCGTCAAGTGGGCTAAGAACAACTCCATAATCTTTTCAGAACCTCCTCTAATACACAGTGAGGGAGTGTCCTCTGTTGACTTTGCTGCCAGTTCTTGCTTACCAACGTCATCGTTTTTGAAATATACGGACCAAAGGCATTGAAGGACTTAAATATCTTAATAAGCCAAAGTCACGTGAACTTGATGCCACGAGTACCTAGTCCTGGGTATTATCTTTCTTGATCAGAGCTCTCCACTAATTAGCCGATTCATCCTATTTTTCGGGAAATGCCCACCTGCTTGTCTTCAGATTAGACCAAAAAATTGATTAATTCGGTTGCTCTTACTTCTACGTTGTACGCAGTGTCCGTATCTGACATCAATGCAAAGTTGATGAAAAATTTGGACACAGATATCGTGGTACGACCGGCAATACAGTTTTTGCGCTGATTTCTTTACAGGAGACATAATGATGTTTTTTACGGAAAGCTAAAACCATACCTATAGCTTTTGTGGGTTTTTAGAGTGGGTTTCTTTGGATATTACAAATGCTTATGACATAGTCTGACGTTTCGAATAAGTTTCTGAATTCAGTCATGGCCCTGATGTTTAAAATAAACCGAAATTTTTATAGGTGGTCGTTTGATAAGAGCAATACTCGAAAGAATCTCATCCAATATCCAGGATATAAGTGCAGGATTGCACAAGGCTCCATTGTTTCATTTCTTCTCTTCATGAATTTTTTCTTGTCTTTGAAATCCAATCCAATCCATAGCCAATGTCAGAATCTTCGCCAATCCTTAATCGGTGTCAGAACCTTCGAATTTACTTCTTCGTTTGACTCTATTATCTTTTCCTGAGGAAAAATGAAGAATGAAAGTTGGAAATATACACCTGAATCTTTAAACCTTCGCTTCTTTAAGGTTCTTGCCTGGACAAATTCTCACGTGTAGAGTAAATCGAGTCGTAAATACATCCAAAAAACATTGTTGAATCATTTTCAGAAAACGTCCAACCCGACCGATATCTGTTGATACAAGCTAGTTACCCCAATTTTCCACTTTCAAAAAAATTAGGTTCTCATATATTCATTAGCTTAAGTTGGACATAGCACAGCATATTCGTTGCCAAAATATAAAAAATCCGTTTCAGACCTAGGGACTGGTGGAATTCTAAATTTTTTTTGTATTCTTCTTGAGTCAAACAGTGCAAATGGGAAAACATTTCCTGTCCCTAATAGTTTTTCCGAATATAAACCTTGATTGTTCCGACCTTATATTTTTTTCTCCCTTTGTTTTCTTGCCTTGTCAAGTTTGCGCTTGTGTCCCAAAGTTACTTCTGGGCTGTCATCCGTTAGAGTGGAGTCCCGCACTAGGTTACGCGGGTAGCCAGTAATTTCATCGGAACTGATCATTTCTATTTAAATACTCAGCCTGCGATGAAGTTGTTTCAAACAATTATCCTTTTTAGCTCTCTTTACCAGTCCATTATCTACTGCCGACCTAAGACGTCTCCATGTGACCTACAATAACTTACAAGTGTGACAAGAAGCAAACAGATTTTAGAGAGATCGCAAGGATCACAAGCTTAATGCAGTCCGAAACTATGTAGAAGATGTAGTAAAAAGTATGCTACCTTGGGCTTCAAGCCAAACTAGGCACCAAATTGTCAGTGACACCTTCAACAATGCAAATACTGAAGCGCGTGTACCAAAGGTTAGGATGAAAAAGATGAAGATATAACCCCGGGGAAAAGATAATGAGAGATGGATATTTTGTCACTAAACTGGATGTGGATTACATCATCAAGCAGTAATAGAATGTGCAGAATGCAGATAAATTGCAAAAAAAAAATACCCGATAGGTCCAATAACCGTCAAACAAATCGGATCTTCGTTTGAAAACTTGCCGGAAAGGAAATCATAGAAAAAAACGAAAATGGCTTCAGAAAACTGAAGAAAATCGTAGAAAACCTAAAAATAAGAGAGTATAGAATTGAAGAAGGCTTTAATGGTTGGTATAATAACCGTTAAAGCTTTGTTGGAGTCTAATTAGAATTCTAGAAATATCGGCAAGAAAAATGCGAAAGCTACAGCTTTCAATCAACGCGAACCATCCAGAATGAAGCATGTGCATATATTGTAAACGATATCAAATAAAATATGTTATATATTTAAAACTCGATCCCTTTTTGTACATGGTTGCACATGGTACTAAATTCGTTGACCATGTCACCCTATCAAATCTAGTACTCGGACATGTTTTCCGTTTTAAATCACTTTCGATACGGATTCGATTTTCTCTATTTCATTTATTCGAACATGCAGACCAACAAGATCATAACTAGTTCTCAGTCCCATTCACTGAAATTATCACCATCTCAATTCCAGTCGACTTAACATAACTCCCAAAGGAATTTCATTTTAAATTTAATGTCATCGCAACCAATCGCTCGCATCACACACACACACACTATCTAATATACATGGCCGATCTAATCAATGACGTGTTGTTGTAATTATAACTCAATTTTCGAAAACTGGAAGATATTTATGGGAATTTTATGCAGATGCAGTTAATATGGAAATCTTTTGTTATCGATCGTTGATTTTAGAGTTCTACCAAATTTTTTGTGAGGCCCGAAAAAATCATCGAATGTATCTTGTTCAGCCTTTTCTTTTATTTGTCGGAATGAATAAATTTATGGCTTATACCTTAATCGAAATAAAAGAAAATCGATTGAAACAACTTATTTCGTAGAATATTAACAGCTTTATAATTAGTTTCATCTTCAGTACAATCCATTAATGAGGCGAAGTTTCGGCAGGCGGGCAAATTCGAGGCTATATGACTTAATCCGTAAATCGCTGAACGAATGATTTATAGCGACAAATCGGTCGTTTGAATTAAATTTCTTACCATAAGTGAATGCTTTACAGTTCGCGGGGTTAATTAGCTTGTAGATGTGGCGAGAGATTTGACGGCAACGGGATGAAATAATGAGCTTTTTTTCGAGAGCCGCCTTGTAATCGAAGACAGTTCTAATACCTTGGTTAGATTTTTGTCTAACACCTTTGGTTTGAATGCGATGAGATTGTGTTTCAATGGTGCTGTGATGAATGTATCTAATTTCGCTAACTATGAATTTCCCCCAATGTGATTAACATAAATTGGAAGCCATATTCGGATAAAAGTCTAAGTTATGTGCATTGAATAGCTGTTTCAATGTTTTAAGATGGTATTGCGTTTGTCATACAACTAGTAGTAGGCAGGAAGATAGATATTCTGATTAAAATTTATGGCTTAATTAATACAATTAAAAACCGTATCTTTTACCAGATGGTGTGGCGAATGTGAAAGAGCGGATGTATGAATGAAATCAGTATTTGGCCTAAGAGGTTTATAATCTAAGAAGGTGAAAATCAGTGCAGCCATTTGTTAAGTTCATTAGTTAAGTAACTGAACCGTGGATCCGAAGAAGATATTATAAAAATTGGCTGCTGGAGCTGAGAAAACATTTGTAGTAAGTAGCATTAACGTCAGGCTTATACTTAGGCCGAAGTTTGATTACTAATTTCGAGCTTTTAGTAGAATAGTTTACTTTAAAATGCACGTTTAACAATAAGCATAAAGTAAAGCAATCCCACGACAACCCTCGTACGGGTCTAGGGGTTGAAGCTGGTAGAGAGCTTCATCACAATTTTTTTAATCATTGTGGATACGAGTGTGGAGTGATTAGATCCACGACTCACTTTACCCCTGATTTAAATCAGGTACCTAATCAGAGCTAGGTGAACTTAAAGCTTGGTGCGCGGTCCCTCGTCCGAACCTGGATTCGAACCAGGGACCCCACACACAAGAAGCCAGTGCTCTACCCACTAGGCTACTCAAGTAACAATAAGCATACCTGTAAAGAAAACCCACGATTCAATGAGCAAAACTTCGCCGTCAAAAAGTTTAAGTTAGCTATAAACAAGTTCAAAACAAAACGAAGTAGTAAAATCTACGAAGCTTTTTTTGTTGTAAAAAACATATTTAAAAAAAGTTACTAATTATAAAGCAAATTTTCACGCGACACAAATCCCAGTCGATTTCCTCTTCACATTTAAACTTTTTGGGGATACAATAACACTCCGTGAAATTAGTACATACCAATGAAGATGCAGTTTGGTCATGGTTAGTCAACGTTGAAACCATTTCAAGCAGGTAAGAAGTAGGTAACGATACTGATTTTACTTAACTTTTGTTAGTCCGCAGATCCATGTCAACAAATATTGGCCTAATCCTTTCGCAGCAACAGTATCATGTTTGGTTGTGGTCATCGTGATCGCAGACTCGTCGTAACTACACATTTGTATGCAGATATCTCCCGGCGATAAGGCCATTTAGTAATCTGCAAATAGTATGACACACTGAAACATTCCAGTTAGCCAATGAGCAAAAGCATTTTCTTTGCTTTGTTGACCGTCGATCGGACATTTCAATTCAATTTACTCCGAAAGGATCGATCGGCAGCCTTACTATGATTGTGATTATTATGAGTAATGGGCCATTCAGACAAGCGTCCATGCGTCCACGCGTCCATGCGATCTAGCGTGTTTTGCTTACACGAGTCAATTTGATTTTGTTTATATAGGCGGGTCTAAAACGAAGGAGGTGGAGTATGCTGATTCATGTACAATAGATTTTAAAATGATTTCTTTCGCTCAGTGGCATGTGTGGATGAATCATTTAAATATATGTTTTGTGGATGATTATTTTCTTATATAATGATGTGGATAATATATATTTTGCATCCTTACGTGCATGACTATTACGAAAAAAAATTGAATGCATCTGAATATCTAGACACAAACATATATACCTAGGTATATATAGTCATATGGATAAATACATACAATTTTCTGTTACCAATATATTTGTACGGAGCAAAAAAAACATCATTATAAGCGTGTAAAATCCATCCACTTATCGCCTTAGCCCCGCCTTCAAAAAACTGGATTCGAGTTGACTTGACTCGTGTAATCTAAAAACGCTTGGACGCGTGGACGCATGGACGCTTGTCTAAATGGCCCATAACTAAGGAAAGAATGTGTTCGCCTGCAGCTCGCTACTTTGTTCATTTTTATTTGGGTTGGTTGTTCCCATAATGAGTATGCATGTTGACATTACGAATAACAAGAATTAAATGTGTTGATTGGGAACACAAACAGAAAAATTTCGATCAATTCACTCAATGGAATTTATTGGAAGTTCTTGGTCAATGAAAAAGTTGATTTGGCCCTAAAGTAAAACGATATTTTTAATTTTTTTTTTACTGTAAGTTGAATGACTTGTTTCGGTTTACTTTTTCTTTACATTTGAAGCCATCAGGCACTGAGTCAATAAAAAATTTCACGATGCAAGGTTGCTTTAAATTCTTAAACATAATAAGCAGCCCCTAGCGTGACTTTGACTGCAGATAGCACATTTATTAATTTTTTGTTTGTTTTCAACCTGTTTAATGGGACATTTTGCACAATAGTTGCTTGTTATCGCAAGCCTACTTTGTTGATGGCCAAGGCATTCAGCCTGCTTGGTTGAGTGAGAGTATAGTATATGCGTAATGTAACGACATAATCAAGGATGAGTGTGCGACAACCCCAAAAACATGTTTAGCGCATCAGAACCGCTCGAAAACTGATTTTCGAAGAAATTGCCTTTGAGTGACTTAAACATTTTGAAAGGCGTAATACACTTCTTTGTAGTATCATATCCACCATTTCTTACTCAAAGTAACACAAATAATTTCCTGACTAAAGCACAAATGCTGAAAATGTTCAGTCCTGGCAACAATTCCAACGCAGCAGCAATAAATCTACCATAAGAAGCTCGAGCTAACATCAACCAGTCCTATGAATTTTGTTTTCATCCGGGGATTTCATCGAAAGTTTTAGCGATAAAACTATGTCTGGGGCTGCCATTCGAAAATTTCCCTAAGCACGGAAAATTCAAACATTGGCTGCTTATTTTATTGTTAATGCTTTGCTTGTAAATAAAATATTTACGAAAATGTCTGTACGTTAGCAACACAGCCAAAAATGTAGTAAATCTGATTGACGTTAAGCTAAACTCACACTGTGAATTTCTTTTCGATTGGGTGACTGGGCTGGATGTTTTAGGGGTGACAAGAATCTTAAGGCTACCACCCACAAAGCTTTAAAAATGTTTGAAGCCTTAATTTTGTTGTTAATTGTCGTCATCATTCCCATTTGAAAATCTAATGACAACATCGCTTGGTAGGGAAATGCCAAAAAATTACAAAATTATCATTCATGTTTTTTCTACAAAATTTCTTCGACGTTTGGTTTACAATGAGGTACATTTATCACATGAATTTCGTTTTGATGTCATGACTGGATTGGAATTTATAGGGGAAAAAGCTTTATTTTGCTGAGCAAACTTACAAGATTTGAGAAAAAGTCACCAGAGCTGGCAGCCCTTGTCTTATTTTTCAACCAAATTTCTACCACATTTGACCTAGAGTAAGGTCCAGATTCTTTGTAAATTTTGTTAAAATCTGATGTTTGAATCGGAAGTTCTAGGCCAAAAAGCAGTTTTCCCCCAGTGATTTTTCAAGATTGTACCACTGCCACAGAGTTGCCTGTATTTCAAAATCACTACTATCAGACCAGGTCTTAGCCAATATCAACATGTCCCGTAAATTTGATATTGATCGGATAGTCCAATCATCAGTTCTCGTGAACAGAAGTTTTGAGTGCTGAAGACAGAGGTCATTTGATGATGTGTTGCCATTTTTGTGCAACTTAGGATTTTGAAAATTTCAAATTGACATGGTGGACAAAAGTAGAAATTTATCAATAGTTTGAATATTTGAACAAAAGGCCAAACAGGGTCGATGATTTGAAGGATTTTGTTGTTACCTACAGGGTTGTCTACACTGTCTCAAAGGTTCATGTCTGTCTAGTCTTAGTTAACATCAATACGCTCCGTAACCTTTACGATGATTAAATGTTTCTGTCAAAAGTTATGTCAAATCAAAATTTGAAAAAAGTCCTTGCTTACCTGCAGTGCACAAACCCGCCAATCGCTAAAATCTGATCACCTCGTCAGTTAAGGTGATTTTGCCCATTGCCAGCCACTAGACCAGGCAACTGTTAGTAAAAATCGGCCTTGCTGCCGCTGTCTACATCCAGTCTATTAGAGCAGGGCTGAGGCGTAATGTTTTACCCAGCATCTTCTTGCTGACGCAAATTGTGTTGCACCCTCTTTGTTCTTTTCTCTAGATTCAACTTTCAGGTACGGCTTGATACTTTATCTAGCGTTGTCTAGTCTGATTTCAGGAAGTATTTCAGGAATCTAGAATTTTTTTGTGAAGGGTATAGCTGTTGTTGAGTTATTAATCACTTGCTCTTCAACTCCTGTAAAATTGTGCTTGTCACAATATTTCCCAAGAGAGGAAATAGGACTTATTCTTGAGCTGTGCCTCTATGAATTCTCCTTATCATTTGCGGTGCAACCTATTTCACAGATGTAAGGTTTTTCTTAAGCATCCTGACTATCCAATTGCATATAGCAGGGTGGGTATTGGTTGCACGGAACATTTCCGTAATGGCTGCTGCATGCATATTATTTAAGGTGCCTTCAAAGTCGAAACAGACCCCCAAAGTGTAATCTTTTTAATGGAGTGTATTTTCTATTTAAAGAACAACCCTATGGAGATTTTCCTTTTGCATACGTGTTTTGGGTTGTCAATAGGATTTTATTTCCAAATTTCGCCTATATGTGGAGATCTAAAAGTTTTGCGAATTCTTTGCGAGGAAGCAAGTCAGGCCTGTAGTCTTTCGCATACGCACGTTTGGATATAAATACAGCTGAAGTGGTTTTCAGGCTGATATTTCAATTCTATCATAATTAAGTCGCATGAGAGATTATTCAAGTGCATCTGAATGAATTCGGTTTACAATGTACACGCCCACGAAATTTAAAACAAAAATGATTTAGAAAAGTCAATCCAAATTTAGACATGTAAGACAGAAGACTAACACAGGTCATCAATATACACCAGAAAGTAGTTTCCTGACAGCATTACCCTTGATAAAGGATCTATTTCGAAACGAGACGCAAATATTCGAAATTTTTTTGGTTTCTTCAGTTCCATCGGTAAGTTAGCTTCTGAATGCTCAGCTATGTATATGACTGGTTTATCATAGCTTTTAGTAGATCCTAAGAGCCAAATGCTACACAGAGAATATTTCCCACCGACAGAAATTGATGATTTTATCCAACTTTCTCATCAATTTCAACTCAGAAGGAACCACCCGCTTTTTCATTCTCACATTTCTAGCAATTTTTTAAACCTTGAAAAATTCAAACTCAATCGAAAAGACAAATCGACAGTGGAAGCAAGTGTCTAGAGGTTATCGTTGTGCCTGATGCATAAGTTATGGCATATCACACTAGTAGTAAATTTTTGATCACCAACAACACCGTCGAACGATTTGAAAAACAGCAGGAGCTATGTATATGTATGTATGCATAATTCAAATCATTCTGTATCAAACATGTTAATTCGTATAACATATCCATGTTTATATGTTTGTAGAATATGCATCTATATCAAATAACTCACGTCGCCTGGAGATTTCTTCTGCATCTCCCCGTCTCTCTTAAATTAAGAAAATTACATGTGCGTCGCCCGGCAATTTAGAAGGCTATCAACGAAAAATTAGACCTAATATGTCATTGTCAGTGCTTCATCCGCCGAACAGGTTGTATGCATGGACCTAATCAGATGAATGAGTGTTTTCGTGTAAATATATCTCTATTTGGGCTTTGTTATGGAAATCACTTATTTTGCATGTTTTCGGTCAAAGAATTTCGATCTGATAGCGGGATTGTGGCCAAGTCAGAAGAAGGTGTATTTCATATCGAATTCAAATATGCGTTATTAAAATAGAATAAATTGAGGTTTCCAAAGAAAAGCATTGTGCCGCAGCCTTATGTCATTCAACTTCCTAGACGATGGCTCTGAAACACGAATAATTATTGAAGGGCACCGGGAACTTTGAAATTAATTCTTTGGAATGGAGCAAAAATAAAACAGAGGACAATCTGCATATGTCACCGTCTTCCATTATTCAAAAGTAGCCAATCAACTTTTAACACAAACAGAAAATCGAAAATATTTCAAATCAACGGACTTTAGGCGAATAACAAAAATATCATTCACGTAGGAATAACAAGCACCGATATCAATAAAAATTAAAATTCACATAACAACTTACAAATCCCAACTTTTTGGGACATTATTGACAGCCTCAACTGGAGCCTATTGCATTGAGTAAGAACAAATCTACCTGCGCTTTATCGATGAGATCACAATGCATTCTGCTAATTAAGACGTAGCATTTTCGGTAAGAGCACAACAGGGCCAGCGCCCAAAATCCGTGTTGTCATTAATCCAGTTCCTAATGTGATCGTGATTTATGGCGGCCGGGCGATTTTGGAACGATGCGATATTGGCATTCGACTCAGATACGCCTTTGTCTAACCTTGAAGGCAAAGCCAGTCATACGAGTGCAGTTAAGTGCACAGCGTTCAGAGGGTAGTCTGGAGATAAAGAGCAAAAATTCAGAAGTTTGATGTTGGATGTAAATTTGGAAGAAATAAAAAACTCTGCCCATATTCAGAACAAACAACATTTGTTGTTCAAGAAGTTAATGTTCATTCAAATGACTGCTGATTTTTGTGAAGGAGACTTGCATCTAAAGGAACATATCATGTACGTTCACATGCATACGTAATTCGGCCATTTCCCTAAAAGACCACGAGTCCCGATCGACAAACAACTGAGCGAAAATTTATTTGCGTCTACTCGCTATCCGGTGGTGTATTTGCTTGTTTAGATCGGTGAAAACATTCTTTTGGCATAACTCAGCAACGGCAAAGTACAAATCTGGGAACGACCCAGAGGACCGACCACACCGGCACTACCGCAACTTGTTCGCGACAAGCTGAGACGGGACGAAACGATCATCTCATCCACGGTGAACTCATGATCTTTTAGAGAAACATGGCCTTATCGTCGATCAACATCGCAATTACATCGATTAATTAATATTGGAAGACAGGCTGCGCCATGTTCTACTGTTTTTCCACAACATCACGATGACGTGACGCGCATCGGATGGACCCAACGAAATCGAAAATCTGAATCTGATTCTGATCGATCAAGCCCAATGAACCGACGAATGGAGCAATGTTTCCAGTCAGTACGTATGTAAGTATGTAAGATGCATATGTTCTACAGTTGGTAGCATTACGTTAGTGTCTGATGCGGAGATCATCATCGTTTAAACGGCGTTTTAATCGGACAGCGATGACTTTTCAAAAAACGGCGACGCGACACGACTCTGGCAGCATGACCAACTCGCTGTGAACACCACTGCTTCTCCACAACCTTCAGTATGAGCTCCGGGATAACAGATTACCTTTCCAGATCTAATTAATTATACTCAAAGGAATGTATCTGCAGATTGAATAAATCTAGATTGCAGTAGGACTCTCTCGAATAGGTTACGTCGAGTAATGTGTGCATAGCTGTATGGTTTATGATCTTGTAATCTGGTGAAATTTCGAAGCAAATGTCACATGTTTTTTTTCGCTAAAATGTACATGACTCGAGTCTGTATCTATACTGTTCGAATCTTATCACTTGATTGGGCGTGTACTGGCTGAAATTGAGGTGGAAGCACAGGCTCTGTTTCAATTTTGTGATGCATGGAGCAGTAAAATTCACCTAACAACAAACTTTGATTTATAAAAGAAAATAAATGAATAAAGTTGGAGCTATCAATATGTCTGGAAACTTAAAAGACAATTCTAGAAAGTATGTTTCGAACTATCTTTAAGAACTACAAAAAATTGTGGTCCAAGAGTCCCGAAATTAAGTTCATATCTTTAAAGTTAAACGTACTGATATTGCTACGGTTTACAGGCAAACTATGCAAAAATATTATATTATTCCTTTTATTGGTTATTAGACACTATAAATAATCAAAAACTTTCGGTAAATCTTTCATTTTTCCTTCGCTGAACCCTCTGCTCTCCATCATGGCCCATCAAGTTGAAATTATACTCATTGGATAATATGACATTGGACAAGTCTTCAAACGCTCATTCTTGACATTCCCTCGTCTATTAAAGTGACATTGCAGATGTTCAAAGAGTCTACCGATCCTAGACACCGATCCCTGTTCTTTTAGCCTCCTTTCCGCAGTACGGACACTGATAGTTACTTCCTGGCAACTGATTTATTCTTCAAAGTTCTTTGGAACACGTAGCATATTCATATTGCTGTAGTTGACGCGGTATTTCTCTCATAAGTACTGCTTTACCATACAAGCTTAATGTCTTCAGTTCCTAACTGCAACAGTCGTTCCCCGTTTTGGTAATATTTTTCACACAGATTTTCCACTCATACTTAACGCTTTCAAAAGCATTGTTGATTATGATAATTCAAAACAAAGTCCTCAGAAGGGCCGTTCAATTATTTCACAACATTGCACTAAAATCTAAATCTAAAATTTTCAATTCACTTACGTCCTACTGGACCTGCTGAAATATCTGAAATAATCGACAACCTTAAATCAAAGATTTCTCCTGGTCTGGATAGTATAACATCGGAAGATATTAAATTGCTAAAAAATCATATTTTGGAGCATCTAACTACATTAATAAATCAACACTTAGCAGCTGGCTAATTCCCTCATTGCCTTAAACTGTCGAAAATCACTCCAATCTTCAATAGTGGTGATCAAGCAGATCCATCAAATTATCGCCCAATAGTTGTCACAAGTGCCCTAAGTAAAATATTTGAAAGAGCCATTCAAAAACAATTGCTGCTATTTATTAAGACTAACTCAATTTTGACGCCAGTTCAATATGGCTTTCAAGAAAACAGTAGTACACTAGCAGCAACATTAGATGCAGTACATTTCATCAACAATGGATTCGATAAGGGCGACTATGTAGTGGCAATTTTCGCGGGCCTGAAAAAGGCCTTTGATATCATTAACCATGACATCCTGCTTCAGAGGCTTGAAATATACGGAATCCATCACAACTTCAAGCTGTCCATAAAGAACTATCTCTTCAACAGGCTTATTATTACAGCACACAGCATGCAAATCAAGAATGCACTATAAATATCGGCATTCCTCAAGGATCAATTCTTGGACCATTATTGTTTTTACTGTACATTAACAGCGCACAAGACATTTATCTGTCGGAATAAATCGTTTTATTTGCTGATGACACACTACTGCTGTATTCCGGTAAAAACGAATTAAATCTTCAGCAAAATATAAATGATGACCTAGTAAAATATTGGAATTGGTTCGAACAAAGCAAATCGATTATAAACATCCAAAAGACTAAATATTTATTATTCCAACAAAAAAATAAGCAGCAAATTAATCCGTCCAGACAAATCAATGGAATACAATTGGAAAAGGTCAACTCAATTAGATACTTAGGTTTGATTCTAGATGAGAAAATGTCTTGGCTACAACATATCAATAGCATCAGATATAAAGTGGCGCCTATGATAGGAGTACTGAAAAAATATGATTTTTTATTGCTTAACATCAAACCTGACATCTACAATGCGTTTATTTTATCTAACGTCTTTTATGGAGCAGTTTTGTGGAAACACACACCGAAACAGAGCATTGACCTGATCGGAAGACTAATCACTAAGTCTATCAAGACTATATTCAAAATGCCAACTCTGACTCCAAGTTCACATGTGTATCGTGAAACAGGACTACCAAGCATACAACAAATAATTTGTCTTGAACAAAGAAAGCTAATATTTAAGATACATAGCAAAAATCTCAAATGGCCATATGTTATAAGAAATGTTGGAGAAATAACTCAGACAGCTACAAGATCGGCGAATAACCTTGCAATTAAAAAAGCAAAGACAGACCGCTTGAAAATAAATCCAGTGCAACAGTCTTTGGCTTATTACAATACCTTACCTGAGAATATAACAAAATCTGCGAATTTGGTTAAATTTAAGAAAAATCTACAATCATTCCTTACAACTACAATCTATCAATCTAAAAATCTACAATCATTCCTTCTAAACTTTTCTCTGGGCACAAGTCTTGGCGACAAGAAATAGGCAACATTATCTGAGCACAGTAGTGTATACTAAAGTGCTTTCCCTTACACCAATATATAATTATCTGGAAAGTACGAATGTAACATATGTTGAGGAGTTTTGATGCACTCGGACCGTGCATTTTGATTGAGTGATGGAGAGAGTGAAACGGAGGGGGTAAAAAAAATTCAAAAACTGCATAAACATTGGATATTTCTCCACCCATTCGAAACAGACCCATCTCATGCCCATCCTCAAAGCAGGTATTAACGGACAAATAAACAACTTTATCCACGTCTCTGTTTTGTCTATCTTATGTAAAAATTTAAAAAAGAGAGAAAGTAAAATCTCCCCTAATTTAAAAAATGTTACCTCTACTCTTGTCCCCGAATTTGGTTGTGGGCTTTAGCTACTAAGGAGGTTCCATGTTCGTAACGAATCAAAAATGCAAAACGGTCTGCTCACTCGATCTACAGAAAGGTTTCAAGCTTCTCAAGCTTCTCAAGCTCTAATTCCATTCTTAGTCATTCTGTAGTTCCTCAGGACTCAATCATCGGACCTCTTTTCTTCAAGTACTTTCCGGCTTACAAACCGGTCTCGGTAACGACAGTTTGGATATTAATATGTGTGCGGATATTATGTATAATATACCACCCCTATCTAGAAAAAGAAAGAGTTCTAAGAGCCAAGGATCAGCGCATGAGTTTTTCTACGGTAGAAGAAGAACTGTTTACCTCTAATTTTCTCTATAACCTGCTTGCTATAAAATATCTATTACATGCGGCAGCAAAACACAGTTTCTAAGGCACTTTGAAGCAAAACCGAGTTGTATTTTTCCGCAATAATACTACAACTTACACAGCCATTACTTCATGACATTATCAGTGCAATTATAAATCAAATATTAAGTAGTTTTCTACTATTTTCATTCCTGATATTTCAGCTCCTGTATAGAAGAAAATTCAATTAAAAAATTGCTCGTAAAGTGAAAACTAAGCATCGAACGAAAAACTAGCCAATAAAATTCATCTTTGGGTTTAAACATTTCAGGAGAATTCATGTGTTCATAAAATACCACTAGCGACCTAAGTTGGAAGTGGTGTACAAATCTTCTAGTTTTGGTTAGAAGTCGATTATTACACTTTTTTGCGCTGCTATTTGTCTATGCTGCATGAATGATGTCGTCAATCAGATCGCAAATAAATTAGAAGAATGCGCGAATATACGATGTTTAGTTCTTTTGGTTGAGAATTGAATGTAACGTTTGGTCCTAGAATAAGGGGCGAGAAACGAATTAGTATCGGCATTACTTACACTTATTACTTTAAGCTAGCATTTCCTGCCAGGAAAATTTATTTCGCTAGTCTAGTTTCTGCATTTTGAATTTTGTAATTATACATACAATCAGGTATAGTTGATTAGACCTGATTTTCATGATGAATAAATACATTCACTTGAATTAAATCTCAGACGATAGTTACAAAAAATCGGTGGCCCTTACTATTTTTCTTCAAGTTATATAGCTTACTGCACTTTGAAGGTAGGATACATAGAAGCATATCCCGAGCTACACTACACAGCCTGCCAACATCTAGTTGAGGCAAGTGAAAACATGCATATCTTTAAAAATGTTGTTTACTTGTCGCATTGGCGAGCACATTTTCCCTGGTCGATGTTATATGACAATTTTATGGTCACTTAATCTCAATGAATTCAAATTTGAGATCGTAAAAAATAATTCATAGCCTTCACCTTAATGGTCAGTAAAAAACGTGGAAGTAGAAGAATGAATGATGCAATAGCCGCTTTCGCAGATATCCAGAGTAGTCAATGACTGGCCGATGGATGACTGCCACCTGGGTGTTAATATCAGACAAATTTCTACTTGGGACGCTGATATCGGTGCGGAGACAAGAGAAGAGGTTAAGGAACGTTTAAGCAATTTTAAGGATTTCTGATTTATTGCTTTCCTTGTTACGGAAACTACAAATAAATTTATTGATGGCCTGCTACTAACTGTATACAACTAGGTTTCAGATCCGTAACGGTAATGTGGTCACAAATTAGATATAATTGAAGGATTAGAATGGGAAATGGTGTTGTCTGACTGCTGAGCTTCAATGAGTCTGCTGTGCAGGTGAACATGACGAGTGAGGTTGGCAGAGGTCGCACTGAAGATTATTGACACAAAGTGCATCTCTGAGGTAAGTTTTATGAGCTTTTTTTTATGAGCTGGCACGTTCTCCAGCTTCTCTCCATTTCAGGAGCCATTCACCTTTAAATATTAACTCTAAGAACAATACACTAAGCGAATCAACTGGTTCAACGACTTCGATACCATTTTTCAATACACACAGGTCATGGTCGCAGCTGGATTACGAAAAAATTCTATTCGAAGTTCAAGTTACAGCATCATAAAAGCAGAAGTCATTCATAAATTGAAGTTAAAGTAGTAGGCGGAAACCATCTATGAATCCTTCCATCACTCCCACAAATCAAAATCTCCTCTTTGGCGCTCTAAACAAATTCATCATCTTGGCCGCGCCAGCAATTCAGCTTACTTGCCAAGCAAAAAAAAAAATCATGTTCACAATCATCGTATCAACAATCTTCAAGATGTCTTGCACATACACGGCGGCAGCGAAAAAAATCTGATTACATAAATTCCTAAAGAAATTATAGCACAACTCGCGATAGAGAGACCCTGAGTCAGCAAAGTCGTCGGAGCGAAACAGTTTCGGATTGCGGCGGCGACCATGTAAAAATTTGCCATCATCGATGATGGTTCGGAATCAATCGAACTGTGGTAGATAATCAGTGAAGCGATTTTTCTGATCGCAGATAAATCGGTTTGGAAGTGAGCGTCGTTATCGGTCTGGTGGAATGAAGTGACAAATTGAAAAAATTCCTGATGTTGAGGTTCCTAATTCGTAATTATATCATTAACAAATTACTGAAGAGGGTAATAACCAGATCAACAACAAGCGATCTGATCGAAACTGATTAGATTTGATCGGGTCGGGGCAGGGGCTGACCTGACTTCTGTTGTTGTTGTTATTGATGGACTATGTATGAATGTTTGAAGTTAATTAAAACGTTGCAGGATTAAATGAGATTCGACAAAGATAGTGTGTTGTTTTAGGCACCGAAGAATGGTTTCCCGATTCAGTATGCAATGCTTATGTTGTGTTTATAGAAGCTATATGCTGATAGATTTGATATAGCAATTCTGAATATGAAAAAATCGACATTATTTGTGTTTTCGAGAAATAAAGAATACATACATAATGAATGTATTAACTCCTTATATCTGAAGCAGCATAGTTTTCAGACGGGTTTGATATCCATACTCTTTGAAATATTTAGATTGATAACGCATAGTGATGTGATCTATTTAGTAAAGCTAATCCTCTTCTTAAATATAATGTTTTCTTTTTCAGTGTCTCCCGTCACATTTGGTCTGATTTTTCTGCAGTTTATTCACATTTCATATGAAGCACGCAAATGACTTAGCCTACCAGTTTCGGTTTGCCATTTTGCGGCATATTCAATGGAAACCACATCCAGGTCAGTTGGTATTGAACATATTGAGAGACGACATTATAACTACCAAAATTGCAAAAGGTACTTCCCAGTTCAATACAAAGAATTATTTGCATCGTCCTCAAACTCTAGTTTTTCGATCATAGGTTGCCTCAATTCAAATGTTGTATAGTTTTCCAAGCTCAATGAAATTTTTCAATCTGTCATACCGCAACACAAACGGGATTTTACTCATGCGTGGTTTATTTCCCAGACAATAGAAACGTTATTTTCAAGCAAAACATTTAGTTTAAGTTCTGACTCGATCTTGGTCGATTTGCTCCTACATCGACGCACAATTGTTCTACTTTTGAATGATAGAAGGCAACTTGGTTAATTTTTTACTTTCCACAAGCTTTTAGTAATATTTAGCGTTTTCTACACGATTGTATTGATACTTCTTAGGCAATTTTAAATGCTATAATGATTATTTCTTCACATAAGGCTGAAAATATAAGTTTTGTTTTTTAAGGCCAAACTAGCCGTTTATATATTATTTCAAAACTGTGATATATTCAAAAGTACCTATGAATGTAACATTTTTTTTTATAAAAAAAGCTGATATCGCTTTTTTTAATACAGTAAGTTTGCTTCCTAACTTTCCGAGTAAACACTTTTTCGGTAAAAACTGGCATCTAAAGTGGAGGAAAATTGGCGAGAAGTAGAGAAATAAAGGAATAGATTTAGGGAAAAGTTCGTAAAACAAGAAAAAGAGCCAAAAATGACGTCTCCTTTCATATTTCGGTTTCACTCACTCTCACACAAAAACATCACCAAATAAATCAGCTGTGGAACCACTGGATAGCTGGGACCATGTTACAAGAAATCGACAGCTGACAAATTTTTGGTATATTCTTGCAAGGGGGGAACTTTCCTTAAGCTAAAAATGGCGTCCCTGACGTTCCCTTCTTGCAAGAAATTACATAATTAAAGAGCATGTCCATAAGCCACCATTGTCCTTCTAGCTCAGCCGGACACGTAAATGGCTCAATAGAGACACTCGCGTCCGATATACCGAATCAGTCCGTTTTCATATTCGTTTGCCTGTAAGTAAGATTTTGTCGTCAGTCCCACAATTTGGTCACTAAGTGGCTGTCTCTTGACACATGAAAGAGTTCCTCGGCCACTTTTTAGCTACCGGGTTGTAAAACCTGCCAGTATAGAAGCGCCGAATTCTCCGTTCGAACATCCGTGCTTCTGCCATAGCAGATTTGGAAGAGTTAATCCAGGATGGTTATGTATGTATATGTAAGGATTAGCCGAATGAGTGTCTTATAGCAAATGGATTAAGCTTTTGACAGCATGTCCACCTTTTTAGCGAATAGACGTCTGATGGGTTGCAATCCGGACCTGGCTATTTGAATTCAACGTCGGGAATAGCGATTAAATATCAAGAATTCATGCAGGCCTAGTTCAGGGTAATGAAATTTCAAGAAATTCATGCAGGTATACTTCAGAGTAACGCAATACAGGACGGAGTGGTTCTAGAAGTTCCGAACAAGACACTGATTTTTTTGGCCTTGTTACGAATGGTTTGTGATCCCCAATATTTGAAAGAGTTCCTGAATACTGACAGCTGTGTTTTGCTACTATATATTTTGATGCCCCATTCATCAAATTAGAATCTAAAGATGACGAAGTAGAATTTAAGGATGACCAAGCTCAAGACTCTTCGCAGTTTTGAGCGGGTCTTAGCTCGACGTAAAATAGAGCGTGTCGTACTCTTATTGTTGGAATTTAACGTGTATCCTCAAGGCGGACTTTAACTTGTATCCGCAGAGGAAAAGGAAGGTTAGCAGTGAAAATGGTGTATAAAGCAGTCCTTCTGACAAAACCATGTGGACCAAGTCCAGTGACAGAACCACTCCTGATGTCTCAAGTCATCGAAGTGAATTCACCCCATTCGCTTACACAAAATTATCAGTTGCTAAGGAAACTTGCAGCGAACTGGATTACTATTTCCGGAAATCCCAACTTGATTCGCTTGTTTAAAAAGCCTTCGTGTCGTACGTTTGAAAATATAGTAAAAAACCCCCAAAATTTAAAAAAAGATGTCAATTTTTTCGAGAATCAACGTAAAGCAGAATAAAAAAATGGGTTTTAGTTCAATGTTTGAAGATATAATGCAGTCAGATGTGCAAACGGCTAATCTGCTCTCAAGGGGCTCAGGTGACATGCAACATGTTTGTTTCATTGAAAAAATTGTCCATAGTGTCTTTGGAAAACTAACCACAACCAAGATTGGCTTAGTCGGTACACTTAGGCCACAAGTCGTTTAATTGAAAAGCCTATATTTTTTCTTCTTATTTTTTATCAGAATATATTGATCGCACCATTAATGTTGCACATCGATAAATGCTGAGACCTGGAATTTCAGATCGAGCATTTGAGTAATTCTTGCACACAGAGTACATCTATCACAAATCTTCAGACGAAATTCAGCGTTTTTAGGCCATTTCTGGCTTTCTTTTGCCCCTCTATCCTCCTTAGTGGATCTGACTGCATGTTTTCTTCTAAAAGATGCTCCTTCCTTTTATTCTGCACCAAGTTTTATTCAAAAGAGCTACTTCACTGACAGTTTTATGAAACCATCCAAAAAGCAACATCATCTAGACGTTTTGCCATGCCCATTGACCATATAAAGAGGAAATACCTCTAAGGTCCTATTTTAGATATTGGTTGGTTGATTTGATCTTACTCGCATTCATAAGGTTCCCATCTTCTTATCAACACCTTATTATCTTAGTCCAGATGCACCATTTTTTCCAAAAAAAAAAAAAAACAAATTATAGCAGCGGTGCATACTTCTGATCGGTATGGAGTAATTACTTCAGCCGTTCGGCGAAATCATTATTAATATTATTATCCTTTTAGAGGACTGTATGGTTTGCTGCCTATTTGCATGCTGACACAATTTTGATATTATAATATAAATGTAATGAGTATTATAAGAGCTGATCATACTGCTGTAGGGAATATATATAATTGCAGATATGAATTTCATCGGTAAATATTTTTAGCAGACATGATTTTTTTGACAAACAAACAAACTAGTTTTTCAGTTTATGAGAAACCTTTTAAAATGGAAAATCTAAATTGCCACCACATGCTCAAAATATTTTTGAAACGGGGCTGCGTATATGTCACAGAAGAAATTAGTGAATTTAGTTTTACTTTTTAAAAATGAAAGCCTATTTTGAAACTGAATTTGCATAACATCATTTAAAATAAACTCGTGCCATAAATTTTTGACTCCGGTAAAATAGAATGAAAGTATATATTTGATTTTCGTCCTATTTCGAAACGTTAAGGAGACCGTCAGGTCTGTTCGCTAAGGTTCCAGCTCCAAGTAGTGGTCAATTGCCTGTGGGTTTGAGATATAGCCTTAAAAACCGGTGATAAAAAATCAAGTCTATTCAATTATTGAATAGTATATGAGTATCCTAACTGTCATAGCTGGGCGATAGCTGGTAGGGGCTATCATAAAAAAAAAACAAAAGTACCCCTCACATTATTTAATGTATTCCCCTTTTTAGGATACTTTTCTCATTCAATACAACAGAGGTAAAGAAAATTCAGCTAGGCTTCAATTCTTCTTTAGATTTAGTTTAAAATTTTACAACAAAGATAAGGAATTAGGTTGTTTAAGTCAAAGACAAAAAATAATAGTTGTATGCCTTCAAGACGGCTTATTCTCATCACACATCGTATTTTAAAAACATTCAATCCACATTAGAAAAACGCTCCTGCACAACATAGCAGAGGCGCACCTTATAAAATACACTCAACAAACTTCCACAAAAACATTGTTACGTTAAGGTTACGTTCTAGTAGCAGTCTACAACCAAAGCCATGTGTTCACCTTGAAGGCTGAAAAAATCTCCTACCCTCTCTGTTTTGTTCTTCACCTTCGTTCTGAATACTGCCTTGATAGAATTGTTGCAATTATGACAATCTTAACAGTATTCTCACCTTGAGGCCTGAATAAATCAGATCTACACACATGTGAACTATTGTACGTGTGCTGGCATTCAAGCAATCACGCACGCCACGCCAAGAATCGTCTAATTTGCCGGTTTGACACCCAACCGAAGAAGCGCTCAGGAGGAAACAAAACAAAACAGACTGAAAGCAACACAAAGGCAATCTTCTAGAAACCATAGAAACCATTATGTGTCTTTGGAAATGAGATGTCTAATCTGGACGAGCAGTCCACGGGTCTATGTAAAAGGACTACACCGAATTAACGAATTTAATCCGCCACCTGCTGTTTTCTAAACACAACCAAATACTTCATGAATTTATGTCTTATCGCAAACGAAGACAACGACCATTAGCACAAAAAACAGTCAGTTCGATATACATAGGTGAACCGATGAACCATCAAAGGCTGATCTGACGATGCCGCGATCCACAGGCTGTTAAGTATCACACGGTCAACTGAACTAAAATGACTCGTTTGAGGAGTGCGAGTCCTCTGAAGCAACCGGATTTTTTTCCTGCATCGGATACATATCGAAAGTAGACTTGTGATTGGAGTGGCGAGGCGGCTTAGAAAAAGCGCTTGGTTTTGGTCAGTTATGACACTCCATCTAATCCTCGGTAATGAGATTGACACTTTGTCTGAGCCGACGGTGTGAGGAATCTATGCCGTCTTTGGATGTGAGGAGTTTGTGCGACTCGTTCCTGATTTTGTCTTCTACTTAAAGCAAGTTTGTTCAGGTGATTAGAATGGAAATGGGTTTGAAGTAGAGGAGAGAGGTTTATTGGAGATAGATAGTCGAAGTGGTTAGGCTTTCTTCACTAAATTAAATTAGTAAATTCAGTTACAAACAAATATATAAAATGGTTTGGATAGTCAGTCTTCAAAGAATTGCACATGTTTTGCAATTTGCGACAGCTTCGCTAGAAAATCTAGGGGAACCAGCCCGGCAAGCCTGTAGATCCAAAATATTTTGGCAATAGGATATACAACTATTCACGAGAAAGTAAATTTTGTTACAACTACCTTGACCCGAAATCCACTACCACTTCTTATCCAAAAATGTATGCATGAACTTCGAATGTGGTACTCCATTAGGATAAATCAAAATACGAGACGTTTCAGTGAGCAAACCAAAAATGGTCTGTATAGATAAAAAGCCTCACAAACAATCAAGCCGTCTTAATAGTCGATGGTGAGCTAAAGAACTAGATGCGGTGAAAATGCGTTGTTTGCGCAAAGGCTAAATATTTACTCGAAATCAGCCTGGCAATCATTGAGTGTGGTTAAAGATAGAATGGAATAGACAACAAGATCGTTTTTTGCTTTTAGGACGAGAAAGAGAGAAAAAAATGGTGAGTAAATAATTACAAACTGTCATTGAAAAACTATCGATTTATAGAACAAAATGCCCAAAAAATTTTAGCTAGATTTTCCGTTGAAAAAGTTATTTCAAAAAATTATTGGTAACAAAATAATCATTCTATTTTGTATGCTATGTTCACTTCCGTCTTACTGTGCAGACGAAAAAATTGCATTCTTGAATTCCTGATTAAATTTTCGTTAAAATTCCTCGTCCAACTTGCTCCCAACGAAACTTACGGTTTTCACATGACTCGTTCTTTTTACTTCTGCCCTTGCTGCCATTTCCATCTCAATCCTGAATATTCCTGGAATGATTCGCAAACAAATTTAGCACCTTGTCCGGATGAACGATGATCACTGTCATTGTTACTGAAATTGCCCATTTTCATCGGTCGAAAATCGTTTGACTGAATCTCATGAAAAACTCGGAGATAATTTCAATCAGTTAACCGAACGCATATAAAAATAAATAAAACGGTAGTGATCTCAAGCGGCCGAACGAACCAGTTGTACAATATGTACATCATGGCTCGGCAACAAGCGTCCGCCATGGACCGAAAGCAGAAGAACAACAGAAGAAGTAATTTTTGTCTGTCGTGCCGGAATCGAAACTGCGATTTTGCAGTTAACCTGTGGCCGATCATTGATTTTCAAAAGTTGACAAGAATGAAAAGAAATGACCCGCAGAGTGATTTAGCGCGAAAATGTTCAGGAGTTATTTAAAATTGATGTCACCTGTGTCTGGCTTCAACTTCGTATCTTGTACGCTGGGTAATTTTCGCTTGAAAAATTTCTCGTCAACGTTGCTCAGTGATTTGCTTGAAGCAGAGATGATTGTGGAGTTTGTAGGAGAAATACATGGTAAGAACATACGGAAAAATTCAAGTCTTTAAAGTCTGGGTCCAAAAACCCGCATGAATTTCCTAGCCGGTTTCGTGAATATCGTATCTCAAATAATTCCAAAGCTTTGCACAAAACTAATTTTCAATCTCGAACCGAAGATCCTAAAATCCTAGTTTTCTCAATGTATTCCTCCCGTTTAAGAAAAGCCATGACTTCTCACATCACACCAAATGTCTGATAACAATTTTTCACTTCCATTTTTTCCCTGCATTGGCAGCACGTATTGCTCATGAAACTGACTGACTTCAGCTGACACCGTTGCGCCAACGGCCGACCGTTTACTTAAGGTCCACAGCGAACTACAAATTTAGTCACCTTGGCCATAATTCTTCTTCGAGTGACATATAAATTGCTTATGAAAATTCGGCAGTTGCCCTTTTTGCCCTTGTGTAAAGCAAGTAAAGAAGCCAGTATCAATGGAATTTCATGAGGAAACTATAGATCGCCGTACATGAACGGGAAATAATAGAATGACCGACAGGCATTGGCAAAGCTAAAAAAAATGCACAGAATATATTTGGTTTGGAGATAAAGGTCGAGCTTGAGATAACTGTGTTGAGTAATAATTTAGTGTAAATATTTCATTTCGAAGATGATATGTATGAATTGGGCATTTTTGGGTTTTTATACGTGGAAATATGTACGGGAGATGTTGGATATAAATGATTTCCATGTATAATCATAAAAATTTAGTACTATTGGGATAGCTGTAATATTGTATGGAGCTTATCGGGTCTAAAACAAAGAGTATATTTTGAGACATGTTAAACAGTACACTATATGTTAATAATAGTACACTATAGGTCAAATATAGAGAGGATTCAAACCTGATTCTAGACCGAAAACGTTTTTTTCTAGAATATGCTTCTTCTCTAGCTTTGAAAATGAGTTTAAGTTATGCTACCTTGAAAAAGGACCATACAAGTAATGACACAGGAACAACTTATGCGTAGAAGCAAACTTTTTAGCAATACTATGCTTGGATTTTATTTCTTAGCTGTTAGATGAAAGTTTTAAACTATTTAATAAAAAGCTAACACATCAAAAACTTGCTCAAAGAGATTTAAAAAGGATCTTGCAAGAAAGGGCCCGGAGCCTAATGCAGCTGCCTAGAAATCTGAGACGAATAAATCTACTTAGAACCTACAGAAAATATGTAACCAATGAGACTTTTTAAATTTAAAAAAAAATTTCTGACTTCTCTGAAATCGATGAATAGGACACTGAGCAGAGACAAGTGTCACTCGCAAATAAAGACCTCGACACTACTCTTAGAAAAGTGATGCAAATGCTTTGATTGCCCTAAAAAATTGCGTGGTCATGCAAAAATTAGAGTCAATGTTTATTTAAGAGCTATCATTTAAAAGATATAAATTGTCATCAACTAAATGTTTAATTAGACTGCTTTTCTGTATTCTGGCTAGAAAATGTCTTGTGATGCCACAGTTAATCTTTCTCCCCTCACAAGTGGAGTAGCGGGGCAGCTGATGTTGTTTTGGAATGGTGAAGAGTAAATTGAAGAGCCTTCATTATTATTGATCAGGGCCAAGCAAAGGTCCTTCTTACCGAGCGCAATAGTTGTCTCAGCCCCTCCTTTATTTCAGAGACAAGCGATCAAGACAGCCATCCAAATTTTTTTATTTGTTCATTTCTGCTTTAACAGGAGCGAGCCTAATTACAAATACGGAATAAGAAAAACAAGAGATAATCCATTAAATAACTCATAAAAATTACATTAAGAAAGTTCAATATCAAAAAAGGTGAATTACGATACCAATACAATACAAAACAAAGTATGATATAATTAAGATAACAAAAAATTAAATAATGACAGAAGAAGTAGTGAAAAACAATAATGTAAAGAAGCTTAGTAAAAATTTATGAAAGAAAATCAAAAATTATAAGAAGTTTCAGTAATTAAGGCTTTGATATGATGTCTAAAGCTAGAAAAGGACGAAGCTGTAGTTCAATGTGTCTCCTGGGGATACGCAATAATAACGAATGGAAAACAACGTCGGTTCGCGCAAACGGGATGAAGAACACCGACGAAGATTTATCTGAGCGATTAGTCACGGCGAAACAATAGCTTCGAGCCAAGATCAGATAGCATAGGTCAGTGGAGGAGCGTGAAAAGCAGACCCTCATCTTGAAACATTCGACGAGATTTTAAAGAAGGATTTTGAAGTAAGGACAAATGATCACTATTCTCACAACAAGTTATGTGAAACTTAATTAATAATGAGCGTGTAAATCTATGCTGCACGCGCTGCGTGGCATCATTTCAATAGACAAGGTGGGGAGACCAGACCTGACAACAGTATTCGATGATGCTACGCACAAGTGATAAGAACAGATGGACGGAAGTAGTGAAGTTAGTAAAACAAGAGGAAGTCCTGAGGAAGACCTGAGGACGAAGCCGGACAAACTAGAGGCCGTATGCAATGTATCAAATTTAAGTTTAGAGTCGAAGAGTACACCAAGGTCCTTAAAATTGTCGACAGCCCCAAGTGACGATCTGGATGAAGAGTAGGAAAACATTAAACGAGACAGTTGACAAGCATAAGACATTGGGTTACATTTAGATAAGTTCAGAGTAAGAAAGTTCCTTGAACACCACTCACTTAAGGCACAAAGATCATGCTGCAACTGGTGACAATCATCAAGCGAATCAATCACTCTGAGCATTTTAAAGTCATTAGCAAATAGAAGACAGGGAGAACGGCTAACGCTAGGGAGATCATTGATAAATACCAGAAATAACAGAGGTCCCATTATTGAGCCTTGAGGAAGCCCAGAAAGAAGGCAGTAAGGGGAGGAAGAACGTGAATTCACAGATAATAGAGCTACGACCAGAAACATAGGATGAGAACCAGGGCAAGAGAAGATCAGCTATCCCATAACCTTGACGTTTCAAAAGAAGAAGCTTATGATCAACAGAGTCGAAAGCCTTAGCAAAATCGGTGTAGTTGCTTCAGCTCGTCTAAGGCGGAAGCGGCCAAGTTAGTGAAGACTAAGAGGTTAGAAGTGGAATATTTACCTTTCACAAACCCATGCTGCAGAGGGGTAAAGAAAGGATGAAATATAGGAAGTAGCCTATTGTAAATGGGTTTTCTGAGTTCTTTACTAAAACAAGAGAGGAGTGAAATGGGACAATAATTAAATATACAACTTGGGTCGCCCAATTTTATGTCGGGGAAATATGTTTCTAGCCCGAGGAGAAACTAACATTGAAGATAATAGACAAAGGAACAGATTGGGGCGATGAAAGAGATTTGGCGAACAGGTTCGAAATGCCGTTAGGATCACAACCGACATTAACATCAAGACATCGACGTGAGGACTCAATTTCTAGTGGGTTGGTTTGGATACAGGAGATGGGTGACGGAGGAAAATGAAGGATTTCATAAGACGTGACCGGACTATTTTCGGAAAAATAGAGGAAAAGTAAACTGCAAAGAGATCACAAATCTCCTGAGGATTGGCAGTAGTAACACTATTAAAGAACATAGAATCGAAGAAACAATGCGAATTTTTCAAGGAGGACATAAGACCAAAAGGGTTTGTGTTGGTTAGAACGAATAGAGAATTCGATGTTGTTGAAATAATCATGCATAGCCTATTTGACGGCAGTTTCGGAAGCACGGAACTTAGTACGAGCTGCATTTTTTGCCCTGAGAGCAACCGTCACATCATGCCAAAACTTAACAACATCATTTGATTTGCGGGGACGACTGGACGGAGTGAAGCGGGAGATGAGGCTGGAGAGGAAATTATCAAAACGGAGCGTTAGCTCATCAACAGTTAGTCCACGGCAAAAAGAGTACCAGTTTGTTGAGTTGAGTTCATTCTCCATCTTAAAAACGGTAATTAAAACGCGGGGGCCTTGAAGGAGTTTTCCAAGATACAAAGTCAACAGAAAATTCTATAGAAAGTAGAGGATGGTGCAGGTCAGGGGGGATGAAGGGCATGTCATCAGCTTGCACAGTGATGTTGGGTGAGGGAATATTTAAAAGAATCCACACTAGGTTCGGCAAGTTGAAGTTGCCACATATTAAATATGAAGAAAAGGGGAAACAGTTGTTGAGGAAATTGGAACATAAACTGAAGAGACAATCAAAATTTTAGAGGGAACAAAAGTGACATCGACAACAATACATTCGACAGGAGAAGAGTCCTTGAAGAGACTTGTGGGTAGCAACTAAAACACCACCACCGTCTTTTTTCATTGATGCAGTACGATCACGATCGCAGTGGAAAACAACATGAGGAGGGAAGATCTCATTATTATAAATATCCCCAGTTTACCACGTTTCGATCGGACAAAAAATTTAAAGACAAAAAAGAGAGGTTAAACATGTTTAGCTTGGTCCTTAAAGCACGAACATTCTGAAAGTATACGTTAAGTTTGTTGATGAGTCTAGTTTCGAAAGCCCCGCAATGCATTTGAATTTCCGAATATCAATTCAGAATTTCTACTGGATCGGAAAGAAGGCTCTAGGATGACTGGGGACCTCGTCCTTACGCTACAATTTCAAATTTGTGCCCTCCCAGAGAGGCACAATTGTTGGAGACTGCCTGCTCATAGAAAACAGTCGAGCTTTGGTTCTTACACGTCACCAGACTAACTCTAGCACAAGCCCAGGTAATTCAACGTAGGTTTAGGGCTCGAGTTGGGTTTTTGCTTTCCGAGGAAAAGATTTTATTCACATACTACCATCAATAACTGTCCAAATAAAGCACTTAAAACAAAGGACCGTGGAATTAGGTTCTTTTTGAGCTGATGGAATGATGATAATGATGATAATGAAATTGACCGATTTTAAAAATGTCCGAATCAACGACCACTGCAAATTATTAGCAGAACTTTATCAGAGGAAACCAAATATCTTCAAAATATCCTTTTGACTTATAGAAAGTATCATAGCAAAATGTCCTTATGTGTACCTTTGTAGGATTTAAAACTCTTTCCAAATACAGCCTATGCGGAACATCACTGTATTTGGTTGCTTTTCCACCCTACCTTTCGGAACGCATTAAAAGTTATTATTCATTATACATATGCAATTTGAAACATTTTGATTGGTATTGAAGATATATTGAATAACAAGCTGAAAAATGAGTTAGTACTTTGCTCCGTTGGTTAAAAAACTCTTAAACTTGCAGTTTCTTCTCGAACACTTTTGCAGATCACTTAATACTCCAGTTTTATTATTGAAAAACGTCAATCCTACGTTTGAGGCACCAATAATGCTTCTAAAAGCATTATTGGTTCGTATATTGCGTCCATCAAATATATTTTTATGTTTCTTGACATAATAAAATATTACAAACAGGTTTTTGCGCCCGACCAACTGTCAGATACTATTTTTATTATAATAGCTATGTTAATATATTTTACAAAAAATAATATGAAGGCTAATTGATGATAATATTTTCTTAGAAATAAAAATGCCAAAAAGAAAGATATATCTCAATATTTTTTAAAAACGAAACAACAAATCTTTTTTATCATTCGAAAACTATCTATACTCGAAAGGTCTTAATGGAAAGAAAACTATACATTACAAAAAACTTAACTTTACACTAGTCTTTAATTTTAATCGAATTAAAAACCACGTCATGGTTTAAGGAACCGTACCTTAAGCCTGAAATTCCGCCTCAAAAACACCTTAAACTTAGATCCTTGTTTGACATCTTCCACAAACGCTTTCTTAGTTGCCAGAAATTTCGTTCTCTTATTCTCCCATAAATTTTCGCCTTGCGAAAGGTTAATATGCTGAAATTGATAATTGCTGTTATGAAACTTTACATTCTCAATATAAGTAAATTGTTTACCGCTCTGTCACTGCTGCGCGACTTTCGATCCTTTTTCTGCTTCGGTTTGGTTTCCGATTTAGAGGTGTGACCGTTAGCTTTCGACTTTTCATTACCACTCCGCTTTGGTGCCCGTCCGGCTCCTGATGATGAACTGGCTCCATTCTTCTTTCGACCGGATTTATTAGACATGATGATTGAAATATGAAAACAAACCACAATCGCTAAGGAAAAGCTTGAATTTACACTCTGTTTACTGTTTACAAACAACGAACGCTCGCTTTCTGTAGATGACACCTTAACACAAATCGCTCATATTGAGTGACAATGATGTGATGGCAAATTAAGGCAGTTGCTGGGATTCGATTTGTTTTCAATAAAAAAGCATAACTGTAATTGAATATTCAGAGGTAGATGTCGTGTTATGATCGTTTTCGGAATTCGGATGTATGTATGCGAGATTGTTTTCGGGTTTCGCGTTCATCGTCGTAGACGTCATAGTAGAATAGACGTCGTAGTTGAATTCAATCGAAATTCTAAACGGTTTCATTGAAATGAATTTCAATTTTTGCAAGTCGACTTAGAAGCTTCGTTTCGCACAGCTACGTTCATTGCCGATTTAGTCCAATTGTTTCCCCAAGAGCGATTCCCTATCAGTCTGTCGACCCAGACTTTTGTGAGTCGAAACAAAGAAAGGCGAGAAAAAAATACGGCATGAGTTTTTGTTTTCAGGCTTTTATTTTCTCAGATTTTTTTTCGGAGCCTGGTAATTAAAAATTCCATTACACACTGTTTAAACATTAACGAACTGATTCTGTTTGTCTACACTTGCTTGCATCAGGTGGCTATTACGAGCGTGCTCCGTACTTGAGTCGCAGGGAAACATTTGCAAGCCCATTGCATTTATTTGTTTTAGTCCAGTCGTTTATTGCGTGACCATTCTTCGGTCAACTCAAGCCGATGCGATTGACAATGTCTATAGACTGCATTTGGATGTTACAATGGTACTTCATCCTTTGCCGACCCTTGAGAAATGTGAAAAGGAAATAAATTTAAGGCGTTTTTGTATCTTAGTACGTTATTTTCAAGTTTTTTTGTGTGCTAGCTCTGTGCTATTCTTAATTTAACGGTGCTTTAAGAATATGCTTTGTTTGATTTTTACCCGTCAATGGAGACTGAAAGATTTGTTGGGAGGACCTAATTCAATTCAGGATAATTATGAGCTTTGAAAACTTTTTTTGTTTTTTTATGTCTATAGCTACCCGCGGCGATTGCTTGAAAGTGCGCAATGGAATTAATGTTTCTTTACTATCAAGCCTTTCGAGTAAGCACATCCCAAAAATAGCCATATAATCTCCAAAATGGTCTTTTATTACTAGAAAGTTGAGCCGATTTCAATTGAATGTTGCTTTCGGTATAAATTATATTCAGTGATATAGAATTTTCATATGTATGTGGTATTGAGAGCGCAAAACTGAAATTCTAAGTAGTGACGGTGTGGTAAGCGTGCAATCAATGTCACGTGACGAAGTATAAATTATGTTTACTGTATTTTTACTAATGTTCGAAGAAGAACATTTTACTAATGTTCGAAGAAGAACATTAGTATTAAAATCACTTTGGCCAAAAATTCATATTTCTATATATATATATATATATATATATATATATATATATATATATATATATATATATATATATATATATATATATATATATATATATATATATATATATATATATATATATATATCATCAAAAAATTTCAGTGAAAAAATCTCAGGAACGCGCCATCCGATTGAGCTGAAATTTTCAGGACACATTGGTGTATATGCAGAATAGTGCCAGGTCTCAGAAAAAGTTAAAAATCTTTAACCCTTTGGCGCCGGCGGCCATTTTAGTGATATTTTTAATATACCTATTATTCCGTACACAAATAAGTTTTGCAAAAATAAAGTTGCCGAAATAAATGTTGAACGTGTTTTACATGTGAATCGGATAATGTTTTGGAATTATTTAACCCCATGTGTGCGCTGGGTGCCTAAAAACAGAACGGGAAAACTTGAAAATTTTTAAATTGCGATAACTTTTGACAGAGTTATTCAATCATTACAAAAATTTTAGGACATATTGATATTAGTTAGTTGTAGATTTGTGTAGCTTTTGATGAGCGTGCTGGCAACCCTGTAGCTAGGGCAGGCACTGAAAGTGAAAACCTTCAAATCATCGTCTCTCTTGAAAAACTGCCGCTTCTTCAAAAAAAAGCCACTCATATGTAAATCTTGTGCTTTGTTTACATAAACAAAAAAAAAATTTGATATGGTATAACGGGCACGCCTGGTAACCCTTGCCCAATTTACCTATATTTTTAGCATCAAAAACTTCTGTTCACGGAAACTCATGATCCAATGAGCAGAACTAATTGAAATTTGCAGAATGTATTGGTCCTATATAGGACCAAGTCTGATAGAAGTGATTTTGAAATGCGGGTGATTCTGTGCCAGTGGTGCCATCTTGAAAAATCACTAAAAGAGATAACTGCTTTTAGCCCTATAAATTCTGATTGAATCGTTCGATTTTGACGAAATTCAGACAGTAGCTGAACCTTTCTTCAAACCACGTTTGGTCGAAAAATTCGGTTGGAGCTGCCAGCTATGATAATTTTGGTGTCTTAAATTTGAAAAAATAAAAATTTGGAAGTGAAAACATTAAACCATCGAATTTCCAAAAACTGTCCGTTTCTTACAGTAAAACCAATCTGTATACAAATCTTATGCTTTATCTACACGTTCAAAGTAAAACTTTGGAAATTTCATGTCGGACAAGAACGGTAACCCTTTCCCAGTCAACCTATATTTTTAGCATCAAAAACTTCTGTTCACGGGAACTCACGAATCAATAATCAGATACCATTGAAATTTACAGAATGCATTGGACTTAAGTAGGACCAGGTCTGGTAGAAGCGATTTTGAATTGTGGGCAACTCTGTGCCAGTGGTGCCATCTTGAAAAATTACAAAGAAAAAAAACTGCTTTTTGCCCTATGAAATGTGAATAAGTTACCAGATTTTCATGAAATTGACACAGTAGCTGAACCTTACTCTAAACTCTGTTTGATATAAATTTGGTTGAAAAATTCGATTGGTGCTGCCAACTATGGTAATTTTTGTGTCTTTGGATTTGAAAATTCACTCAGGAAAATAAAACTTTTTGCCCTATAACTTCCAGCGCAGTCATGAAATCAATACGAATTTCATACTATTAATGGAACTTATTTTAAGCATTATTCAAGCCGTATTTGGTTGAAAAGCCACGATAGGGTTGCCAGCTATTGTTGGTTTTGTGTTTGTTTGCAATATCTTTATTAAGCGGTTTTATCGTAGAATTTTCAATTGGTAATGATATTGTAGTGACAATAAACAGCAAATATTAAGCTTTCCATTATTTGAAAAAACTCGCTGCAGGTAATCCTAAATTTCTTTATACTCCTATAACTTCGCATGTAATATAACAATGTGAAGCAGATGTGATATATTTTTGGCTTTGATACTGGCGAAAGGTTGCCAGCACGAGTCGGTTATGCTACTTTTGTATCAATAAATGCTTACAGTTAGTATTCATACCGGAAACATTTACAATGAAAATAAATAACCGATGTTTCAATTCCCAAAGTTCTGCAATTTTTTCGGATCGCAGCCCCAAACACCAACTTCAGTTACAGTGCTGCAGGCACTGAACATTTTCTTCATTGATGTTATATGAGATGCTGCTTTCGTAATTTTGTGAAATAAGCAACTGATAACGAATATAATTAACCCGTGTTTTGCTCTCATAAACGTTGAAATTCATGCCAGTGGTAATATCTGAAACCTTCCACCATATGAGTTATAATGCATTCTTGAGACCAAAGTAGAACGTGGCGTTTGAAACAGTTTGGCCGTAATAAGCAGCTCTTGTGGTGGATTATGCACTCAAAACCTGCACGATTCTTCTACTGTTCTTCGAACATTAGTGTTTCTAGCGGTTCAGGTGCGCTAGAGTTTTTTTTTTTTAATTTCGTGTTTATAAGACAGCATAAGGTCACAGCAATTAGTGGCTAGTTATTTTCAATCCTTCTGAACAGCAAGTGTATGATTTCATTGATAACTGAGCGCAACCGATTTCAATGTTCTTCGGCATTATCGTCCAAGTGGTGAAAACAATAATGAAATTTTGCGAAAGCATGCAGCAATGAAGAAATGTTGTGGCAGATAAACGAAAACAATGATCGAAATATTTAAGGTTTAGTTACTTTAGTCAATGGGTATTTTTTTGACGCAAAAGGTGTTGAATCAAAAAATAAAATTGCATAATTTTCTGACTAAACAGCTGAAACGAATAGAATTTATAGTATCTCGTTTCTCGAAAAAAGGCGAATTTAAATTATTGTCCCTTAAGAGCGGAACTGTTCCTAACGTTTGAGCAGGATTTATAGTCGACTTTCTTGTCGAAAATCAGATATTTAATCTCCTTTTAAGCAGAATTGGCTCTCTGTGAACTACCATTACGCCTAAAGTTTCGACACAACTGATGTTGCGGGGAAGTCGTCAGCGTCATTGACGGACAATCTATCATGAGTTGCTTGGAGACTCCACTTGCATTCAACAGGACCATACATTTTGTGAATAGCAAAACATTTTGTTGGAAATAGAAAATTACATGGCGTGTGTTTGAATGCTCCTAGGGATTGGTACCATATGCATATTTAGTACGTCATTTTTTTTTGTATTATAAGAGCATGTAGGACAATATACTCACTTATATCGGAACGTTGAATGCTAAAAAGGATCATCTGATATCCAAGCTGCAAGATTAGACTAGTGCAAATGAAGACATTCTGGCGGATATAACGTTGTTTAAAGTCTTACGTCTGCTCTTCAAAACCAAACAAAAAGAATATTAGTTTTATTTAGGGCTTTGACGCACTTAAATAGAGAACAGATACTATGTATGAATGGCATAATAGATACAGCCGTTTCAATTATTTCACTCTCTTGTATGCCCAGCAATCGTTAATTATAAGCTCCAGATTACGGGGCATAAATTTTCATCGATGGTAAAAAACAACAAGCTGGATTGCTGACCAATGCCTTCGCGGAACAGGAATTAGAATTCCTGTTACTGCGTAAAATTTCAAACATAAAAGACAAGGCTACCTCAACAAATCAATCCTATTAAGGAGAGATATCCACCTAGAATGGTCGGCAAAATCGATTTATTTTTTATTGCATTTTCGTGAAGATACGGGTCTCAAAAATATCTGGTGAAAACACCAAGTTAATATTTCTATAAATAAGCTAGTTACAGCCGATATAATCAAACGTGTTTTACGAAGTATGATACGATAGTTAGTATCAAGTATTGTTCAATTGGTGTTAAAACAAGCTGTAAAAGAAGTACAACGGGAAATAAAAGCAAAATTCGAGTGCTGGGATAACCAAACTAACCGTTTTTGGAGATAGTACGGGGCGAAAACGTGGTTTTACCTCATTTTAGAGAGTTTAGGTTCTCATTGGACAGTTTACAGGAAAAGTTTTTGATATTCTTGTAAAATCTTCTTATTGTGCTAAATGTAACTATTGGAATAAACTCGAAAATACTGAGCAATGTGAGGAATGGAAATCGAATCACGATGGAAATTGCCAGGCCAATCATGATGGATCGGCAGGTAAAATGGAAGTAGACGCCATGAAAGAATTGTTTTCACAATCTGCCGAAAAGTATAGAGTTATGTACACTAATTACGCCGGGGATGGTGACTCTAAGACGAATACGGGATTAGTGAATGCGAAACCGTATGGTAACGAGATTGAAATTACAAAAAAAGAATGAGTGGGTCACGTTCAAAAGCAATTGTGAACCCTTCTTCGCGAATGAAAGAAAAAAGTCCTGGAATCAGCAGCAAAAACAAATTGAGGGCAAAGTTTATAGATATACTGAAGATTTACTATGGCTTAGCTATTTGCAGAAACTGTGCCTCCAAGGATGAAATGAAAAAAGCGATACGGGCAACATTTTACCATTACGGCTCAACAGACAGCAAGCCTCAACAACATTTCTGTCCCGAAGGCCCCGAATCGTGGTGCCAGTTGCAACGAGCAAAGGCTAAAGGAGAACTGGAAAATGTTCGTCACAATTATTGAGCATTGCCAAAAATGGTGTTAGATGTCATCAAACCAGTAAACGAAGACCTCAGCTATGAAAAATTGTTGGAACGCTGTGTTGGTCGATATACCCAAAACTGCAACCAACTTATTTGGACAATAGCCCCAAAAACGATGAACAGCGGGGCCAAAATCGTTAGCATTGCAGTATATCTTGCAACATGTACATTTAACAATGGTTTCACCTCATCGCTGGAAGTCATGAATGTGTTAAGAATATCGTTCGGATCGGGAGCGCACTTGTAAGACAATGTAGAAGCCATGAATATTCCGTAAACAGTAAAAGACTTACACTATGGGCCTGGTATCGATGATTCCATGTTAGTTGACAAATTTAATGATTTATTCAGTCCTAAATTTTCAAACGCGTTTTTCTTAAAAACACGTTTTTCAAATCGGTACCCAAAATTTCTCGGAAACCAATTAACTGATTACCTTAATTCTTTTTGTGATTATTTTATATAACATTATCTAGTACTTGTCATAGGATTTTTCTTTTACGTTACTTAGTTTTTGTTTTATAGCCAAAATAATATCTAATTTTTGTTCAAAAAATCACTATTCATGTTCAAACGTCCGCCATTTTGTCATTAATCGATATTTTCAAAATCGGCTATGACACGAAGTAGATTATAGTATCTTATTTAATAATTTTTTTCCATTTTTTTCTTCAGATAATTTTTGAACAAATGCCAGTGGGTACCGTTAACGCTGTTTTTTTTACAGCGCTCCAAGGATCATACAATATCCTTGTATATTTTTTATATTTTTAAATAAGAAAAAATTAAGCATACTTTTGAATGTGTATACTTTTAGATAATTAAACTCCCAATCCGATATTTCAAAGTTTTCCTTAAAAAAATGCACAAAAATGACCGTTTTATCCGGCTCCTAGGTGTATATCTCCCCTTAAAGAGCAGACTTCCACTCCCCAAATCATCAATATATTTCCTTCTCCTTCCCATCAAATATGCCTAGATTTTCACGAGTTTGGATTGAAGTATCAGCAACTTCAACTAGAATGGTGTTACATTCAGTTCTTGGAAAAACCGTATCAACAATAATAGCGGTAAGATAGGAATAATTTTATAAGAAGTAAATGTATTCCCTATTACTACCACGAGTAAATTATCTTCTATGAGAACCTTAACGAACTTGATGACAACCTCTTTTCAAAAGCTCACTCACTCTACAATAATAGAAAATAGTTCTTCTTTGAATGGTCCTTTTAACAATGTTCCCACTCGTAACAATATACTAACATTCCCATTTCTTCTCCCAGAAACGCAAGCAGCAAAGTAGCCATTAATGACTTTCGTATATTTCTTGGCCAGCTGACCGTCTTTTTTCGCTATTGGGAGGTGAAAATCTTACAAAAGATGTTTCCTGGGTCCTGCTCTGGAACATACCGGATTTTTACCGACTAAAATTACCTCCTTCTTCTTCCACACTCCCCATGGGAGTACTAATACAAGATGACTTCGCGGGAGTAGATTGGCTCTTAGCTGTTTCTAGAGATCCTTACTTCTTCTTCCTTCCTGTCCCGTTCCGCGTCGCGCTGTATGCCTTATATATTTGTGACTGTTGTTTCGACGGCATTCCCCACAGTTTGGGATTCCAGCATGCAGTGGACGATATTTTCCTCTGATATTCTTGCTCCTAATATTGTCTCTAGGCTATTTTGCAGGCTTCAAAACACGGGCAACTGAACATGACGTTTTTCGCACCATCGCGTACACTTGTGCAGACTGGACAGTCCAGCGAACCGGCGTCTCCAAAACGGTACAGATAATAACAATGACTGCCATGTCCGCTCAAAAACTGGGTTAGATCATAGCTCGTTTCTCCAAGGCTCCTAGCCCAATCCCGTTTTGAATCTAAAATGGGTAAAGTTGAATAATAGTTATTAAATTCATCTTCGTCCTCGTATAAAAACAAGAAAACTCTCCTGAAATGTGTGCTACAACATAAAAATTGGATAGTGGAAGATTCTTCAAAGGTGCTGTGGTTTGTCGAATCTGACTTCCAGGTAAAGTTTCTAACATATTAATCTTGTAATCGAAAAAATTAAACATCACTAACGCATAATTTAAGCACTAAATGATAAAAACTTCATTTCATAGAATGTGTTGATGAATCGGAGGATACTATCAGTCATACCCATCACAGTTCACCTCGTTTGCAACTTGATGTGGATGATAGGAATGCGCCACATACTCGGACCTCTTCAATCATATCGCATACGTTGCTCGTCATTCGCTCTGCGGGCCTTATGTTTATGGTGACCCCACCAAATACTAGAAGGATGTGCTTTTCCACCTTTGGTCATGCAGATTTGTTAACAAATTATATACTCCGAATTTAAATCTCTCGTTATTTAAATGTTTTTGAAATTTTCTGCGCTTCGACAGATCTTGCAACGAATTGGTTACAAACAGAAGCGTTTATTAAATCTTTTTTTTAAATTGTTGTTGATATGCACTGAATAAGATGTATTTTATTTTTTACCGTCATGTGAGAATGTTTGCTCCTTGTTTTTTCCATACTACTGAAATATGTTCCAGCTATCATTTCATAGCAATTACGGCACTGCCTGAACATCCTATATTCCCTGCTACTGCAACATCGTACACTTATCATATGTTCCGTTGAGTAACTTCTTCACATTCGCAGGTAAGTAGCAACAGTCAAGATTAGATGATTTTAACGAGCTCAATCCTATGTACCGTAAAGGAATGATAATCCCATGGTATGCAACAAAAGGTATGTCGTCGTCTTCGTGCCACCGCCAGCTACCTTGTAAGCGCGTTTCTACGTATGCAGGTACATATGTATGTACTTACGCATTTATTCGTAAGTGTTTCGCGATCAAGTTCAAGCTGTGAATTTTAATAAGCGATCATCCGGGCATGGCAAGGCCAATGCGAGTAACGAATCAAAAGTCGTTCTTATCAAGGCAATTGCGAAGTGACCGAACACTCATCATCCATCTGTAAACGAAATGGGCACTTGTTGATTGGTTTCATCGCAGGAAATTCGCAGCTTAAATACTGGTTGAATTTCTGCCTTCTTTCTTCATAATCCAGAATTATGCATTTCAATTTTCGCGAATAGAGTAGAGCTGAAATGAACAAATGTTATGAAGGTGTTGCAATTTCGGGGAATTTATGGTGTTGTATGTTTATTTTTGGTGTGCGTTTCTTAAGTCGTGCATTAAATTAGGGATTTTATACAACCGTTTTGCAAATAAACAAAAAAGCTAATCGAAAAAATTATCTACGACCTTAAGACAATGATGTTCGTCAAAAAAAAAATTAATGTTTACTTCACCAGAATTTCATGCCAACACTGGTTGATGCGTTGCTGCAGCTGAACTGCAACGGTGCTAAGCCCAAGAAATGTTGCAATTAAAGATCACGCCAGGAAGTCAAAGCTAATAAATCGAGCAATCAATTTCAGTGATATCGACAAAGTGCTATTTCGCTAATTGTCGACGGCATCGCCATCATTTTCAACGAATTGCGAATTATCTCGGTTGGGTAGTTTGTTCACAGTTAGAAAATTACAAATGAGGCTACCTGCGATAGAGGTAGGTAGGTAGGTGCTTAAAAGTATTGCGAGTTCAAGCGGCAGATTTGAGAATTCACTTCTGACTCTGTTAAGCCAATGCTTAGCCTAAGAATGGATTATCGACTTTAAGAAAATTGTATCCGAAGAGCTGATTTGACTTGCCGTTCATCGAAATAATTTGCAATGCTTGGAATAATAAACTCCTACGTGCATATGCAAATTATAATTTTCTATTTCATCTCCGTATGGAGCGTACTGTGGCTATTATTGAAATAATATTATTACGAACATCTCAAAGTGAGAATGCACTGACTTGAAATTTTTTTACTTACCGTGTTACTTTAGGCTTTGTGAGAAGTCTATTCACAATATATCAACTGGATCTAAATTTGCATTTTAAATTTCGTTTGAAAATAGGAGAATGTAGAAAATGCTAATGCTGATTCGAAAGTAGCAGTTCGCAACATATTGTTTTTGAATTTCACTTTCAATATTCCAAGAGAAGATTTGGTTTTCTACTTACAAGATGGTACTTATTATTTATTCATTTCTCTTCGAAACCTTAACTCGATTTGGTTTCTAAGTTTTTGTTCTTCGACGTTTGGTTTTTGCTTCCGAGTTGACGATGAAAATCGTCATTCGTACTTAGCTGCGAAAATCTGTGAGTTTATGGCAGTATTTAGGGTATACTACATATCTGCCAATAAATCTTTTCTAATTTCATGGTTGCCCATACCAATCATTTCAATGCGAATTTCTTGACAACCGTAAATATTTCGTATTCAATAGTTATTAGTCTAATTGAAAAATTCAAAACTCGAAACATGGAATATTCTCAGTTGAAAATATTGTTCCTAGATTATAGCAAAGCTTTTGAACAGCAATGACCTCTCGTGTTTTGATATTTTTCGGTTCTCTTTAAATCGAAAATACTCTAGATCGCGCGTTCGTATCTTTCTATTTAACACACCATGGCTAAGCTCGTAAGATCAGATGTAAATCGTGAAATCATAGAATTTATTAAACATCCAAATGTACTTTTACTGGCCATGTATATTGCACTTTTTTTGTACAAAGCGTTTTAGAGGCAAAGGGCGTTTGTTTCGGAAAAACTTTGCTTTAAAATAACTTTAATTTATCCCGGGAAAAGTGTCTGACGTTTCATACATTTAATTTGCTGTTGTCTAAATTCATTTTAAAACCTCTTCACGATCATAGCATTTGTTTATGTTTTCATTATTTTTCAGACCCAGATGAAATACAACCAGTGTAGCTATTAAAACATTTATTTTAACATTTATTACAAACATTTATTTTATACATATTTGATAATAAATACTTTATTATAAAAAATTACATCAGTTTCTTATTTAAAGGATGCTACGATGAGATAAATTCGCGGCCTAAGGTACTCTGATTCATGATCTCCTTGCTGATAACACTAATTGTTAGTATAAATAACACGTTTCTTTTCTAACTTGTTCATTAACAATCATCCCTGAAGCAAACAACGACACCAAGTTAACGAAAACTGGAATTTCTCGCAATTTGGAGCACCACGCTTTGATTGTATTCTTTGTTGAAATAGGAAATACACCGAAAGAAATTTTTGAAGGACGTCATCGGTTCTTTAGGTCTCTGCACCTTCATATATGATGGTGAAAAAATGGGCTCGACTATTTCAATAAGGAAGATAGAGCTGTGAAAACGACCCAAGCTCGGGTTACCCAGTGACAGTCGTGACTGAAAAAAATGTCCAAAAAGTCGGAAAACTAGTACTGGTTGATCAAAGGATTAAATTGTGGCAGATAGTAGAAGAACTACATATTAGCTAAGAACGAGTTGGAGAGGTTTTACATGAAGTTTTGCACATGAAAAAATTTGTGCGCGATGGTTATCGCGATTGCTCACACCACTCGACAAGCATCGACAATTGGAAAGTTGTAAAGATTTTTTGGAGCTGTGTGAGGGTGATTTGGATGCAATTTGTAACCGCATTGTAACCGTTAATAAACCCTAGATTCGTTAATATAATCTCGAGTCCAAACAAGAGTCGATGGAGTGGATGAAAAAAAGAAAGGTCCCCAAAGAAATTAAAAGTGCAAAAGTCGGATTTGAAGATTATGGCCACCATTTTCCGGGATAGTGAGGGAATTTCTTTAATTGATTACTTGCCTAAAAGGACCCCAATAAACGACCAGTATTATGCTATTTTACTGGGACAGGCACAAGAGGCAGTCCTACAGAAGAGACGTGGCAAATTGGTGCGGTTAGTGCTGTTCCTGCAAGACAACGTGCCCGTTCACACTGCTCGGGTTGCGAGGGATGTATTGAAAGCTACGGGATTCACAGAGATCGACCCTACAGTCCGGACATGGCTTGTAGCTTCTTACTCTTCAGATTTAAAAAGAAGTTACGGTGACGAAGATTATGTGTATTAAGTGGGATGAAAGCGGCCGTAGAAAGCCATTTTGAAGAGAAATCGAAAGAATATTTTTTTCAGTGGTATAAAGTGGTATATACCTCCAAATTAGCCATAGGCTATGTTAATGCCAAAATATGTTGTTGATATATTCAATGCGCAAACATGTTAAATGATATTGTTCGAATGCAATATTTTATGCATTGAACGATCGTGTTAATCAGTGCTAAATGCTAAAGTACTTTTTTGGTAAATGCTTAATAAATGAAATTGGTGCTAAATCTAGCATTGAAAATGCTTAATTGGCCACAATGAATACAACAGCAAACATCATAATCTAATCATTTCTAGCCAACCATACATGATCCCAAAAAGTGCTCAATTATTGCCGGCTATCAGTTGGCTTTCCTACTTTGAATGTGGCAGTAAAATAAAAAAAACACTCTAGCACATAGGACATGGCTAGAAACACGAATGTTGAAAGAAAAATAGTGGAATCGTGCAGATTTCGAGTGCATATTCTTCTACATATGCTCCTTGGCAAGACGATGTCATACAAATATCTAATAACGGCCTTCTGCATATCTGGTAATAGCATTTGTTGACACGGAAATAGCAAAAATAGCTGGTGTTGGCAACCCTTAACTAGTACCATAGCCAAAAGTATACTAAGTCTGATTCACATTAAAGCCACCCCACTCTAGGAATTTAGTTTCGATCCAATAACTGCATTAGAACCTATAGGAGTAAAAAAACTTCAGGGTTACCCGCAAAAGTCAGCATACATAAGTATTTATTGTTTATTGTAGTTAGATCAATGCTATTTGAAAATTAAATCATAACAACGTTTTGTGAAGAAATTACAAAAAAATACAAAAACAACCATAAATGGTATTTAAATATAAATGGTAATTGTGGTTTTTTCACCAAGATTTTTACTCGGTTTTGCTTACAATACGGTCCATTTACCACATGAATTTCGGTTTGGTTTCGTGATTGCACTGGAAGGGCAACAAGCATTAAATTGCTAGGCGAATTTTCAATTTCTAAGACACAAAAATTACCATAGATGGCTTGTGGCTTAGAATAAAGTCCAGCTACTGTGTGAAGTTCATCAAAATCTGTTGAATGGATCAAAATTTAAAGGTAAAAAAACAGTTATTTAGTAATTTTTCAAGATGTCGCCAATGCCACAGTGCTTCTATCAGAATTTGTCCTTTTTAAGACTAATACATTCTGTGAACTTCAATTGTATCTGATTATAGAGTCGTGAGTTCTCGTGAACATAAGTTTTTGATGCTAAATATGTAAATAAATGGGGGGAGAGAACTTTAAAAGTTTTATTTTAGCTTTGTAGACAGATCATGCAATTTATATATAAGTTGTTTTTTTTCTTAAAAGTAAAAATTTTTTTCAACAGTGTCGATGGTTTGAAGGTTTTAGATTTCAGAGTTCTCCATAAATAGAAGGTTCCCGGCACACTCATGCAAAGCTACATAAGTCTTCAACTTTAGAATATCAACATCCTGAAAGTTTCCTATTAATTTTTTAAAAAGAAGTCTGACTTCTTTCCTCTTCAAACTTTCAAAAGATTACTACGAGTATATCTCTATATCAAACAAAGACTTGGAGCTCAAGCTCTATCGAGAGCCGAAAACGAGTCCATGAGAAGCGGCGCCAGGTTAAGTCTCAAGTCACAATTTAGGTACTTGGGTCTTATTCTGGACAGCAAGCTTACCTGGAAGGAGAATTAAGAGGAGGGAGCTAAACGTGGGGTCCAAGCCCTGCTTCAACATACAGCATCTATATGGCGATAGCTAGGCCGCTTCTTGCTAACGGATGTTTGGTCTGGTGGCCGTCAATGAATAAAACTACTTTTGCTGTCATGGCGAACAGAGTTCAGCGGTTGGCAGCTTTTTGTACCACAGATGCCTTAGCTTCGACTTCTTCATCTGCTCTGAACTTCCTGCTTCATCTCCCTCGGCTTGACCTCATTGTTAGAGGCCCTGCCACAAAAGCTGTTGTCAAGCTAAGGGAATCGGAGCACTACAAGCCACGATCCTTCGGCCACAGCAGTATTGAGCAGGGGTACGGAGGTAGGACTAACTACTTGGTCTCCACTCTGTGCTTTGAGCGAGGATATCAAGCATCTGTGGGAGTTGGACAAGAATGGAATCAGCAAATGGACGCAGCAGCTCTTAAAACAGTTGTAGGAGTCGTTGCGACAGCATATTCTGCAGGCTTCCTTATCATTGCAGGTTTTTCGAGGCGGAGGTTTTAGCAATACATAAAGCCGCAGATCTAGTATATGCCAGAGATACTACAAGTGAAGAAATTAACATCTTTACAAACAGTCAAGCGGCGGTAAAAGCTCTTATGTCTTACAGATACGAATCTAAGTGTGTACTCGTATGCATCTCCTGTGTCATTGCCCGGTAGTGGGAAAAACCAGACAGCACTGCTTCGTTGAGCTCTGGCTGGTGGACCTCTCGCACGTGGCAGAGTAGAGGCTGAATGATATCCATCAGTTCGCGAAAAAGTCCGGGACCTTCAATGGCCGCTTGTACTGAACTTAGTCTCTCCTGGTTCACTTATCTGGTATCACTATGGACTAATAGTTCTATGTGTACTTAAACTAACCTTTATAATAATTTGATAACCGTGTCAAAATAATTTGATAACCGTGTCAAATATTTGGCAAATTTTCTTGATCTTATTTTAGGCACCTAGCGCATACAAAGGGCTAAATACTTCTAAAGCCTTATCATATTTATATTAGAAACAAATCCTAAATTCATTTTGCAAGCTTAGTTTTTTTAATGTTATTTATTGATACTTTAGAGGACTAGTTTCTTCCATATATATTTTACTTGTTCGATGTAATAAGTAAAAAACCATACATTCAAGCTTTAAAACAATATATTCAATTAGGACAAAAATAATATATTTTTTCTTTTAGAATCTTAACCTGCTGAGTGTATTGAAAATTTTGATTTTTGTTGAAGTGTTAACTGTTTGTGGATTGTAGGTGTGTATTTCTGGATGTGTAATGACAGTCGTACCCACGTGTTTCCCCAATACAATTATAAAAGTGCTTAAAATATCACTAAAATCGCTTTTTTAGAGTTTCAAGCAAATACTTTCTCGATGCGAAATAGAGGGCACTATTAACACAACCTGATGTTGATCCCCTGAAGAAGGAAAATCATATGTCAAGATAGTGTAGAAGATCGGTTCGATGACAACACTTTTTAAGGCCCCTGATGTTACAATTGCTTTGAAGAAATGCAACATCTTTTTGAAATGTCTGCCAAAATTTGTTTTAAAATATATTTAGAAGCTCGTCAAGGTAAATGAGTGTTCTCCTTTTGAGTACAATAATTGCTTCTGTACTTCGATTTAAATTGTTTTTCTGGGTTAGTATTGAACGAATTTTATCATAGCAATGCATTTTTCGTGCAAATTTTAAATCTTCGGCCCTATTTCCAGTGCATTGCTGGACTTTTGTGGCTGAAAATTTTCAATCAGATTATACTACAATCAGCAATGCATTCGGGGCATCGATTTCCCGTAACCTCTACGATATATCCAACGTTAATTGATTGTGTACCATATGCCTTACATGTGAAACGATCTCGACTGCTATAGATTAACATATGATTTATCGTTGCAATGAAAAGAATACGCTCCCATTAAAATCAGTGACTGCAACGCGAAAGATATCCAAGTACGAACATACAAACAACAGTATGCTAATGTCATTGTACAGTTCGCCTATTGTTTTGCCAATTATTATAATAAACAAGACCTACCAGCTATATGATAATCGCGTATTGCGTCCAGCCATGTCGTCAGAAACGCATTCGAAATATGATAAGCGTCGTGAAGGCCTCGCTGAACAGAAAATTTAATCCGGCTCCGTTACAATGCAACGCCAGGCAGATCCTCGACGTGGTCGCCCCAACGGAATCTGAAAGGCGTAATCACAACACACAATAGTACTGCATGAGCTGCTGTATCTACGAAGATACTTCACTCGACTCGCCAATCTGTATCTCCTTCCGTTTGCAGAACTACGAACGCAGCGGACGCGACTAGTGCTACACATTATTTCGCATTTATTAAACTGTTTTGCGAAAGTGCCCCTTACACGGACTGTTGCACTCCAGGCGATGAACGGGTACTCGCTTCTCATAACAATAAGTGGTCGGTGTCTAATCTGGAGGAGAAATACGGAAAATAAGAAAAGTCTCCGCTCAGATTGGCTTCTTCAATTCAATGCAATATAGTACCGTAGATGACCAGTCGAACCGAGGAGGCTCGTTGACTGGCTTTTATGCCATCATAATGAGTATGTGACCACGGCCGCACATTATTGCCTGTAAAATCTATGGAAAATGATGATAGCATCGATTTTGGTTGCTAGCTACCGCTAAGCAGCTGTACAGCTGGAGCTGAGCTGACTTCAGTCGAGTAGCCTTGAGTCGGCCTCTAAGTGCTTTCTGAAAATTAATTTTCAGTTGAAGCCCCCATATTGAAAATAAAGCTTATATTTACGATCGGCGACGACTCGTATTGTATCTGGTTTTATCGATTGTCGATGTGAAATGCCGGTAGTCGCTGTGCATTTGAATTATGAGTTTTGATAAAGATTCCACTTAGCAGTCAATAACTTTTTCTCAATGTGTTTTAGGAAAATTTAAGAGGTATCTGGGGAATTCGATTTTCGCCGGCGCCTTTGGAATTCGAAAGTAGGCTGCTGCGGGGTGATTAAATTGTACTGCTTGCTGAGAGGAACTGTGTCGTCGCGTGTCAGTAGTGTATGCTATTTCCGCGCGGTGGGTGTAAGGAATCTGGTCAATTTATTTAGGCCTCTGAAGTTGAAGCAAACCAACTGAATAAGTTCAAATTGGTGAGATGAAAGCTGTATTGTTTTGACTTGTGCCTGAAATCATCAGCTAATCATCAGCGAAATGAATTTTTGAGCTAAGGAAATAGCTGAGGAATAACCGCGATTTCGGTCATAGTTTTGCTTTAGCAAACGGGATTTCTTAACAGTTTCTGAATAATGAAGAAACGTAAGTCTGATCATTATGGTCTAAAGTGTGGTCAATTAACGAATCTGAACTGATGTTTAAGAAGCAACAAAATCCAAATTACGACATCTAACGAGTCCCACATTCCCGTAATGTCTAGTGGCAATGTATAATTAGTAATCATCACCACTAGAGCCTCTGCAAAGTCGCCCTTAAGCCACAGACAACGGTCACCGTAACCGCTCACACGTTCTCAGCTATGCACCTGTTGTTCACTCCTACATGCAAGAAGTATTCTTCGACAAAACACCAAAGCTGTGGCAATGCAATTATGCAATAACTGTTGTTCAATCTTCGACAGTTTGTTCGCGTAAAACGTGTCGCTAGTTGGCAAAATATTTTCTGTTTTCTGTGTTTGAATCTTTTTTCCAATGATTTTTTTCCGTACAGCCGGACACTTGCAAGAAATAGGAAGACAGATCAGCAAACAACCTATGTGTAAAATTAAACAAAACATTACAACATGCTTATGGTACAATGCCGACGACGACAACAACAAACAGCTACGAACACGACATCGACCATTACGACGGGCATTGCGGTCAACTACGATGCGGTTAAGTTAAATGGTCGGCGGATGATGGTCAATGTTTGTCCGATTGGAAAAGAATTTGCAGAAATCACAAGGAAATGTACCTAATTTGAAAATGCTAGGTGTTGTGCAGATTCTTTGCAATCGAACATATGCTCGTATGCTGCGCGATTGGCTCCAGGGCTCTCGATAATTTCGAATTTAATTGGACTTGGTTTGAAGTTGAATTCGAAAAATTTGAAACATTTGTTGTAATGAGAGTCATGAAGAGTCAAGGTTGGATTTTGTTACGCGGGTATACTATCTGGTAAAGCATTTTTTGATTGATGGAAATTAGTCTTTGGCACATGAATATCTGTAAATAAAAAACGTTTATGTTTTTGAGGAGCTTCTTCAACCGAATGCTGGTAGATGTGAGTGCACATCACCATGAGCATTAACTGCAAGCTAATTTTATTAATTTCATTTTATTTGTTTACCAAACAAGGCATAATACACTATAGAAAAGCACATTAACAATACGTTATAAATACAAAATATAAATTACACCACATCTGGCCCTATGTTATAACGAGTACATCACGGTTTTTTAGCAGTTTCTTTACTTCATTTTAATTTTGAATTTTTTAATATTAACATTCCCATACATTATATTGACGCCTTTATTAGCTATATTCGGATGCCAATATTTAATATTAACATCTAAGCATACAATACTAGCATTGTGCTATGTTGTTGGGGTTGATTGGTCGGCTTTTTCTTTGTAATAAAACAATTTGCAAATTTATTAATTCCTTGTTGTTGTTATATATTTTTACTTAATTAAAAGTAATGTATTCAATATGAAAGCGGTTACAATTTTTACGTATTCGAAAATAAAAATAAAATGATTATTAGAATACGTGTTTGAAGTACTTCAATTGATGCAAATTAACAACAGACGAGACTATTTCACAACCACGTTGCAGGCCTTTTGAGCATGCACTTTCAATAGGGCATTACTTCCGAGATTGAAATGGAGGTCCCGAAAATTCGGGATTAGAATTTTTGGGATCCCGATATAGTCCCGAGATTTTGGAATTTAGTAAAAGAACTTTATTAAGGGAATTTAAACAGATATATTGGCTTATTCGTACTCAATTAAAACTTTATTTCAATTATATATACATAAAACCGGAAGTTAAATTCATTATAATGTTAAATTTATGCACCAATGTACATAGGTGCTAACAAGTAAAACATTAATCTATAATTGCATCTAATTTAATCTTATGATATAATTTCTTCTTATCTTCTTGTCCAACATTTTCTCCTTATTTGGCCAGGATAGTTAATTATAAAACTAGCTAAAAACGAATTGAAATTTAATCAGCATAACGAATGTTACGATAATATATTAAAAATACATTATTCTTTTTAGTTGTCTACATATCAATTACAAAATAATATTGCTTTTCAATGAAACAAGTGACAAGTAATAATATCAATTGGTTCAGACTGCTAATTCGATTTCAAAGTATGGTCTTAATAAACATATTTCGTCACGAGTTTCAAAATTTAAACTAGACCTGATTTCGCTGCACATATATCCAGCTGCTGAAAAAGATATTTCGGGTTCTACAATTTTTGGTGGGATATTAAGCATGTAGCCATACGCCAGTTGTAGTAATTAGCCCTTTTATAACACGATATTTCTTTTAATATTAAGTTCTGGGTTGTTCGCTCATGTCGTAATGACGAAACTTTTCTAATTCTCAAAATGAGTTGAATTTTATCAATCCCGAAATCTCGGGAGCCCCGAGAAAAACTTAAATATCCCAAAAATGTCCAAAATATGTCGGAATCTTGAGATCCCGAAATTTCGGGATTGTATACCGTAACTTTCAACGAGTTACTTCTGTGAAGAGAGAGAAAAGCATTGCGTTTGAACGCTTCAATTTTGTATATGTTTTGGTCAAAAACAATTTCACCACCCTTGATTAATACATTTATGTTGACATAGTAGTGTATTTATGTTAAGATGTTAAAACATTTTGTCGAAATATGTTTAAAAAAAAAGTAAACAACCTTTAAATATAAAGTTAAACTGCAAATATAATATTGTAGCTTCCTAACATAAAATATTGAGCAGTAAAAATTATGTATTAGTCACAATGTTGTTATTATAACAATATTAAGATGTTAATATATTTATTTCGGTCATTTCAAACTACAGTAATCTCTTCAGCCATTTAACTCTTGTTTCCTAAATGCATATTCACTTACTTCACTATCATATTCATTTCACAGAAAAGCATTACTAGTATGTCTGTGCAAACGGCTTTTTTATGTGAATGATTTTGATTACATATTTTGAATTCCCTTGAAAGTCTCATGACTAAGACCATGTCACAGACTTTCATTGAATTCCTTATGAGCCTAAGTATTTACCAGAAATAAAATAAAGTAAAACCAGTCACAGTCGTAACATTTGCCAATCTGGTAATGGTACGTTACCTGTATGAAAAGGGCTCATTAACATTTTTCACATTTTTTGCAGAAACCCGTCAACATGTCTATGACTATTCAAATGAATGCAACACTGCATACATGCAATACCGCCAGCTAGGGCTCTGAATCGACGGTAAAAGATCTATTGACACTGTTCAGGATCTCACGAGGTGTCATTGCGAATGTCATCAAATCACACGGGTAATATATTTCGGTGGGAGCGAACGTTTCTGTCGCCTATTTTATCTTAGCCACCTAGAAATGTGTCGCGAATCACCTAGTGTCTTTCATGGCATGGATTTTGTGATTGTACGCTGTACACCGCAAAAGTACTTGTTGATTTCAGTGTGGCTTGAAATGTGCGATGAAGGTCCATAATTTAGCATAAATTTCATCAAGCAAAGACCTCATTCGCAAATCGAAATTTTCTTGACCGTCAACCATTCTGCCATTCGTTTATACACGGTTTTCCGTTCGCACCGCAACGATGCTGCACGTTTATCCTTTGGTTAGTTCCTCAATATGTTTATATGTCGCATTGTACCTGAGCATTTTATGTTCGTTTGCTTGCAAATAATTTGCTCGAGTGTAGATTTTTATGTGGCCTTAAGTTTTTATCTGTTTGCTTTCTACATTGGACGTCTCGTAAATCAACTTTGAAAATCATCACGCAAAACAAGCGCTACGTCGCAACTTTCCAAAGCCTTCGCTGCCGCTACATTCTGTTCTGCATTGAGTGGAGCGAATAGCGGAAAAAACTGGAAAGGGCAGGTACTACACTCTTAAGCCCATAATTGAATGAATATTTAGCTATCGATTGAAAAAAAATTTGAGATTGCTTTTTTAATGAAATTAAATCTCTTACAGCAGACGAGCTATTAGGTATTCAAATAAAAAAATAAAAACTCTAACGCATCAGAACATAAACTGATTTTCAAAGAAATTGTCTTTGAGTGACCAAAATTGTGGAAAGACCTAAAGAGTTTTTTGTAGAATCATATCAACCCAAAGCAACAAAAACCGTTTCTCGACTATAACATAAGTGATGAAAATGTTCAGTACTGGCAACACTTTCCCAACGAAACAGCAATAAGTTTACCATAGCAAGTTCGTGTTAAAATAAACCTATCCTTTGAATTTCGTTTTCATTTGAGGATTTCATCGAAAGTTTCAGCGTTTAAACGTTGTTTGAAGCTGCCATCCCAAACATTTTCAAAACTCGGAAAATTTGGCCAATGGTTCCTTATATTTATTGTAGATGCTTTGTATATGAACATTTAATGGATTTACCTGTTGGAACAAGATTTACGAAAAATGTCTGGTGTTGGAAACCCTGTATTAGCAGCATAGTCAAAAATATATCAAATCTGCTTCATGTTAAGTTAAAATCATACTGTGAATTTCAGTTCGATTGAATGACTGCGCTGGAAGTTATAGGGGTGAAAAGAGTTTTAGGGTTGCCACCCGTAAAACTTTTCTGATTTGCGAAACGTTAATATTGGTTGTTAATTGTCATTGCAGGATCATCACCATTTCAAAATTTAATGATAACATCGTTTAGTAAAGAAATGAGAAAAAAATACAAAAATTGCCACGGCTGGCAGTACTGGTATGATCTTTTGTCAAAATTCCCACATTTTGTTTATAATAAGGTCAATTAATTACATGAATTCCATTTTGATTTTAAGACAAGATCGATAGTTATAGGGAAAAAGCTTTATTTTTCTGAGCAAATTTACAAGGTTTAGGTACAAAAACTTCCATAACTGGCAGTTCTTTTCTAGTTTTTCAACCAAATTCTAACCAAATGTGGGTGAAATAAGCTCTAGCAGTTACTGTGTGAATTTCGTTAAAATTTGTTTTCTGAATCCGAATTTATAGGGTGAAAAGCAGTTTTTTTTTCACAGTGAATTTTCAAGATGGTACCACTGCCGAAAGATGGTACCACTGCTGAAAATAGAGGCAATTCGGTGATGTGTTGCCGTTCTTGTGCTACTCGAAATTTTTAAATATCAAATTTGCATGGTGGGCAAAAGTCAAAATTTATCAATAATTTGAATTTTTTTTCAAAAAGCAAACAATTTTCAGGAGGGTCGATGTTTCAAAATATTTTTTTTTACACGCCTGACGTAGCAACATAAAAACCTATGTGTGTATACTTTTAGTCAATCGCAATATGCTCTGCAAATTTCACGATGATCTTACGTTTCTGCCAGAAGTTATGACAAATCAAAATTTCAAAAAAAAAAATCCTTTTAGGCATTCAGTGCTCAAACAGGGCTGAAAATTATTAATTCTTTATCATGATCAAGCATAAAACTTAATGATGTTTTTTTTGCATAACTTATTTGTAACAAAAATGTACTCTGTATAGGAATATAGGTGTACCGGTACCGCCAAAGGATTAAAGTTGTCTTAATTATATTAAATTGTTGACTTTCTTCTTAAATATATCTATGACCTCCAAAAAGTTCAGATTATTTCCCTTATTCTTTTTGCAGATATATATATATATATATATATATATATATATATATATATATATATATATATATATATATATATATATATATATATGTATATATATATATATATATATATATATATATATATATATATATATATAATTGTATTTATGTAAAGAAATATGATTTTTTGGCAAAAAGAGTAGTCTAATACTAATTTTCTTCGAAAATCAGTAAAAATATACAACAATAAATGGAAATGACAAGAATCACCACGTCAAAATAATGGAGCCACTAGTTGGTAATTTTTTTTACTGTTAATAGTACTTAAGTTAGGATAAAAATGTATAAATAAACTTAAAAAAATCTTTTTCAATTCAAATCTGAAAGCAGCCGGAAGGAAAAGTTGTTTAAACCTTCCTAGTTTTATATTCATACTCTAAATTATAGACGACATAGCATGGAGTTCACTGCAGAGTGAGCTAAATTAAAGTTGAATTGAATGAAAGTCGCAGTGCTGGTCTCATGCCATTTTACTTCTGAAATATACTTTAATATCTTTGATTTATTTTCTGGCACGCAAATTTGATCTTCGTGTGTGTTTACATAATACGAATCGTTCTCTGACCGCACTCAAAGCAGCCGAAGCAAGCTTCGATCTGTTAACAGTAATTCAAATGTGCTACAGAAATAAAACACTTAATTGGTGTTAATGGGCGTATTCTGTACTCGTAGACGAGTAAAACAGATGCATACTGAAAAATTAACTTCTTTCTAATCTCGAAAATTACGCAAAAGCACTGGTAATTACAATACTTTTCAGTCATTCGAAACTCATAAAAATGTTACATATTCGGTACTTCATAAAAGTTACATTCGTAAATTTTGCGCTAATGCTTGTGTTTACGATTTTGCGTAACATGCTTCAATTCGCATTCTTAATAGCAAATTGCTCTCAAGTTATGCGGCGTAACAATCATTGAGTATAAAAATTTGAAACAAAAGAGTTCGATGCGTTAGATAAGCGAGTAACCTGATTTAAGCAATCGTTATCGATTTCAAACGCAAGTTTACCTGTAATTACATTTTGTTTTCTTAAACTTGAACTGAATTTGAGCTGCACTGCCAGAAAACTATTGTTTGCAGTTCGTGTTCGATTCGACCGAGTTATTTCTGCAGTAAAACTGTTCACAGCTTGCTGCCGGTCACTTTCGCTTTTGAGGTCGCGTTCATAATATTTGTAGCTGAAGAGCTCTTCCGAGGCCAATTTTCACACGAAATGTCCTTACGTACTTGTATCTCTCAGTGGCTAGTCATCTCGAAACGGTTTGAGTGCTCCGACGGGCAATGCTTCTTCTTTTGTTTTACGATTTCCTAGGGCATTACTCATGTCTGTTGCCACTCATAATTTTCGTAGTAAATCAGAACGCCAAGTGCGGCCGACTCGACGATGCGACGAAAAAATTACGAGCGTATGATAGCCATTCGTTGTATCTTATGAAAAATCTCGAAAAGTGTATTGAATCGGTGCGTTGGAGACTAGATACGTTGCGCTGGACAACCTGGGCGGTCGTCGAGACCACACACAGCTACTAGACCATAAGATCGATTAAGAACACTAGCGATTGGGTGACGAGTCTTCTAAACGGCTAATATGTAAATATAAATGTTGCGTGGACTCGAGCATATGCAAGAAATATTCGAAATCAGAAGAGCTTTCATGGCTTCATTGCTTCGCAGACGTGGGTACGTATGGAGACTAGAACTGGCTGGTTTCTGTAGCGAAGGAGAAATTGCACAATCCGAACTCAAGTCAAGTGCTCATTTACGAGAGTTACTCTCAAAGCAAACTGAAGTTGAAGATGAAAGGAGGTGAATTTGTGAGGATGTGGAACAAGTGTTTTGCTTAAATTAATATTTTAAAATCTATGTGGTTGAAGAGAAATTCCTGTAGCGGAGTATTGGCTGAAATAATGTTTTTTACGCAAAAACAAGCTGACGAAAACAGGTTTTGGTAAAACCATTGCTGAGTTTTGCAAAGATATAAGCTAAATAAACTAAAATTAACGTCGGCTTTTAAATTTGTTTTGATTTCATTTTGTCATTAATGTTGTTAGACAAAACAGAGGGGCTGCAGTTTTGCAATAACTATAATTGTTACGACTAAATATGTCAACATCTTTCATCAAATATATAATTTCCACAATATTTTTTTTGGCAAAGACACATAGCAATGCTTTAACTCGATTCCTTGAAATCCTGAAATAAGCTTACTTCTTGGCTCATTTCAAGCGGAAACGATAATGAGGCGTCACATTATAAGAAAGCGTAATAGGTTTTATTGCTAAGATACGTGACTTTCGCCGAGCATGATTTTTCTTTCTAAATATATGTTTATAAGTTTTCTTGGTTTTGATTTATTATAATTTATTATAATTTATTCGGTTTCATAAAATATTTTACTTGTGGTTCTTATTTCGATCAAAAACCTACTAGTTTCGCTTAGCATGAAGCATAAAAATTAAACTTAACTGGTAGAGCAACGAAGCTAATTCATTGGTGTGAATCGAACAGTTTGGATTATAGTGATGTAAATGAAAAATTTATTAGGGACAATCTCAACACCAAAAAGATTCTAAAATATAAGTGTAAATTGAAAAATAATATTCGCTTTTAAAACAATTGTTTGATTTTGGACAATGCTGTATTTTCAGCGTTAGACCTTGAGGAAGCCATTTCTACTTTTTACAACAAAATATTAGACGCCGTTGAGAGATATGTAGCAAAGATAAAGAAAAAGAATAAACTCTCTCAGCCATGGCTTGATAGGGACGTTAGGCATTTACGGAATCGTAGGAACAAACTTTATAAGCAGGTTAAAAACAATATTGACGTTGATTCGGCTATTCAGGAAGAATATAATGAAATTGCTAAGCAGTTTAATCCGCGATCCGAAATTTTTTTATGATTTTGTAAATGTGAAGTGAAAAACTACTGGTTATCCATCGTCAATGTTCTTTAATAATATCACTTTTTCCTCTGCCTGTGATTTATTTGCAGATAGTTTTCAGACTGTTTTTAATGCATCAGACCCACCAAACTCACACATTTCTTACTCTCATTCCGCTCCAATAGCTTTGGTCAGCCACTTAGAAATTTCACGTGATGAAATACATAAAGCTATTTTGGAACTCGACTGCAACAAAGGCCCTGGACCCGATCTGATTCCTCCAACTTTCTTGCGAAAGTATGTATAGCAGCTTGTAACTTCCTTGCATATTTTTTCCAACAGATCACTTTCGCCTGGAGTTTTTCCATCCTGTTGGAAACTCTCGTATGTCACACCCATCTTCAATAATGGTGATAGACGCTGTATCAGAAATTATAGGGGAATTGCCATCTTATCTTCAATTCCGAAACTTTTTGAAAAGATTGTCTACGATAAACTTTCTCCACTTGTTGACTCCCGTGTCAACGAGCAGCAACATGGTTTTAAAAAAGGTCCATTAACTATCACAAATTTGGCAGTCCTAATCTCAGACGTTCTGTGTAAAATGTAGAAAGGATACCAAACTGACGCAGTCTATACAGACTTCAGTAAAGCTTTTGACAGAGTTGACCACCCTATCTTAGTTTCAAAGCTTCTGAAATTTGGACTTGCCGGATCTTTGCATAGCTGGCTGACTTCATACCTTCGCAATCGAACGCAATTGGTAAAATTTCAAGGAGTTTTATCGAAAAATATATCTGTTACCTCCGGTGTACCACAAGGTAGCCATCTTGGCCCACTCCTTTTTAATACATTTATTTCTGACCTATCTGAAGTCTTAGCAAATATACCTCATCTACTTTACGCTGACGATCTCAAAGTGTATCACATCATTAAATCTAAATTCGATGCACTCTTTCTCCAATCTAAACATAATTCACTTGATTATTGGTGCAATGAAAATAAGCTCTCTCTCAACATTGCTAAGTGCCAGGTTATTAGTTTTTCGTGAAAATGCACGGTCTCACATAACACGTACTTCCTTGGCAATAATTTGTTAGCCCGAGTTGAAAACGTTGTTGATCTTGGTGTTATCTTGGATGAGAAACTCCGCTTCACCCTGCACTATGATAAAATACTTTTCCGTGCAAACAAACAACTAGGGTTCATCAAAAGACGTTCCAAGGAATTTCGTAACCTGTGGGTCACAAGATCCTTATACATCTCACTTGTACGCCACATTCTCGAATATGCCTCTATCTGCTAGAATCCGGCTTTTGAAACAGACTCGAGTCCATACAAAAACAGTTCTTACTTTTCGCATTGAGAGAACTATACAATCCTTACGATTTTATTACCCTTCCTCCTTATGAGTTTCATCTGGGTCATTTAAACTTATTGACACTTGCATCCAGAAGAAAGATGATTTCGACATTTGAAGCGTTATCTAAGTTGAATTCCTGAATAGTAAAATGGTATTTAATAACACTGTAAGGAACACCAGGTCCTCTCGTTTACTTAAAGAATATCCACATTCCACTACTTACGCAGCTAATGAGCCGGTAAATTGATGTGCAGAATATTTAACAGTATAAGTTTTCTGTATTCCCTAACGATCTCCAAACTCTCCTTCAAATCCTCCCTTTTCCAAGCCATCCATAATCCCTTATTTTAAGCTATATGTCAATGTTTTATTTGTTTGTTATTTATCAATTGTTATTGATTTATTTTTTAATTATTTAATTTATTTAATTTTTCATTTACACATATTTATTTCAAATATTTCCTTGTTTTGTTTATACCTTGTTTGGTTAATAAATAAAATAAATAAATAAAAATAAAATAAAAAAAAAATTTACTGGCTGCAGAATTCAAGTTTAATTACCAAAAAATATCAGAAAATTTGAAACAAAACAGACATCGATTTGTAGTTGAGACATTAAACGACAAGCCTTAGACAGCGAGCTTTCGGAATATTAGTTCAATACTGTATTCACTATAACAAAAAAATAAGGGAAAGAAAAGCGAAAATTCACGTAAAATTTGATATTACAACTGCAACAAACGATAATGGACCGGCAATGTGCTGAAAACCGATTCGTTTAAAGAAGAAAAGTTTTGCTTTTATTGAAAGCAAATTTAGATTTGTAATTGAAAATACAGTGCTTTTAAATTTTATTATTCATGGTTTTGAATCAGCTCTTCTAATTCTTTTGTTTTTGAATTATCAACTAATTATTAAATATTATTAAATGAAGTTGCTATTTTTCTTTTTGGAGGAAAGCCAACTTAATCGTTTTGTTAAATGTCAGTTACCTTTCAAGTATCGTCTGCAAGCCGTTGCATCAAGAAATAGAAGCACCTCTTAATATAGTTCCTAGAACCGTAATTAATCTTGAGCGAATTCAACCACCGGTTTGCATTAATTAAGCTTAAAATTCTCAAAATGAGCGCATTTCAATATTCTCTTCCTGAAACCAAGTAGGCCTTCATGATTAAAATTTGCCCTGAATCAGTAGATACAATTTCTTTGGAAACATTTTTCAAATATGTTTTGCCGTTCAATCTGTAAACTCCTCCGGAGTATTTTTTTTAACGATTTTCGGCGAAGATCGTGGTACAATACATTTTTCTATTAAAACTTATATTAAGCTGAAATTTCTGCTGAATATGGGTGCATATAGGAGAAGGTTAGTGTTAAAATATGTTTAACCCTTTGATGGTAGTGAATATTTTAGTGAATTATTTTCGGGTCCGTTACTTTGCTATGGGGTGAAAGAATTTGAAAAAAAAGGATGGGAAATGGAGAAAGATTGTATTGTGTTTGGATATGATAAAGTTTTTGAAATTCGTAGCCCTAAGAGTAAGCAAGATTTATTTTTCGAATTGTGGTTGACGATAGCTTCAAAAATCACCGGAAATATTAATGTGTCTTTAATATAAGCATATATGATTTTTAATGAATGTGCGTGTAACTCTGTAGTGCAAGTAACAGCACGTACGTGAAAATACTTCAAATCATCGAGTTTCTGGAACAATTTTTGCTCTTTATTTAAGCCTATTTATAGCTTACTAGTTTATTAGCATAATACTTACAATAAAAAAGTCGATCAGCAAGTACGATCCCACCTAAACTCAATCTATCAGCTTTTCATGCTTAGTTAGAACTCCACTTAGCTGTCAATAACAATATTTTTTGCCCAAAAAAAAGCTATCAGATATTATCCACTGTTCTTTCTTCGGTCAATTCAAAGGCATACAAAAAGTTTACCTACATCAGCGCAAACAATATCGAAATTTTATTGAAGTGTTAATTTATTTCAGCAGAACCAATAAAACTCATATACAACACAGCAAATACAAGCATTCTTCATGCAAGAAAATTGCGTGCGCACACTCGAAGCTCATTCATTAGCCTATCTGGATTTCCTCCGCAAAATTCACAGTAGCTCTTTTTAATCTTCATCGGGCGCAATGACTGAGCATTGTATTTGTCCAAGTCATCAACCTTACCTTTGTAAACATCAACGTCGAACATGGACGCGGTGAATTTCGCATCCTTTGTTGACCAAACCGATCAAAACAGCAAAAAAAAAAACCATACACTCAAGAGTAATTACTTGATATTTCTCAGCAGATGGACTTTAATGTATTTGCCCAGAAACTGAATGAATGCGAATAAGTCATCAAAGTGTACTATGTACGGAACGGATTGACGACGCGCAGATTCACTTAGCACCTAGGAAAATAATTTTCACACATCGTATTGAGCGTGGTTGGTTTTTTCTGTTGCAGAACTTGATGACATTTTGCTATGAGTACAAGCTTCTGTCGACAGCAGCTAAGTGCTGAAATACAGTTGCAGTGTAAAAGTGGTTTTCGAGAATGACATGGAAACTTTATTGTCATTGTGAATGAGAGGCGTTGCCCATGAGCAAACAGAATGAACCTAAATTTGAATCAACTTACTATAAGATGTGTACAGTCATGGACGTAAACTTGATTGTTTTTATTTCTTTGGGAAAAAATAAGTGGCACGAGGGTATCAACTAAGGCACCAAAAATTTAATCAACGTTCTTCGCAACTAATATTTAAACTTTCATCGAGGCTAAAATGATTAATTAAATCATTTATCATATCTGCTTTTAGTCGGCCACCTGTATGGTTTATAGCCATAATAATAATCATCATCATCATTTACAGCAAAAAAATTTGTGCAGTTGACAGAACAATTAAAGTAAGCTGTTATTTTATTAGAATTATATTGAACTGAGTCTTTTCCGCTATAAAAACAGCAACTAATTGGTTCTATGTAAAGTTCGAATCGCACTTTCAACCAACAGCACAGCAATGAATGACTCACGCATTTAAACGAAACATTAAAACTGAAAGCCCACTTGCCTTAACAACGACTTTATGACATAAGCAATTCGTATAAAAACAATGACTGCCTGAATTCGCATGTCTACAGGTTGTCTTGCGATAATTAATTAAAACCAATGCAATTTATCAAACTCTCGAAGAGTAATTACCTGTAACGCATTCGAAGTCATTTCGTTGCAAACGCCGAGTCTGCGGACGCCAAGGCGAAAAGCTGCAAGGAAGTCGTACTGCATCAAGCCCACTGCAACCTCCGAAACAACTTCGATTTCTCATTCGATGCAGACGAAATGCAAATATTTTTCTTCACGGTAATTTTTCTTTTGAGAAATTAAGAGATGTTACATGCTCGGCTGGTCATCTGGCTGGCGCACTGTACGAGCACTACTGCATGGATTCGTGCCGTGATATTGCGAATTTCTGCGCCTTATTATGAGGGCAACTGGGATGCATCATAAATTATTGCCAAAAATGCAAGAAAAAAGAAACACTGCATTTTTTTCGTAGACATTCAAATGAGCTGTGAATCGCGGGAAACGAATGAACTGACAGACAAGTTTTTTAATGATTTTTTCTGCAATGCTGTTTGCTGATGTAATGTCTTGATTATGATGGATATTTTGTGTTTGAGCAGCATTTAAAGGGAACACTGACGATTTACTCATGTATATGAGAATTGTTTGGCAATGAAAGAGTGCAATATAAATATTGGCAAATAATGATTTTTTTAATCAAGTATAGTATTAGACAAACTAGAAAAAATTATAAATTAAAATTCATTAATTTATGCCATCAATTATTTTGAAATTGTAAACTGCCTCCAAAATTTCTGGTATTCAATAGGAATAGAATAGTAGCAAAAACGATTGACCGTCATAATAAACTAGAAAGAGCAAAGAGAGCAAAAAAATAAGCAGCTCTGTTTGAGCTAAACCATTTAAATAGATATGTTTTTTTTGAGGCGACCAATATTTCGTTTCCACAGAAATATAAAAAGTAGAAAATTAGAAAACTCAACAACTCTTATATATTAATGTACCCATAAAATTTAAACTCCATCAGATAACGTGATCTGGAGAAAACCCAATGAAAGATTTTGGTTCTACATACCGAAAAAAAATAATAATACGTAGCCTTATGTAATACAGCGCAGCATTATATATCTACGAGTATACAAGCTTTTTATATAATACCCTGAACCAATGCCGCTAGCCAGAGAAAAAGAATATTCCATAGAGCTAAGACGCATTTTTTTTAGATTTCCCAAGATTCTTGTGCAGTAGTTGTATATGGCGACCATGAGCTATATATTCATCTAAAGGTGCAAAAATATATGATGCTTTTTCTTTAATAAATATATATTTGAAAAACATAAAATATGTGAAAAGATTGTGTATATATGTCATAAGAAACATTAATAAGCAATTTTTGTTTTGTTTGTACATATTTTCCTATTTTTTGTCCTAATAAGGAGCTTAGAGTCTAGTTCAAACCAAAGGTAGCATTTACCCGATGTACTTTGATCATGCACATAGTACTTCCGCACCTATTGTGTGGAATATCTGTATGACAATCTGAATTTCACAATATCTTTATCAATTTTGCAGATGTTAGTTTTGGAAAGGACATACGGTTTTGAAAAATTTGATGTAATTTTTATCTTAAATTTTCGAATAATATTTTTTGTTTTTGATTGCGTATTGACTTAATAAAATTTAACTCCTTTCCATGCGATATCTACTACAAAAATTAAAAAATCCGGAAATGTTTGCATAGTGCAGAGATGGTCAACCTATTATATACCAAGCGCCAATTTCTTCGCAGAAAATTTCATATACGCCAATTTTTCTATCTACGTGCATTTTAGTTAGTAGTTATTTAAACATTTGTGTTTTTCTTTATTCCCCATATAGATGGAAATAACAATTTTCACTATTAATTTGCACATACTTGCACAAAAGATAGGCTTTTCATATTTTGTAGAAAGATTTAATAGACTAGGAAATTTTCAAATCCAGTGCTGACACAAAAATGAAAAAATATGTCAGATAGGGCGTTAATACTGCGTAGGACAGTGCTTACTGGCTTTTATTCTAGTGAAGATAGAGAGAGAAAGAGGTTATGTGTGATGGTGCGTGTACTATGAGCTTTTTCCTGATTTTTTAGATAAACTTTTTTACTGATTCACTATCAAAATTCAGATGTTTCATAAAATGTCCGAATTGATGATAAAAGCGAGAGACAGAACAAACTGATGCGAGTGGTGAGTTGACCAATCTTGACGGCAAAATAATACGCAAGAATTTTTTGCATTGTGTTGACGAGTGTAAAAGACCACTTTCCAATGAAACGCAGAGAGCCGTTCGCAAAGGCCGAGCTGATTTAGAGTTCGAGCAAGATATGTTATAAAAATTAATATGAGCGTAAACCTTGTGTAAAAATTTTTGTATTTTTTAAAATACTTGCAAAAGTGAATGTCGATGAGCTAATGACTCACACTTTAATTTTCATGAAATAGGTATCTAACATGTATAAATCTAAAATTTCATCCGCAGAAGCGTTTACGCTTGGCTCCACTAGTTACAGATTCATATTTTCAATGAAATATCCGTTTTTGGTGTACCGCGTAGTTCAACAAACATCATTTTCAAAGTTTTATCAACGCCGTTTTTTCTTGTACAATAATTTGGGAGCCATTTACATTTTTTTTAGAAGAACTGACGAATTAATGTTCATTGGAGGACATTGTATTTCTCGTAGATGCGATTCCGCATATGCTCAAATTACTTAAACTGGCAAAGGATGAACAACATCACCGAATTTTGACTAAATTTATCAAATTTAGGCCGATTTAAAATGTCAAAAGATGATACAGTTTGTTTCACAAACCTGGTAGATTTGAAGCTGATTTGACCTCAAATCGGTCATTTGGTCGAAGCCACATGATTTTGCTTCAGTGTAAAGGTAATATTCGAAAGTTTATTCTCATCGCTAAGAACCAAATTTATTGTGGCTGGCGACTTTAACGCAAAACACACATTATAGCGATCTCGACTCATAATCTGTAGTGGCAAAGTACTCTTCGTACAACAAACCTATGGTTTGAGGTATATCTCAACTGGGCAGCCAACTTATTGGCCGTCGGACACCAACGAAATTCCGGACCTCATAGAATTCACAATCTCGAAGGGAATACTTCCAAACTTCGCAAAACCAGAAGCAGTTTTAAATTTGTCTTCAGATCACTCTCCTGCTGTCATTACTTTGGATATGTCACCCCACTTTGCTTGCTGTAAGCGTAGATATTCGGATGAAATCAACTGGAATGCATTCAGACGATACCTCACCAGCTCAATATTTTCAACAGCATCACTCAAATCACCAGAAGATGTCAATTCTGCTGTTATTCTTCTCAATGAGCAAGTCCTGGAGGCATTCGACACCGCAACATCTAAAATTGAACTGCAACCCTCAAATCGAAAAGCTACATACTCTACATCAATTAAAATCCTTCTCCAGGAAACAGGCTGGCACGAAGAAATCAGGTCTCCTCAAACTAAAGCACTACTTAACAAGGCTTGTAGTTAGCTCAGGCTGACACTTGCGAAGGATTACGAGCCAAAATTCCACTCATTTTTAGAAAGCCTCACTCCCATTAAGAATGGTGACTCTTCGTTGTGGAAAGCGGTCAAAAAAATAAACAAACCTATCACCAGAGAACGGGCAATGATCCAGGAGCGAAGCAGAGACAGTTACCACCTTCGCAGTTCACCTAGAACAGGTTTTCACGCCTTTTACCTCAGTTACAAGCAACTTTCCATCTAATATCAATGCACAGAATTCACAACAAATCAAGAAGAAGTGCAAAATCACCGCAAATTGATCTCATCACCAGCGCTACACTCAAACAGTTGCCACCGATCGTATTCTTTTGGCTTTCTTATCTTTCAATGCTTTATTGTTGCTTGGAAAATAGGCTTTATTGTTGCTTGGAAAATCATAGTGATCCCCAAGCTTGGTAAGGACTTTTCTCAAGTGAAGTCAAACAAACCTATTAGTATTTTGTCCTGCGTCTTCAAAGTTTTTGAAAAAGTTCTGTTGAAAAAGATACTACCAATACTAGAAGATGGAGAAAACATTTCAGAACATCAATTTGAATTTCAAAAACATCACAGAACCATTCAACAGATACATCGAATCGCGTGAGACATTAAAATAGCATTGGGAAACAAGAAGTACTGCTCAGCAGTCGTTTTAGACGTAACTTAAGCTTTTGATAAAGTCTGGTGTGAGGGATAGACCTTCAAAATTAAATCAATGCTTCCGAAAATACTTTCCACCTACCTAACCGACAGCACATTCTAGGTGAGATAAAAAAGCTATTCTACCACTAAACATCGTGTGCATGCAGGTTTACCTCACGGATTTGTTTTCGAACCGGTGCTTTACACAATCTTCGCATCTGATCTTCCAATCAGCGGCAAAAAAAACTACAGTTACCTTTGAAAATGACGTTGCCATTCGATGTACTGATTCAGATCCAGTTATGGCATTCCAAACACTGCAAGCCCACATCTCACTTCTTAAAGGATGGCTAGCAAAATGAAGAATCAAAATGAACAAATCCAAATGCATCCACGTTACTTTCACATTGCTAAAACTGACTTGCTCTCAAGTATATCTAAACAATGTACCAATACCTGAAGTGTCTTGGAATGCATCTTGAGAGAAGGCTCACCTGGAAACGGCACATTGAAGCTAAAAATCAACAACTGAAACTAAAATTCAAAAACTTCAAATTGATGCTGAATAGCATGTCAAAACTTTCCCTCGACTCTAAAGTGCTCGTCGTTAAGTCTGTCCTAAAGCCAATCTGAACGTATGGATTACATATCTGTGGAGCAGCTCATCCATCAAACATCAACATCATCCAGAAGACCGAATCAAAATTACTTCGATCTAACATAGTACTTCCGCCCCGTAATCTTCACAAAGACCTATGGATCGAGACGATTGCCGATGAAATTCAGAACCGCAGTGTAAGGTATATTGCAAACCTCGCTCATCACCCCAAGAAGCTGGTAAAAAATAATAACTCATCGTAAATTTTAGCGATTGATAAGAACTAAACCATTAGATCTTCCATCTCTAACGTAGAAGAAAACAACTTGCGTAGTCACTTGTTTTTGGCTTTCGAGCTCTTTTCATTATGTAAATTCTAATACTAGAACACTAACTTTGTCTGTGCTCTCTCACTCTAAGTCAATAATGTAAATTGCGTCCAAAATGTACACGACCTCTCCTCAACTGGGAGGGGTGAACATCACTTGTTCTAGCATCTAACATTTGGAAACAAACTGAAGCTTCTTATACAAAGGTAGCGGTTTAATAAAGTTATTACAAAATAAAAATGTAAACGCACTAATGCACATGCAATTAATTTTAATTGTCAAAAATTAAACGTACTGATGGGATGAAAGACTACATGAATTGGATTGCAAACTCAGATTTTGGGAACTAGAAGATTTATTACTAAATTTCCCACTTTGAATCAAAAAGAAGGAACAAGAAGGCATTACGCCACTTCAATCGTCATTCATAAATCAATCATCAAATGCACCACGTTTGGCGCATGCGCCATAATTTGGCCATCATTGGTATAGTGGCCTTAAGCAGAAGCAATTATTGAGGTTAACTTTTTTTTGACATTATTGCAGTTGAACTTAAAGATTGCAATCAAATAAAATATATCTGTTAAAATAAATCGTGTTTCTCAAAATTTTTCCTTAGATATTCAAGATGGATGGAAAAAATGTAAATGTAAAAAAATGCCTAGACCAAAGATAAAATTCCATAGACTCTATCTACGAGGGTCGATCAAATATAAACGAGAATTTGTTTATAAAAATTTATTGCATACAGATAAAAAAGTGATGTGTTTACATTACTTTTCTACGTAGTCCCCCCCTTTCGAAACGCATTTTTCCCAACGCGAAACAAGTTTTTTGATCCCTTGATCGTAAAATGAACGAGAGCGTGTCATCAGCCAGTTGCGCACGAACGATTCCAGGCTATCGTTGTCGTCGAAACGCTGCTTGCCAAGTGCGTCTTTCATAGGCCCAAACAAATGAAAGTCGCAGGGACTCAAGTCCGGGCTGTAAGGCGGGTGTTTCAGAGTTTTCCATGAGATTTCGTCCAATTTTTCGATCGTTCGCTTTGCCGTATGGGGTCTCGCGTTGTCTTGCAGAAGGATGACGTTCCTGATCGGTTTTCCTCGTCTTTTCGATCGGTATGAGGCCTTGACCTGATCAAGCAGTCCACAGTAATATTCTGCTTTGATCGTACGTCGATCATGAAGAAAGTCGATAAGCAAAATGCCGTTAGCGTCCCAAAAAACAGTGATTATCACTTTACCAGCAGATGGTTGGCTTTTGGCTTTGATTGGAGCACCCTCCTCTGGTCGGCGCTACTGCATACTCGATCGTTTACTTTCTGGGGTGAAGTGATGTACCCAAGCCTCATCGCAGGTCACAATGGAATTCAAAAAAGTGTCTCCACTTACTTGGTAGCGCTCCAAATTTTGCTTGCAGATGGCTTCACGATTTCTTTTCTGTTCTTCTGTAAGAAGGCGCGGGACCCATCTAGCGGATACTTTTCGAAATCCAAGTGTATCCCTGATGATTTTTTGTACACTGCCGTAACTAATATTGAGTTCTGCAACGATTTCACCGATTTTGATGCGACGATCGGACTTTAACATTTTCTCAACAGCGCGAACGTTTGCATCCGTCAAACTTGTCCGGGGGCGTCGAGGATGGGCCGCATTTTCCACGTTTTTCCTTCCCGTTGAGAATGTTTTATGCCAATAAAATACTCTGGGTTGCGATAAAGTATTTTCCCCGAACTGTTGTCGCAATCTCTCCAAAATTTCAGATGGCCGAACCCCTTCTACTGCCAGAAATCGAATGATGATGCGTTGCGCAACGGACGGATGAACCCGTTTCTCGCTCATCTTGCTTCGGACTGCTGTATTCACTGGATAATGCCATGAAGTTGGCTAGTTGTTGCTTATAGTACTACTAACACCACCTACAAATATTAGCGCGAAATTCAAACTCTAGTAGGCATGGTAATAAAATTCTCGTTTAAATTTGATGGACCCTCGTAGCTACAACGGTCGAAATCCCATATATTATGGGTTTTTCTGCATTGCACATGGTCTCGATTCCCATGAAGAATAGTCTCAGCTCCTATATAACATAGCCTTAACTACTATGAACATAGTCTCGGGAAAAATCATTACAGAAAGCTAAATAACAATAGATTCTCAATAAGTTTTTGAAGTATGTTACGTAAGGTGTCAGCTCTTGAAACAGTCTTAAATCCAACTTAAATCCGGGCTCATTTGTAACAATTTCAAAATGAAAAAAAATAAATTTCATTAATGAATATAGGAATTCCCAAAACCTAAAATTGTAAAAATACTGAAATCATTATGACTGTTCATAACGAAGCTTTAAAAATTTTTTTTTTTTAAAAAAGCACTTTTTTTGCTTAATTTTTCGTCGATTGTACTTTTCATCGCCATTTGCTCCATTATAAAAATATTCACCTCTTATCATAATCAACCAAAATTATATAGCTTTTAATTAGATTAGACCAATATTGCCATTGAATTTATATTATCTTTAATCAGAGTTTAATTCATTCATCCGTATGCATATGAACATGTGATTGAACAACAAAATACAAAATCAGCCGTATTTCACTCGGTTCCACCCTTGCATGCATCTATACATTACCGTGGCTTTTTTGATGCTGATTAAATGACCATGATAAAAGTATCACAGTGACTCATATTGGCAGTTTAGATACTGAGTTGAACGAAAATAAAGCGAATTAAACAAAGATCGACATTGCGACAACAGGACCACCTTCTTCATTGCTACATGTACGTGCCTGTCGTTTCGTCCACGGCCAGTGTATAATATAAGCAGATCGCAAAATACGATTCGGACGAAAAAATGTCACGTCTTTGAAAATGACATAAATTTTATGATCGGACAATTGACATAAATAAGGCGTTGTACTAAATATGTTCGGGGCGATATTTTGCCGTTGAAGCTAGTGATACAGCGATAAGGAAAGGTAGCGACAGGTGACTTAATTGAAGATTTCGATCGAAGGATTTTTTCAGAATTAATTACTGATGTATGGCAGGGCAGTTTTTTGACAAAAAAGCTTCATTTAGACATATAACTGAATCTGTATCCTGAAACAAAGATCTTCTAATGTCATTATGTGTCATAGAACATGTTAATTTATCAATTTGCTACTAAATAATATTTGAGTACTCATACTTTTTTATGATAAAGCAGCAGAATAAATAAGTTTTGTATTGGTGGCATGAGACATCTCCAAAAGGGTTCTCGATTGCTTCTATAACCTACTGAATTATCAAATTATATATCTATGAAGAAATAAAATTTAATTAATAAGACTAAAAGCATAATTTTTCAAAATACACTAGGCAACAAACATTCAGCGTCCCTCGGCAACTGCGATAATGAAACTTTATGTATCTTCCGTATCCAGTTACAAAAGAATTCTTCTCCAAATTCCGAATCTTTAGCGCCGCACTTCCATTTACATACGTGCCTAGAAATTCAAATGATTCGCTTTGAAGGCTTACGTTGCACCGCGCCATGTTCAGCTAATAAAGAAACTAACGAAACAGTTCCGTTCAAGCTCATTAACCACCGAAAAAAGAACCGCTCCGCGAGCAGAAGACCACATAGGTTTTGTTAAAAGTACACATTCAAGGTGTCTTGTCTGATAGGTGTACCGTAATTGGAGCACAATTACGCTAAGCTTTATTTTATGTTAAACAATAGTGCCACCGACGTGGCTGTTGCTGCGTCTTATCTGCCGTACAACTAATTGACGAACGGCTGACGATAAGCAAATTCCGAATCCGGAGCAATGATTGTAAATTTTGGAATTAATGATCGGTAAAAACTAACCTGGCGGCATACAAAATGTTTTAATTAGATGAAATGAAAATTTTAGGTCTGCTCGACAAGGGGACATTCGATGAAATGGGTGCATTGTGCTTCGAATAATAGCGATGTGTTGGAGCGTAAAAAGCTTTCAGTATACGTGGTATTTCGAAAATAAAATTTAAATAAAATAAATTTTTAACTGTTAGAGCTCATGAAGAGGACTCTGTTTAGTTTCATTTAATAAATATTAGTTTTTTTCCTACTTCCAACTTAAGTTCCTTTTTTAAGAGAAGCAAATGAAAGCTTCGTCCCATTGGTTTTGTTACTCCAAATTCGTCACTTTTTACACTCAATGCTTAATTCATTTAGCCCTGATTTAGTGTCAGGTTCCCAGCTAAGCCAACGATAACTTCGATTTATGAAGCACGGAATTGATTCGACACACCGGGTCTAATTTCAAGCATCTATTTTAGCAAAAAAATGGTTTTTTTCTTTGAAATCTAAAAAAAATTTTTAATGCTAGTTTCATAAAAAACAATTATAATTTTACTATTAATTTTCAATTTTTTCGATTTAATTTTTCATTTTTTCGGTAGAGTAACCTGGTCTTTTAGATATAGAGCTTCTGTCTTTTCGTTTTCCACAGCTCTCTGATCTTGAGATTGCTCAATTTCATCAAGAATCTCCATATAAGCGCTTATTCCATTTTCAAATTGTAAAGTCAAGTAATCACACGACAATCTTTGTTGGGTCTAGGTTTTGAAGCGGGTAGAGAGCTTCATTTACAATCAATGTGAATGCGTGTGAGGAATGGTAAGCTGTGATGTGGAATAAGTCATATGGAGAAATTGTACATTTCTTTAATTTCATTGCAGCATCTCAAAGGCAATATAAGTAAAATCAACAATAGCATGTTCTCTAGGTGTTAAAAAAACTTGCCAAGAAAACTCTCTGCACTCAGAAAAATACTTCAATTTGTTGAGGAAAAATGAACACATTATCAAAGAAAATTGGTAATGATTCTGCGCCAAAGAAATATTTACTCAATCCAAAGAAAGAAATGATATTGAACTTGCCCTGAGTGAATTTTGGTATACTTTCAAGGAAATGTTGCTATAAATCTGGCATCAATCGGTTCTCCATGATCAGCGAAGTTAGGCACTGTTGGGCGTGGTTAGTTCTTAGATGGGGGACCGGTTGAGAATATTGCATGTCGTTGGCACGCAAAAACTCTGCCTACCTTCATTTCAAAAGCGCGGCTTACTTTGAAGGTAGTGAAGAAATAAAAACAAGTAAACACGTGCCAAAGCAATATAGTTTGACTCCTTTTGAAGCAAATGCTTAGCTATGGCGGTGAGGAGACACATATGGGAGAAGCCGAAATCAATTATTCCATTATTCTTTATTTTAAGTGCCAGATTTTTTCCTGTTTGCTCAAGCGCTAGTGTTATTTATGCCTGAGTCGCCACTTAAAGCTATAATGCAAGACTAAATCAATGGAGCCAGCTGTTAATACAACTTAAGACGAACAAATGGAACCATGAACCCGGTGGAATTCGAACCCGCGAGCAGTAAATCACTACTTCGGACTGGCGCGTTAGTGAGCTAAGCTGCCGACCTCTCATTTGTGTAAAGCAAAAGTTAACAGATATAATAAAAACTATAAATTTTTTCGTCAAATATTGAAGCGTGGTTAATGTTGAAACATGTAAAAACATTTTCGCATTGTAGATATAATTTACTTAATTCGTAGACATATTTTACTAGATTTGAGGAAAATTACTTCCTTGAAATAAGGTAAAGTAAAAATTGGGTTCCGTTGAATGCTAGAAATTTTTAACATAATATTTATACAAATTACTGATATCAAATAAAAGTTTATTGTGGAAGATCTCACATCTCGTAAACAAGTAAATATTTTCTTTGATTCTCGGAAACATATTTTTCTGAGTGTATGTACATATATCACCAATGAAAAACTCATCCCCACATAATATGCCTTTTGTACTGGGAGTTGATCAACGGTCTTTTCAGAATAGACCTCTTCATTTGAGTTACAATTTCGATACCACGAACAAAATATTAGTAAGTATAATTGGAAATGTTTGTTAACATGTTGGAAAAAGGTATGGTAAGCTAGTGAATTTAGATAGATTTTCAAGATTTTTTCTGTGCATTCATGAGGTGGGGATCAAATTTCAGTTTACAGTCAAATATATCCCCGAGGCTACTAAAACAGTTTCGAATGAATAGAGCAATACCAGGAGAAGAATAGGATTTCAAGATATTTAAGGTTATTGGTCTGTCATCGCAACATCAACTCGCAACTGGTGACAATCATTCAAATACTTGAATGGTCTATATAATTTCAAGTCATGAGCATGAAGAAGGTGTAAAAAGTTTATAATAGAGGGAAGGTAATTCGCCAACAGAATAAAAAGCAAAGGACCAAGGAGAGATCTTTGCAGAACTGTGGATAAGGGAAGAAAGGACAGGAAGTTGAACCGTTGAAGAGAACTTCGCCGAGACTGTTAGGAAGACCGGAGAGAAAGAAATGGACTATATCGAAACCTTCAAATTTTTTGAACAGAATTTTGTAAATATCACAACAACTTGATGTTGGAAATCGAAGCAAGAGTTGAAAAAACTTCAGAGCACCATACTGCCCTACTAAGCGCAAAAGCGGTATCTCAAAAAAAGTCGAAAAATTGATTTTTATAACATTAGAAAGCTTAAAACTATACGCATCTATTGAACTAATTTTTTAATGGTATCTTATTTAAAACATATGGAAACCACCTTAAGAAAGTTTTTTAAATCTAAGTACCCGATGTATTTAAAAGCGGAAGACCGCTGTCGGAGAAAAGTGGAGTGAGGAGAATCCTCTACCAGCTCCAAACAAACCCAGTTCCTCGTCGCGTCTCAATTTTACCTTAAATCACTAAGGGAATTAGAGGTATATCAATATTACTACTTTAACAAAACTTCAATTATCGCGAAACTCGCTTTCATTGAGATACCGCTTTTGCGCTTAGTAGGGCAGCATAAGGCTGGTCGTATTAAATTGGGGCGTAATAACGCCAAACTTATCGGGTATAAGAATTTCGAAATCCTAACGATTAGTAATAATCAAGAATAGGTATGCTGAGTTATGAAAGAATTTTATAGGTATCGAGTGGGTTGACCTAGATCTTGGTTTTTTATTGGAATATTTTAACTGTGAGGTATGAGACTAAAAATATTAGCAAACACTATGTACTTTGATGCGATAGGCTTTGCTCGTGCTTAAATTTTTAATAACAGTTTGCATGATCACCTAAAACTATTCTAGTTTAAGATCAAGAATTGTGTGTCAAGTCTGGTAATTATATTAAGCTAACATTCGGCTCTTGAGGATTTATTCTCCATCGTTTTTGTCTTACAATTCCAATATTAATTACATTTGGAAAATCTAAACTGGTCTGTTACTCAGTCTAAAAAAACCACACTCAAAATTAAATTACCTCAAAAGGTATACTAAATAAAGTGCTAAATTAAGTTGATTTATTTAAATTTAAGCTGTTATTACATTGACTAAGCTTCCTCCAATTCCGATAAAATGAAATAGAACATATTTCATTTAAATGAAAATTTACGGTAAACAAAACAAATCATTAACACATACTTACTATCTACAAGCTCTTACATTCTTACATCTATTTAAGAATCAAATCTGCGATGAAAAAATGTCAAGACCAAGTCAACAACCCAATAACTGCAATAAAATTGATTTATTATTTCGTTTTTATTGGCTCTTATGATGGTAATATTCACCTAAACGTAATTTTCCACTCTGCCTGGTTGATTTTAAACATTTTATATGCTCGTATTCGCTCAAATCAACTAAATTCTGAGTTAATGAGCTTTTAATGGAACCGAGTTGCCGGGAAAACATATAGAAAATCGGATAAAAGGTAGCCAAAGTAATCTCTTATAAGTGGTGGACACGCACTATGATAGCAACATGGAGGGCAGAAAAACTGCGACAAGGACGATGGGCTACTAAAGAATCAGTAGCTTCTGGCTACTGTTCGCTCTCGAAGGTACTGCCAGATAAGATATTATTTTGCAAGTGAAGTTTTAAACCGGTATTTTTGAAGCGTTTCCATATTGTTTGGATGGGTTTCATTTTCATGCCAGGAAGGGTGTTAAATCCCACCAAAAATCCTAGTCCCGAAAACTGATATGCGTAAGGTCAGTACGTTGCATGACGAAACTTCAATCTTAATCTTATTTGTCTGGCAGCTCTGCTTTAAATTTTTTGCCGTTTAACATTGTTGCAACACTATTCTTTCGCTTATTCAAAGAATTAACTTGGACACGCGGTGATTAAGTCGTTAGACCGATTGGTCATCATCATCGTTCGGTCGCGCCGCCGTCACCGGCACTCACCTCAACCCAAGATCAGAACGAATAAACCAACCCAAGTTTGCCTGATTGTGCCGCTGGCGTAATCGGTCTGAAGAGGTTTTTGATGCCGGCAAAATATGAAAAAAGTGATTATATGGAAACATTAAGTAAGTGTGCAATAAATGCAGGTGAAAAACTTCGACCAAGTTCAATCAGACCAAAAGTTTTGCTCTTTTCCTTTTGCGGAACGCTCAGCTCGGTTTGGCTTTTTGAGTCAACATGGAATAACATAGACGAAGACGGCGGCATGAGGATTGCTCGTAGGAAAGGGAAGAAAAACACGACCGTTAGCCGTTAGGCATTTTAATCTGGTTCGAGTTCTTTAGATGTTTTTTTTTTCCAGTGATGTGATGGAAAAGAATTGATCAGTTCTTATTGCATTGAGAAGTTCGCTAATAGGAATAGAAGGTACTTAACCTATATTCTGTTGGGAATTTCTGTAAAATTTCTCAACAAGATATATGCAATGCTTGGTGTTTGTAAGCATTGGAAGTGAATTTGACATTATATTGGTCTTTAAATACGCTACAAGCATAGTCAGCACCTGGTTGGAATAATCACTATCCAATTATTTGATTTTTTTAAAAAATATGTTAACTTAACTAGCGATTGTATCTTATTATATTTTAATACCTAAGTTTGAGTGCCTGAAATTCAATTTCAATATTAGCTCTATTTTTTACATCATAGGCCTCATCATAAGACTTAATTCCATCTAGTTCATCCTATGAAATTTTAAATCAAATAGTACATCAACATACAAAACATTATAATTGCAAGTAATGAGAATCTGGACGATTGATTTATTTATGTTGCATTCAACGTTCTTCTTCGTTGTTGATTGGCTGAACAAATAAATTGATTGATGAAAGTACAATTAACAATTTAAAGCATACTTGTAATCCATATACTACTTTTCATGGCTAGGCCGAGAGTGTACATTTAATCATTTTATGATACATTGACTGCTAACTAATTACCTGAGAGACTAGTGCACGTTTCGTTGACCATTAAAAATATTCAGTATATATCAGTTGATTCTCTTATAATCCAGTGAACTGATAGCGTTGAGTGGATATATTAGCTTATAAGCATCGACAGAAATGAAATCAAAAAGTTCAAATCTTTACAATTAGCTTCATCGATGATACATATATCTGTCTCATCAGTGCACTCGTATGGGAGATTTACAATCGTATTCATAGTATAAACAGATCCTATGACCCATTTAAAAAATATCATTCATTACTATATTGCTAGAAGTACTTATGGTTGCAACAAAGGTTAAGCTAGGTCAGTTCCTATCGCTTTGAGACAATTGAGTTAATGGGTAAAAAGCGAATGCAACCTTAACTACGAGCTCTTCTTGTTGAATCATATATAAATAAAATGCTTTTGGTAGAAGATTCCAGCGTTCGTCCTCAGTGGCTCTAAGGATTCAATACTGTTCAACCGACAACTTATCCAAGCCTACTTGGTAAGCGATGTTATATCTAAGTTACAGGAATCCATGCGCTACTTTGACGCATTGTCAAAACGGCTTCGGTAAGTGAAACGGTAGAATATGGTGAAGATTCCGCAAGAGCTTCACCGGTAAAGAGCCATTCATCGGTCCAAATTTATCTTTTTTTCCATCCTATATGAGCATATCTGTCACGATTTTCATCTTTCCAATATCAAATTCGCCATCTTTCTAAAATCTAATTGATTGTCCAAATTATTTGTTTTGTCAACACTTGAACAAATGCACTTGGTCCAAGGTGTGATCCAAGTTTACTGCATCATGTCAGATTTTCGGTTTTTTCCATCTCCCATCATACTCCCATCAATAGTGGTATAGAGATGCAGTGCATCTTTTTTTTGTCTCAGTGATGGTGCTGGCTTAATCGTACAAAGCCTTGGGTCTTAGAGTCTTGTTGAAGATTAGGTCGGACTTTTGCCAATCATAGCCTATTGAATGCTATGCTCTGATGTCCTTTTTCAACTAAACTTCTTTCTAGATTTTTGAGGATAGTATGGTTCAACAGTCATGGCAATCTTTCATGAATAAAAAGAAGAAAGTCAAGTAAATCAATAATACACCATTATCAATATAAACTGCAATACACCATTATCACTATAACTGCACTATAAACTGTATTTCACTGAAAACGATACACAAATCTGTACTTATTTGAAGGCTGATTGGATAGCAGTAGCCTTTAACTAATGTTCGAAGAAGAACATTAGTTTTAATATCATTTTGGCCCAAAATTCATATTTCTATATGTATATATATATATATATATATATATATATATATATATATATATATATATATATATATATACATATATATATATATATATATATATATATATATATATATATATATATATATATGTATATATATATATATATATATATATATATATATATATATATATATATATATTATTAAAAAATTTCAGTGAAAAAATCTCAGGAACGCGCCATCCGATTGAACTGAAATTTTCAGGAAACATTGGTATGTATACAGAATAGTACCAGGTTTAACCAAATGTTAATAATATTGAACCCCTTGGCGCCGGTGGCCATTTAAGTGATTTTTTTAAATATACCTATTATACCGTCAACAAATAATTTTTGCAAAAACAAAGTTTATAAAATTAACTTTGAACGTGTCTCAAATATGAATACGACAATATTTTTCAACATTTTAACCCTATGTGTGCGCTAAACGCCTAAAATAAAGTTGCAAAAATCTGATAATATTTGAATTGCCATAACTTTTGATTAGATTATCAAATCATTACGAAACTTAAAGAACATATTGATGTTGCCAAGTTGTAAACTTGCGAAGTTACGGCAAGCATTGAAAATGAAAACCTTCAAATCATCGAAGTTTCTAAAAAAATTTCGTCTTTTACCATAAAAACAAGCTCATATATAAATCTTATGCTTTGCTTATACAACCAAAGCAAATCTTTTATAATTTCATATCGGACAAGAACGGTAGCTCTCCTCCAATTTACCTATATTTTAAGCATGAGAAACTTCTGTTCACGAGAACTCACGACCAAATAATCAATTACATCTGAAATTCACAGAATGTATTGGTATTAACTAGGACTAACTGCTATTTTTGTATGAATAAATGCTTACATTAAGTATCCATATCGCGCACATTACAATGAAAATAAGTTATCAATGTTTATATTTTCTAAGTTCTGGAAACTTTTCGGATAGTGATCCCAGACATTTTTCTATCGCTGTAACTTTCAACGAAATTACCGGATACAATCGAGATTGATAGGGTAATTTGATTTTGACGTGAGGCAGTCGTGGGAGACTTTTAGTTGCAGTGCTGATAAACTGCAACAAACGAAGAGCATCTTCTTTATTTATGTTGCAGAAGATACTGCTTTCAAAGTTTTGCAGTGTATGACTTTCCTAAATCTTGAAATTCATGCAAGTGGTAGCCCTCAAAACCTTCGCAGCCTATAAGTTTAAATGGATTGGTGAGATCAAAGCGGTTTTGCCTTCGAAACAGGTTGAAGCACGTGTGATAGGGTATGCACTCAAAATCTGCACGATTCTTCTATTGTTCATCGAACATTAGTATTTCTAGCGGTTCAGGTGCGCTAGAGTTTTTTTATCTCGAATTCTGAGACTTTGCTGATTTTTTCTCCATATGAAAAAAATATTTTTCTGAACTAATTGACGATAATAAGCACAGTTGCTTAAAACATTAAAGAATCTATGAAACCAAATATTAACAGAAAAAAATACATTTTCTGTGGATATGTCCATCAGAAATAATTTTTTCAAGATCTAACATATGTAAGATACTACTATACTATGTAGCTCAAAATTCAAATTTCCAACATTTCCGATAACAGATCACGATTTATGCTGGTAGTGAGAAAAAAAGTGACATGAGGAGCATGTTACCAATCCATTCCACATCCACGCAAGTACCGTTCCAGTCGGTTAGTATGTCAAAGGTTAATAAATTGATGCTTGACTCGAAAAATGATTTCGAATTTTAAACATGCTCCCTATCGACAACCTTTCCATAACTTTTACAATAATGCCCGATAAAAACTTGATCGTTTAACACCTTAATTGAATATGCTCACTACTCCTGGTAATCCCAACTAAATACTGTCACCTATATCATCATCTTCTTTGCATTCCCCGAGCAAATGGTCCATGAAGCTAAGGCTCATATTTACACGAGACCGCATTGCAAGTGGTCACGGCATTGAACACAAGGAAAAGTGGCTTCTCGAGCTGACAATAAATAAACGTGAAACGGTAATCTCGTCATGATAGAGAGTTATCGGAACACGGGAACACTTTTAAATGCCGTAAAAGCCTCTCAAAACTTTATTGAATTGAGGCTGGGCGCGCGATCTTGCCGGCTCCGTCCTCGAAGACTCTTAATTTTTCCACGAGATAGTAAAGCGGTTTGAAATTGTGCTGCACTTGGTTGGATACATTGTCCAAATGCGATCTGCTGTCGGGATTTGGCTTCGAAGCTCGGGTATGTGTGCTTGTACGGGGCCAGTTAAGCATTTAATCAATTGGCTTGAACGTATGAAGATATGCAAAGCAGAAAGGTGGTCTTTCGGGATTCCGCGCCAAAGCAACTCTCGGGTTCACGCCACAGCCGCGCGACCTTATTTGGTTTTCCTTTTGACTAATTTCCACTATCGTCCCACCGGTGCCGGGTTATGATGCAATTACCGAGGTGAAGCGAAAATGCCCTTAAACTGTACAAATGCTGCATGCCGAGATACGAAATGCATTCCATTGTATTTAGTCAAGAAGCAACCCAAGATAAAATGTTAGAGTTGCCACTTAAAGGCGATAGAGCAAAATGATTCTGGACCGGTGTTGGGAATTCCACAGGTAGGACATATCTCGCCAAAAACTCCACAGGTATCGTTACATGAGAATCTAGCAGATACAAGCCAGTCAGTGCCGAACTTTTAATTTTCTCGCATAGGCATAACCTCTTCAGAGACACTCAGTGTTCGGTCACCAACTGCTAATCGCTGTACTACAAAGGGTCTACTATTCGATAATTCTTTGCATTGATAAAATACTATGTGCACCCCGAACTGAGCCGAGACCATAGTTCGAATATCGCTAACGGCGTCTGAGGTGAGAAACAATGGAAACAATCGCCGGTCAACTTTCTATTGAGCCTCGAACATATCGACTTGGTATCGGTTCTCGATTGTTGACCAACTCATAGACAGATATCCCGTCTCAAATTTCAGATCCCGAGCACAATGAGATTATATCATGGCTGGCCGCGCGAATCCATTCTTTTGTTATACAAATATTTACCACCGGACAGTCTTAGTCTGGTTCCATATTTGGAATTAAGATGAAAATCGCTAATGTTCATGAAAAGACCATTAGAAAACGAGCAGAATGAATGTTTGTTGTTCCGCGGATTTTTCAATGCTGCTGTGTTGTGAGAGCGCTCCGGTTAAAGATTTATACAAGCGAAAAGATGAAGTTTTTTTTGCATTAGGTGTTTAGCATTTTAGATAAACAATTGAACCATTGTCGAGTGGAATTTTTTAATGAAGTCGAAGTGTGCTAGTTTTTTTAGTACCTGCTTACAGAGGAAAAAACCATGAGAATGCAGTATGGTGTGCTGTTACATTTAAGCAAAATGTAAAGTCAAATTGAAACTGGGAACATATGATTCCAAGTAGCTTTTAAATTTTCTTCAAAATCACAATAGCTTCAACGTATTTTTTCTTCTTCTGAGAATAAATAATGCGGAGGATCGATGTTTTTTTAACGCGTGGAACTAATGTTTGTTGCTTATGTACACAGTGGTTTTAGTCAGTGTTTTTAGTCAAATACAAATGTTATATTCTGCTTCTGTGATTTTTTTTTGACATTTTGAATTCCGCACTAAATTTTCTCATGCACTGCTATCCTGTCGCAAAGAATTCAACCTAGGTCATTGTTGCATAGTCTTCTCAAACTTTTCGAAACTTCTTGACGAATTCAAATTTGTATTTGAATAAGAAGGTTAAAGAAAACTAAAAGATTTTAGGAAAATACTCACCATTTAGCGTGATTAGCTCATATGTTAAGACAACAGATCAATTTAGTAAATAAAGAATTCTATTATTATTATAATTTTTTTTGTTAATACAAGTTGAAAGTACAGACTAACTTTCAACTTGTTTTTACAAACTACATTTATCAAAATCTAGCTCTTGCTGTGTCTCATTTGTAACAATTCGTAGAATAAATTCACAAAGAAAATATTCAAGAAAAACAAAAACTTTGTATGTATATGAATATGCTTAAATCTACTTAAGCGCTACTGATCTTAGGACCTAAACTTGCATCAAGCAAGAGTGTTTAATGATTATGCTTAGCAGAATTTGAGTTTTCAGTTTGCTTTTAGTTAAGATGAGTTTAACATAATCTTGGCATATTGCCACACAGTTGTACTTGTATGATTCGACTGAATTGAGGGCGATGTAAGTTTTTCGAGGCTATGCATGAATTTGTTCGCTCATAGATCTAGCAGTTTATCTGCAAGATCTCATATAACTACTCGTTTCTAAAAGTTAGAGCTTATTATTTTAATTAAACCACATTTTTCTTTAATTTTAACTTTGTGGACATTCTAAAACTCGAACGGCTAGTGAAGTGCTGCGAACGTCTGTAATTTGATGGCGGTAGCAGGTGAAGCACCCAGGGCCGGATCTTCCTTTGGAGCCAATGGAGCAGCTGCGCCGGGTGCAGGTGAGAAGGGGCGCAAATATTTCGATCATCTTTAGTTCATAATAACAAAAATATCAAAATACACAAATATTCAATGTCCATTTTATTCAATTGACAGTTTATACTCTTATTTGCTCTATTTTTTCAATACTTACTTTATTCTTACAGATCATTACATGCCTTTTAAATTTCAAAGCAGCCCTATTCGCATATAAAATTCACTTGCGGTGAAACAGTAAAATTTACATACACGATTCCTGTTTGGGGCGCAAAAATTGCATTAGGCACTTCACAGCATTAATTTTGATGAATTAATTTAGATTACTTCGTTCTACTCATTACTTTACTTCCTTGTATACTGCATTCCCCTCCATTTGTGTTTTCCCCTTTAAAAAATTCAATACCAAAATCCAAAAGAGCAATTGCCCTGGTGTGAAAATGTATATTGCTCCATTCACCACTTCATTCCGTATGAGTGAAGAATAGTCCAGCGAAATTCAAAATAAAAAAGGCGAAACTACGGAAAAATTGCGGGAAAGCTGAATTTTGGTGTGAACCTTGATACTGGCGTGTTGAACAAAAACTCAAAAGACACAATCGATCCGAGTGCTGCGTTACATTTTACACGGGATCAAAGGTCACCAAAAGTGATTTTTCGTAAATATCACCTCCATAGAAAAACAATGGCAGGTCGTATTTGCTGACGTATCCGATAATAGAAATTTATCTGATAATAGAACTAAAAAAATTACACATAAGTTGTTGAAAATGTAAAATATATGTTTTTTGACTGGTTTCATGATCGCTAGATGACAGGTCAAAATTTTTTACCCTCAAAAATTTGTTTGGAGCGTTTCTAGTGGTTGAAAAGCCTAGAGAATTGTATAATCAGATAAAAAATTTTATCATTTCTTGTTACCCACTCCCCTTGAATTATTTTGAAAAATAGTTTGATTCTATTCTTTGATTCGATTTTGACTCTATCATTAGTTCAATTTTAAAAAAAAAAAAAGTTGTAGCAGTATGACCAAATAAATTCATGACAACCACTTCATCAACCACAGAATTCGTGGATTTATTTTAGAAAAGTGTTTCAAACGTGTTGAATGCTTTGCTAGATGAACGTTTCCCTTCCTTTGTGGAATCGCGAGAAAAAAAACCTTTCTACGAAACGGGATGATAGACTTCCTAATAACTCTAGTCCGTGGTCTTCGGTTTCGATGTAAAGAGAGGTGAGTAGTTTTTCAATTGAATCAGAGCTAAGTGATCCTTATTCATGGCCCACACTGATAAAGAAAATAATTATAATTATTCTACAGAAAGGAACCGTCCAAATTAAAACATTCAATTTTATTCGATTTGATGTCACTAAAAATAGCAAATTTAGTCCACAGCACTATCAAAGATTGTTGGAATAATGTTATCGCATACCAATTTGGTTTATATTTAATGTAAATGTTTTTGCTGCTTTATATTTTCAACTCAGAAAAGTAGTCATTCATTTTCTAGTACAGTTTATAGGGACTGAGGCCATTAAAGTTGAACTTACAAGGAACATGACACTATTGTATTTCACATGACGAGTTTCAAGTAATGGAGGGACTTAGAGCTAGAATCGATGACAGGGAAAACCACAGACTGTTTCTTTACAAAATCAAATATCAAAGGAAATTGAGCGCTGGGAAATTGTTCTTAAACGTTTATTAATTATCGTGCGATTTCTAGCCTCGCAATTTTCAGCATTTAGAGAAGGCTCAGGTGCACTATTATAGCCATTTTCTCAAGTTAGTAGAAGCTGTTGCGGGATTCAATTCTGTTTTAGGGGAATATTTGAGAGGGATCCAGACTTAAGAAACCCGCAACTAATACTTGGCACAAAATTTAAATATGAAACCAAAGATGAGCCTATTTGAGACTCTCAACAAATGTTTAATTTATAAAATCACACTTCAGCATTACTCAAAGCTTGAACAAGCGTTGACACAAATTGTATATTCAGATTTAAACAGTAGCATTTTTATGAAGAAATTTCTATGCGTTTAACTTTAACTAGGGAGCAATCTTCCAATGATATCCTGGAATTTATTTTCAGCATTGAAGATCTTTGAAAATAGTGCTGACTTTACTCTTAACAGTTACAGCGGGAGAACGATCTTATTCAAAATTAAAAATTTTAAAGAATTTGAGATCTACGAAGACGCAAGATTATTAAATTTGGCAATTCTACCCATAGAGAATGGTCTTGTCTTCAAATTAAATAGTGATTGCTTAGTTAAAGGCTTTGCGAAAATTAAAGTCTGCTGCCATGTGCTTTCAACTAGACAACAAAAACACTTCTCAGAAAACTAAAAACTCTCCACAGAATGTGTAATTTTTGTGTATTAAAGCGATTGAGAGCGGATAAGCACAGCGAATTTCACTCTTGCCATTACCGCATAACAATCTGAGTTTTCCATATAATTTATGTCTTTAAAATATATTTAAAGCTTATTTTTGTGTGTTTGAACGAACGAATAATTTGATTTTCTTTTAAATATTAGAAAAAAACAATAGCTTTACAGAGCCAAAAATTGGGAAAGAAAAATATTTTTGCATATGCAAAACTTGAGACGAGAAATTTTTGAGAAAATAGTGATATGCTGTAGTGCTCGAATGAGCAAATGTCTAGTTTTTTCATAAAAATTTCATGTTGAGTAAAATCTAGTAAGTGCTGGTAGAAACTTGCTAAGAATTCGCAGTCGTGAAAGCGGTGGTCAAAAAATGAGAATCATAATATAGAGGGCGCCAAATTTCGTTCTGCGCCGGGCGAAAAATATGGACAGAACCAGCCCTGGAAGCACCTCATGTATTTGTCCAAAGGTGTTTATCTATCATCAGTTTTATCAGCCTTGTTTTATGAAGGATTCGCAGCGATAGTGCAGATTCTCGGCTGAAAAATAACCGAAATCAGTGGGAAATAGAAACTAGAAAATTCAACGTTGAAAATGACATCGTTTCAACATAAGAGGGATTTCTTAGCTTAGGACATGACTCTTCTGACTCGTCAGTTTTACTTGTGATAGTTATTGAAGAGTCCATCTACAGCCAACGCTGAAGATAGTTTTGTGACAAAACCACATAAAGAAGCCAATTAGAAAGTTCAATCATTGGTGCGCCAAAAGTATCCTCTCCTTAATCAAAAAGGCAAGAATAAAACCCTCGTTTTTCAATTAACGATAGCGCAGCAATTCAAAAAAAATAGGAGGCTCAGTTACATAGAAATTGACAGATGTTTTCACAGAAGAGTGAACTTCGTCCAACTACAAAAGTTACCAGTTGCCTCAGCCAGTCTAAACAGAGAACAAAGCTTCCGTGAGTAAGAAATGACGTTGTAAGAAAACAACTATAACGGTTTGCAGCAGGTATTTCCTTTGACTTACAAATTCCGGACTAATCCCATCACTTTGGATCTATTCGCATGAGCCTGTGAATTGAGGACATCTTCATTAACGTTCTTCTCAAAGAAAAATTATGATCGACTGTCTGTCCCTATGGCCCATGATAACAGCTTCAAAACACCACAGACACATAGAGTCATAGATTGAGGCCTTCAGTAGGAGTACACCTAGGCAAAAGACATCTGCACGTTTAAGCCCCACGCCAGGAGAAATGTGGCCGATACTAGCTTCCTTGCTCAAACAAGGTTCTAACTAAAGGGAGAAATCAAATTAAGACACGTTAAACGAGTATTGTTGGCTGCACATGTGTATCTTTAAAAATTACAGGATATTTTTTTATAAGTAAAAGTAAACATATGATTTCGGAAAATACATGACAATCAAATGAGGAAAATATGGTTGTGCCGTATCATTTCGTTATTTCCCGAACATTTCACAAAAATACTTCCTAGCAAATATTATCTGACATTTAAAGTATATTACTGCATGCGTGTGCCTATGCGTGGCGCATCTTACGTTAAAGCACATTCAGACCCGTCACATCTACTTTTCAGATAATTATCCGCAGCTCCCAGGATTGAATTCTGTCAGTTTTAATTACATTTACTTAAATTGACTGTAGCTGAAGATGAGATGACGATGATGGCCAGGATTCGTTCAAGTGAGCAATGATGACTGATCTTCTAGAGCGTAATCAAGATCGAGTGCAGACGGAAACCGGAGTAGCCAGCGATATTGCCGAGAAATCCGAGCAAGTACGGTTGACGTTAAGGTTAACGGATGCAACATGGTTACAATGCAATTGAAGAATCGAAAGAATACATATTCGTACTTGAAATACAGCTGCATTCGTAAAGCTGCTCAGTTTCTATGATTACTTTATGCATGGCATCGTGAGTGGTTATATTCTAAGTCGGGAATATCCAATGTCGTCTTTCGTACACGTCTTCAGGGCTCTGTTGTCGTTGCGATTTGATGAATCTTTTAAGATGCTCATAAATGAGGCAAATTAGGGCAACTTGGTGAAAAATTGATCATGATTATGGTTAAATCTTGTCAGTAATGATATCACAAAATTTGTTCGAAATTGTCGACTGCGTTTTGACATCTCATGGAGTCTTTCGTTGATACCAGGGTCAGGAATACTGGACGCTTAAGGGAGATTTGCCCTAGCTCCACTTCTAATAGAAGTTACAGAAGAAATAATGCTTGAGCACATCCAAGTGGTGATGCAGGTATACCTTTTCAGCGAATCTCGTACTCCCCTATATCCCTAGTCAACAACATCACTCACCTGGTGAAAAGCTATCGGTCGTCAAGTTTATTCTATACATCGCGCAGACATTTTGCATATTTGTGGTCTGGTCTTGTGACTATGTGAAGGCTCCGGGTGGAAGTAGTCCGTCGCGTCGTCGTTGAAATCTCTTCAAAAGCCTGAATACTGTGCTGTTGAGCTCTTCGCCGTCGACTTGAAGTGATATCTTCATTGGGTTTTCGTCGTGGCGGCTGGTGGTCTTTTTAAGAATCGTGACTCAATCATTCGTCGGAGGAATAAGTAAAAATTGGTGTCTCTCGACGATACCTTGTGGTGGTGACTTGTATCAAAGGCGACGTGTGCTAATTAAGCAGGCGATCGTCAACAGTCAAGCCAAAGAATCCGTTCTTTGGGGCAACGGCATAGTGGTGATAGTACGGAATTACTAGCTGCCAGCTTCAGTTGAAAACAATAGATTTGTTTTCGATTTGATTGGGTGGAAGGAATTCATACGTGGAAAGAAGAAGCGAAAAAATGCAAATTACCACTTTCAAATCGTTGATGACAATGAGTCGAGTTCAAATGTATAGTTTTTTTAGTGGGCTGTTTGTTACTTGGCTTTCTTTGATGCGGGCTCGACTAGTGTATTCAAATTTTACGGGAATTCTTCGGAATAGTCGCAGTGAGGATAAGCTAGTAGTTATTTGGAAAAATAGATATGAAGTCATGATTAGATTGTGACTGTTGATTAATTAAAGATTTTAATTGGGTCCATGAAGTGCTAAGTAAGACGTCATCTAAATGTTTTGTCGTTTTAATGAACCTTTTGCAGTTGGAATAAGAATGGCGGAACGGCTATAGCTATGGCTTTTATTTCATGTGGAATCAATGTGTCAAAAAGCAACATTTGTTATATGGTAATTTATCGAATGAATGAGGTCTTGAACGATTTTAATAAAAGATTCCAAGGTCGAGTAAACGCTTGCTAATACATCGTAGAAGCTAACGAAAGCTGCATATCGCCGCCCAGATATTGTAATAAAAAGACGCAGAATTTAGACCTAGAAGATTTTAGGTACCTGCGGGCTCGAGGGTGGTTATATGTCTACAATGAAGACTATCACAAATAAGTGTCTGGTAGAAACTAAGGAAAAATACAGTTGCAGGTCCGACATCAATATTGCCATGATATCGTTTTTCAAGTGAAAATTGAATAATTTAAATGAAAGACAGCCTAGTTGATTTTTTTAAGATTGCTATTCACTTTCTTTTCAAGAAGGAAGACACTTCGAGAATTGTTAGATTATTTATAACCAGAAAATAGCACACATAAAATTTCATTGCTAGCTATACTCATTATCATAATTGAAGTTTATTAAAATGTCATGGATTGTAAAAGGACAATGTCCGTAAAATGAATAAATAAATAAATAAATATTTGGATGGACAGAATGGACAAAGATTCGAAAACTGATAAGCTCCTGCTTTATATATTTGATTTCAGGCGATTGAAAATATATTTTGATTTGATTTTAATAGTATCATGGGAAAATATGAAATCGACTCAGAACAATTCCTTTAAATCAAAACGAAATCAAGCAATCTGACGGGCCAAGTAGATTTGAGGTTTGTGGCAAGTAATTCATCAGGTCCCTTTATAATATTTCATAGCAAAAATTATAAAAAAAATTAACATGGAATAAATTCTGTAGAACATGTTTAAACGTGTATCTAACGACTCTTTGTTTATTGAGAGTTTGAGGGCTGAAAAGTTTTGGGCTGTTTATTAGCTCAACAGAGCTGTTTATCAGCTCAACTGGGTTGTTTATCAGCTCAACTGGGCTGTTTATCAGCTTAACTGAGCTGTTTATCAGTTCAAAGATGATCGATTACGTCATGCGCGTCGCTGACCTCGTGAACCTGCTGATGCGCATGACGTCATCATGTTCCCTGACTATTGCTCTTTGTCCTGCGCCAGAACCGGCATTCTATACCTACTCTTATTCCACAAAACGATCGAGTTTTCCGTATCAAATATTCTCTGCTTTGATAAGCTTTAGTGATGATATACGTTGTCGATGCTGATTTATAGACAAGAAGAGTACCGTGATCACAAATCAATAACCTTTAAATACAAATGTATACATAATTTCGGAGTTATTATTCTATATATATAGTTATTGTTAAAATTAAAATATATATTTTAGTTTCCTTCAAGCAAAGAAAGTGTAACAGAGTTAAATATGATATTGAAACGAATTTTGATTTTCTTATGTGCTTTATGTTCTTACCATGAGACTGGACCCCGCTGGCTGCAAAGTGATTGCTTATGCAGACGATATAGCTGTAGCAGTGTCGGGAAAGTATTTATCTACGCTATCGGAGAGGCTAAATCACTCTCTTGATATACTTTCACGTTGGAGTCGTGAGTGCGGCTTGAATGTGAATCCTAACAAAACGGAACTAGTGCTGTTTACAAGGAAGTACAAAGTTCCTTCTTTTGAGTTACCCAAGTTGAATGGGGTCTCCATTAACTTGAGCCAGAGGGTCAGGTACTTAGGGCTGATCCTTGACTTGAAGTTACTATGGACCTACAATGTAGCAGAAAGAGCTCGGAAGGCTTTCAATGCACTTTACTGCTGTAAAAGGGCCATAGGAGCGAGTTGGGGACTACAACCTCGTACTGTTGCTTGGCTTTACACTGCTGTGGTAGAGCCAATTCTATTGTTTGGGGTGGTGTTCTGGTGGCAGGGTGCAATTAAGGCTACCTGCAAACGGCAGATTGAAAAAGTGCGGAGAATGGCTGCACTACTTGTAACTGGTGCGCTCCGCTCCACTCCTACTAAGGCACTCTTCGTGTTACTTCATAGGCTGCCAATCAATCTACGTATCTTACAGCAAGCTAATCTTGCTGCTGTGAGACTAAATTGTATCTCGGCATGGAATAGAACAGGATTTTGGTCGAGGGAGTTCCCGCTCCAGCGAGTGTTGACTATATTGCTCCGCAGTGCCTACTAAATTTGGAGTTCACAACTCGCATTCCTGGTAGGGATGAATGGCGTGATGGTGTCACCCTCGAAAGTGGGCTTATCAATGTGTACACTGACGGCTCAAAGCTATACAATAGAGTCGGAAGTGGTGTATACTCAGATGAGCTGAATCTCAAGCTGTCCTTCCGTCTACCAGACCATTGTAGTGTCTTTCAGGTGGAGGTTGCGGCTATTTTAGAGGCAATCGACTGGTTTCTGTGTAATCGAATATTCGGGGCTAATATTGGCATTTCCACAGATAGCCAAGCGGCTATTGAATCGCTTACTGGTCCTTGTACAGTTTCCATGATTGTTGCTGAATGCCGTGCATCTCTCAAGGAGATGTCGAGACATTCAGCGGTTCAATTGATTTGGGTACCGTAACATAAGGGTTTTCAGGGCAACTGTGAGGCCGATGAGCTAGCAAGGCTTGGAACCTTGCTACCGGAGGTCTCCTGCACCCTCTCAATAGGTATACCGATGTCATCGGTCAAACTGGCCATCAGGCAAAAATATCTCGAGGATGCTAAGAGGTCCTGGGCAGATGAATCATCCTGTGCAATAGCAAGGCAGTCCTGGGTATCCATGGATGCACATTGTACCAGGCAGCTTTTAGGCTTAACCCGAAGCGCTCTACGCTGCAAAGTGGGAGTTCTTACGGGCCATTGCCTCATAGGACGGCGTGCACAACGATTGGAAGTGCAGTTTAACGATTTCTGTCGGAGTTGCGGCTCTGAGGATGAGGAAGAGTTCGTCCTTCACCTCTTGTGTCAGTGCCCAGCGTTGGCAAGGAGATGGTTGGCGGCAATTGGTGCTCCCTTTCTCTCAAACCTGACCGAGTTATCTCTGGTTAATTTAAAAGTGATAACGCGATTTGTCAAGGGAAGCAGATGGTTTCCCGATTTTAGTGAGTAGGAGAGAGTCACTAATTAGTGTGGCATCACAACGGGCCTCTCACGTGCCTATGTGTGTCGGACGGCAGATCTCTGTAGACCGGCAGCCACTTTATCCTAACCTAACCTATGTTCTCGCCAGTAAATAAAGAGCACTCGAGCACATACATAAAAGGCACGGCAAACAAAAGCTCATGGGCCTTTTACTTTATTTCCTTTAAAAGTAATGCATTCACATCCATTGATAACAAATAACCAATACAAATAAACAAAATTTCTTATTTCTGCCGCAAAAATCCTTTTTCAGTGAAGATCAGCTTAAAAATATGAACAATACATTTATTATTAATTTTGTAATGAAATTATACTTGCAATTAAATTCACCTCTAATTCACAGATCACTTTGTTCTAAACACATCGAAACCACTCGACAAATTACATCGAATTCCAATCGTTCATTAATATCTACTCTAATTTGTTCTCGTTCAAGTAAATACTTCGATTCGAATGATGAATTCCTATCGTAGATAATCCAGTCGGCACGAGTTCTTCTTCTCGTTGGACGATGCAAAAGGTGCATCTCTACTTCGCCATACATTCACAAAGTTTTCTCCAAACTAATTAAAAACCTTCATTAATTGCAATACGATAAGCGCCCACCAACACCGGGTCGGTCCCACAAAATAAGTTTTCCCGTTCAATTTCATTACCTTCGATAGGAAGAAGTGAGCCACCCAACGATTTATTTTAGATAGGTACAGTGTAGCATGTAAGAGAGGGGATTTGTGATTTTAAGAGCATGCTAGATTTTCGGCAAGATGAGCAGAAAGAACTGTAGCTACACGTGCATCAATGGTGAATTTAAGCAACATAGTTTAGCCCGACTATTTGTTTTAATCCTACAATGATACGAATACCATCCAGTCAGTTACCTACAGGAAGCTATAGTTTAGACCGTTTCTTGCAACCTTCACTGTGGTTTAATCAAAACAATGTCCATTCGAAGCTGTTGCAATTCAAGTCCATATTAGCTCGAAGAAGTTTCAACTCTGGCGACTTGAGCACTCCAGCAGATGAAGCTCGAAGCTCATTATTCTGTCGGCTCTCTGTTGGTTTTATCGAATGCATCCAATCGATTTGATTAGCTTCCAATAGTAAATCTTAAATTTAATCTAATCCGCACTAACTACTGCCTTGGACGGACGGACTTGGGCGATTAGCTCATGACTACGAGGAATTAACTTGCAAGAAGAGAATACTGCAGTTGATTTGGCGGCATGTTGCAGCAATTGGCCCATTGCTGGACCAAGACAAGAATTCAGGTGGGCTGCAATACCGTATCGCAAATTGTACAAGAACTATCTTTGTCGACAAGTATTTTGTGCGGTGGTTACTTGGGCAGCCTGTCTGCGAGTTGCAGTGGAGAAAGATGTGCGATGTGATGTGCAATCTTTTACGGTCGTAATTTAAGAATCGACTATGGAAAAATCAACTTTAGAACTTTTATTGGCGTCAATTGCGCTTTTATTGCCAGTTCATCGTCGACAACGTCTAGATCGTGATGCCCTTGTGCAGACAGCAAGCGCACTGGTGCGCATAGAGGAAATTTATTTTCATACTATTCGCACGCCGTCCACCTAAAGGTAACTAAGCAATGGTATTTTCATAGTGGTAGCAGCAAAGTGTTTGAGCACTCTGTGCAAAAATACATTGATTTGCGTGTATGTATTTGATAAAATGAGGGAAGTATTATATCTCAGGGGTTTGTTTTATTTGGCCCTTGGGTAAATAGAAGTCTTAGACCACTGATTTCTAGATGGATATGTGCTCGGCTTAATTCGAAAAATGCCAAAGTTTTACAGCAACCACAAGTTGTGGGCTATGAATTTGAAATAACATCAAATTGTCAGGATGAGTTGAGAGACTGAGCAGTTAAGTGATCCTGTGCAGATTCGGGACTGGGGGATCAAGATCATGAATTGAACTTTCAATAGAGTCTAAGCCCAACTATCAGCTTAGCAATTTAGGGATCGGAAATCGTTTAATATTTAATCATGGCCTGAAATTGCGATTAGTTTTAAGCCCCAGCTAAACAGGTGTCGTTGTGGAGTTACACTATTTTTTTTTATCAAAACACTAAAACTTTTAGGTCTAATCGAGGCAAGCTCAGGGTAGAACATATTTCCGGGAATGTAAATGCAACCGTTTATTCCAGAACTGTGCTGTGCCCCGTACTTTTTTGCATATGCAAGGCAGTTACATAATCAAACTTGCAATCGAATCGGTTACAACATTCTCAACAAAAGCAAACGTTTTTTCATCACATCTCACCTCGCCGAATGCATTTCATGATGCAATGCATTTCTCATTCATTCAGCTTTTCATTGCTTTTTCACACAATTCCACCATATGAAGGAAAAAATTTCCCGACCACTGGACGTGACTTTTCCGGATGCTGAGCTGACTGACTGAACGACGAAGACGGCTCGACGCTTCACCCGGAGAAAAACCCTCACCGCAGCCTCGACAAGACGACGAACTCGAGAACGATACAACTACTGTAAAACACGCTTCTTACCTGTAAACTAACGGTCCAATAAGTTTCGTCTTCAAAGGTAGATGGACAGACGGAATAATAGCAGTAACGGCTGAAGCAGCAAAGCCACGAGTAGCACCTTCTGACAAGCGCTAGGAAGAAATGGGAATGGTAAGATAGTTGGGCTAGTTGACTAGCTGGCTGGCTTGCTGTCTAGCTTTGGCACAGTGGCAGCAGCAGAAGTAGCAGCAAAACCGCGAGATTGGCACTATATGATGATGTCGTCGTGTCGTGGAATTTGAATCAATAAAATGCTTGTTCGGAGTTAAGTAGCAGTACATGTCCTCAGACCTCGGCCGCTATGTTTCCAGACTGCCAATTTACATACGACAACAAGGAATTTGTCGCAGTCAAGATTGTATAAATTCACAGAGTTGACGGAAAGTTTGAATAATGGTGACACGTTTCGTGGCAGAGAAACTTTCAGTTGCAGGTGGGAAATTAGTGAAGAACTAGGTGGCGGGATGTGACATTTTGGCGCCTACGCTTAGAGAAATACATATCCGAGAATCGAAGAAAATATTTACTTGACTGCGAGATGTGCAATCTCTTACAAATCAAATCAACTTTTCATTGATTTCTGTTATCAGAATAAATATAGTGTTGAAAACTTTCTTTCTTCCGTTCAACAGAATACAATTTTAGCTTAACAATATTTCAAGCAAATTAAAATTAACTAAATTATTTCTACAACTCTACCATATTTTGACATGCTTCAACATCAACCACTTTTGAATCCAAGAAATACTATCATGTTAAAATTGAAGCGATATGTCCTTTCAAAACTGTATAACAAACAAAGACATGTTCACATTTGGGGTAGACAGGTTTTTCGTTTCTTTTGAATGAGAAACTATGTTTTAGACGAAGCTTAAAAACACATTTTTCTGGATAAAAATAATTTTACCCAATAATTCGATCTTAAAGGATTGGATTCGGTATCATAGCGCACATTTGCAGACATCAAACAACAAGATTATCCACTTAAGACTTTTCCGATTAACAGAGCAATATTTTTTGAATAAATAAATTTTTTTTGTTAAAATAAAATTTGCTTTTTCAATTTGAACAAATTTTATAAAAATCAGGTGAAATATTTGTTTGGGGTTTTGGTTTATGGAACACTTGTGCTTGATTCAAAGAAAATTGTCCACCAAAATTGTATAGTTTTTATGACTTCTGTCAACATTTCCTTGAAAGAAAATAAATTTTTCTCATGGTTAGTTCAATATTTATTTGATGTCAAACCATGCTGCCTTGGCACGTGGAAAATATTTGCTTGTTTCCACGAAAAATATCAATTTTCTGTGATTTATTGCAACATTTCCTTGAAACTATACCAAATTTTACTCAGGGCATGTTCAATATCAGTTATTTGAAATGAATAAATTCCATTCTTTCGACATAGTAAAAATTTCTTTGGCGCCAAATCGCTATGAATTTTCTTTGATAATGTGTTCATTTTTCCTCAAACAGTAGAAATATTTTTCTGAGTGTACAGATAGGAATTAACTAAAGAAAAACAAGATTACATACCGTACGAAATTCTTTGCGTACATGAACAGTTTGCGCAAATTACGTAGAACAAAAATAATAATAAGCATTTCTCTGCAAGGATGAAGATGAAAGAGTTGAATTGGACAAGAGCAAACCTAGCGACTGGGTGCTGCCCATAATATTTGATGCTATAATTCAGAGTCTCAATCGGTGTAAATTCTCATGCTTTTTTAAGATTTGTTTTTCATTTTTGGGCTCTGGTGGTTGTCGCGACAGAGTGAAATTTTTTTGGGAATAGCCCAAAAATGAGTCTGCTCGAAATCCTTGGTCGAGGCTAATTTGGTTCTTTTGTGTATAAGTTGTCGTGGATAAGTTCCCTGAACCAAAGGCAGCGTCTCAGATTGATTTCGCCAAGGTTAGGTTGAACAAAAGGCAGGCTAGACCCATCTCCTTGTCGATGCATATATCGAACACTGCGAACAGTAATTCTGCTACTTTTACTTGGCTTCGAATCATTCTTAAGCGCAGGCACTTATAGACTTTCATCCCTGTGTTAAAGGATGGATAGCAATTTGTCAAGTGGTTTATGTTTGCTCCCTATACTGCTCTCCTAAGCATAAACGGTCTATCTGGAATTTTTTTCATTTTTGAGTTAATACCGGGACCGAAAACTACATACTCAATTATATCTTTCTACAAAATATGGAAGACCTATCTTTTGTGAATGCATTTTAAAATCAGTAGTGAAAAATGCTCTTTCCATATACTGTGACTCACACATCTAACCGGAAGACAAATGGTGTGAAAAAATTGTTGAAAAATAGGAAATTTTGTCTAAGTTTTTTATTTGTTGCAAAAATCATATAAACTTAAACTGTTAATTCAACGAAACACTAAAACTTACTCCAACTCAAAATTTAGTGCCACACGACTAACCAGAAAGCACATTTTATAAGCCGCTGTGGTCGTATAACCGTACTTTTTATTGGAAACAAGTGATTGTAACATACGGTTATATTCAATTACGTAGAAGTTATCAGTCCGTGTGAACTTTTCTCAAAGTGAAGTTGTACAATGGCTTTTTCACGGAAGCAGACATCCTTGGAAATGAGGAACCTGAATTTACAGCTTCGGGCAGAAAGAAAAACCTTGAAAGAAATTTCAAATATTGTGCACAGAACTCTTCAACGGTACACCGCATAATTTAAAAAAATTAAACAGAAAATCGAGTGAGTAATGAAAGTATAAAAGGCCAAGAAAAGAAACTAACTGACAACAATGCGAAGTATATCAAACGGATTATTGAGAAAGATCCGTTTATTTCAGCCGATAAAATTAGAATCGAGGTTGAACAGACCAAAGAAAAGATAGTCCCGGTGAAAAAGGTAAGTAACCAAAATACCAATCAGTAATCAAAATACCATACATTTTGGAGAAAAATAGAAAGAGAAGACTGTGCTGTGCAAAAGCCCACCTAAATGAAGCCCCTAAGTTTTGGAACCGAGTAATAAGCTATTTTTTACTACAAATATGTTTCAAATGTTGATATTGCAGTTACTTTTTACCGTTGAAAGAAAATTCAGTTTGCACGGATCCGATGGCCGCAGATTTGTATGGCAACGTGGCAATAAAGCAGGCTTGCCAAAAAATACTACGGCTAAATTAAAGCATGGGGGAAGCTTAGCAATGATCTGGGCCTGTATTTCGACTACAGGAATATGAAATTTCCATTTTATTCCAGATTCAATGCATCGATTTCAGTATGTAGATATTTTAAAAGCGAATGTGAAAACTTCGTGCAATAGTTTGGGCATTTCAGATAATTTTATTTTTTATCAGGACAATGATCCAAAACACAAATCATATATTGCTAAATCCTGGTTGCTTTATAATTGCAGCCACGTGTTGGACACACCACCTCAGTCACCACACCTGAACATTATTGGAGGAAGAATATAGCAAAAGACCTACGCAAATATTAACGACCTTAAAACTGCAATTTTAGAAGCCTGGAATTTGGTAAGTCTTCAAATTTGTCAAAACTTGGCAAATTCTATGCCAAGGAGACTGCACAAAGTAGTTAAGAATAAAGGTTATGCTAAAAAAAATACTAGAATCCATGTAATTTTTAATTTTTCTGGTTAGCCGTGTGACATTGAATCCTGAGTTGGAGTAATTTTTATTACCTTGTTGAATTGATAGCTTAAGTTTTTATAATTTTGACAATAAATAATAAAACTAGACATACTTTCCTTTTAATTGATGTATAATATACGCTTTCTGCCGAATGTATCAACTCCGAAATGCATCATTGAAATTTCTTACATTTATTTTACATCCTGTTAGACGTGTGAGTCACTGTGTCTGCAGGCTGCAGAAAAAATAAACAAATCGTTGAATATCTCCGAAGTTACTAAAATGTAGATACAGTGTTTATGCGAAGTACGGCATTATTAGCAAAAACCAATCTGAAAAAGGGAAAACACATAGGTACGACTCAAAATTTTAGCAAAAGTTCTTCCTCATATTTATGCTATAAGGCATAGCCTTCCTATAAATGCATAAACAGTAGGCATTCGTGTTTGTGTAACTCTTAGCGTATCAACTTTCTTCTCCCGTACTGCCACAAGAAAATAAAAAAAATTATCTGAAAAACAAACATTCTATCTTAGTTCCAGTCACGTCTCTCTTTACGCGACAAGTTGATTTCCACGCACGATTCGACCCAATTTCATAGCCTCTCCTAGAAACTGCATCCTCTACACAACACCCAATAGCTGAACTCAATCTTCTGCGAAAAATAGGCGACCTCTGTGTCAAAGACAGATAAATACTCATTAACTGTCATTTCATTTGATTTTTACTTCAGCTTCCTTGTACCTACCTACGGTATCCATACTACACGACTGTTCCACTTGTTCATCAATGGCAATCGCCTCGCCAACAATATCATTCGTCTTTGATCTCATTAAAGCACCTTTCAATTTTCAATTGGAAATCTATACGAAGCGATCGTGATGAGCCCAGATACGAACAATAAAATTTTGCTAGGTCATATGTGAAGATGAAAAATGCAGTGAGGCGATCTCGATGCGGATGATCCTCAGCTCGCACCGATCATTCTCGGCGCGTACTTTCGAGCAATTTTCAAATTGATATCTTACTGAAGTCCATCGCAACTGTCGGGAGATTTACTGAGAATTAGTGAAATTGAAGTTGCTTGAGTCGCGGAGGCGATCACTTTCGGTGATTTGATCGAGAAATTGCTTGGTAACGTCAAGTCGTCCCGGCGTGGGATGATTGATTAGTGTTGTTGGCATGGGCTTTCTGAAGATATTAGGTGGAAAGCATTCTCGAAGTGTAGGCTGTATCCGAACGGTATGGAAGTAAGACTGGAGCAAGGAAAATTCTGACCGTTCCCAATTTTTAAACTATTTAAAAATGTATACATGAGGCTACGATGACAAGCACAATCTTTAATTCCGAGCAACTGGCATCACTGACGCTTTGGAAGACTAGTCGGTAAGGCACCTCAATTCTCTTTCGCTTGGTAGCGTCAATTTCCGTCAATTTTTCACTCGTGCAGTCTTAGAAGAAGATTGCCTGTAATTTCTACAGGCTCTAGATCTACCACTTGGCTTGTTATGCGGTCTATCTATCTATCTGTCTGTCTGCAAGTCATCGCGCAAATATCGACACAAGGAAGTCAGTGAATGATAGAGCGGGCAGCCGGAGCCAACTCATGCCCTTTTAAATGGACTATTGATTAGCCTTCGGCTCGTCAACGATCGATTGGAAACTTATAAAGGCTATTGTCGAATGAAAATGGATGTTATTATCTCCTATTTTACAACTGACTAGATTACAAGATATGTGTACGTGCCATGGGTTATGTGAAAGAGGGAAGTAATAAATCTTTGAGAAAATATTTTTGTTGATCAAAAAAACTGCCAGTATGGTGGTGGTCCGTGGTAATTTTCATAACGTGCTTTAAGTGACAAGCATGAGTATCTGATTGAGTATTTAGGTTATTTGCAAATCGGAGAAAGCTGATAATTCAACATATATGGTATGATTTAGTGACAGATTTAAAGTAGTGATTATTGGCCGCGAATGTTTGGGCATGAGGATTGACCTTATTTTTTTATTTTTATAGAATCTTAAAGGCAGAGAAATTACTGCCTAGGTCAGAAAACTTATGTAAAAATATGCAGTAATATTTTTCTGTAAGGAGTTGAATTGCAGGTCGTCAAGAGCATTTGTAATTCAATTTATATTTGTTCCCAAATCAATTCAATAATTCCTGAAATCCGGCCACGAAAGCAAATTTTTGGTGCATAAATTTCTTGAACTAAGCAACGTTTTTTTTCCTTCCAAGACGTGGGCCTAATATATTCATAGCCGCTAAGATATTAAAGAAATTAAATATATTAGTTTCACCTCTATTCGTTTCCTATATTTCTTGGGGTGTAAAAGAACCTATCCCTCAAATTTTCTGAATAATCAAAACATCCCTTATGCGCTTCTACTCATCACTTACTGCTTTTTTGTTTGATAACAACTTTTTCATAATAAAAGTTGTATTATGGAATGGTGTATCGACGACCTATTTGCACTTACATTTTGAAACTTTTTGCTTGGTATCGCCTTCGAATTCCATATCGAATGGAATTTGCAAATGTAATTTAATTTTATATTTAATATTGGCATTGTCTCGTGGTGTTATTAACTACATAAAGACAATGTAGGATTTTTCCACAAAATCACCTTCACACCATTATCTTGGATGTTTTGATACGATTTGTTTTTAAAGGTCTTGTGACAACTAAACTAGATGTGGGCAAAAAAGTACATCGCACACATCACACTTTTACAGTGCCGCACCTAGGAGCACTATAATATGCAGACAACATACGAGGGTGGTCCGATAAGTACTTAGCCTCACTACCCGATGGTACATTCTCGTAGACGGCTACTGTCAAAATTTCAGCCGAATTGGACTCGTAGTTTTGTTTTGACCGCAAGTGGAAGCGGGCGTGTCCGCGGATTTTAGAAAAATGGAAAAAGAGCAATATTGGTCGGTGATACGATGCTTGTTTTTGGATGGAAAATCGCGCAGAGCCTTTGGATACTGTGTACGGTGACTCTTCTCCTGTGATGGCGACCGTCAAAAATTGGTTTAACGAGTTTCAACGTGGTCTCACGTCGGTTTTTGATGAGCCACGACCAGGTGCCCCGAAAACGGCTACCACGGCGGATAACGTGACAAAAATCCACGATCTCGTATAGAGACCGCCGATTGAAGTGCGCGAGATAGCTGAGACAGTAGGCATCTGAAAAGACTGCGTGGGTCATATCTTGCATGAAATTTTGGGCATGAGAAAGCTGTCGGTGTGATGGGTGCCGCGTTTGCTCATTCCGGACAACAAGTGCAACCGTGAGGTGATGGTCACCGTTTTCTGGGACTCACAAGGTGTGATCTGAATCGACTACCTTTAGAAGGGCAAAATGGTCACAGGGCTCTACTTTACCGAATCATTAGGACGATTCGAAGCCAAATTGCAGAAAAAACCACCCCATTTGGCGAAGAAAAAAGTGTTCTTCCACCATAACAACGCATCGGTTCACACCTTCGCCGTCGCCACGGCCAAATTGATCAAATTGGGCTACGAACTGCTGCCTTATACACCGTATTCTCCAAAATTGGCCCCGTTTAACTTCTTTTCGTTTCCAAACTTGAAGAAGTCAAATTGGAATTGTTTTTGCGGGATGATTAAAATTGAAAAAAATTTTATTTACATAGAAAATTTTATTTGACAAAGTGATTTCGAAAATATGCACTGATTCTCATCAGACAACAGCATACAGCGCATACTTGACTGATGTGATTACTTGCAGTAGGAAATCATTAATTTTTATTTACGCTAGTTGTGATCACAATTCAATAACCTTTGCAAGTAAATTATATCGATGGATATAAGTCGGAAATGTTAAAATTTTTCACAGCTGTCGTAAATAGAAATTAATGATTTCCAACTGCAAGTGGTCACAACAGTCAAGTATGCACTGTGTGCTGGTGTCTGATGAGAATCAATACATACTTTCAAAACCACTTTGTCAAATAAAAAATTTTCAAGATAAATAAATTTTTTTTCAATTTTAATCATCCCGCAAAACCAATTCAATTTGATTCTGCTTTCGGAGAATTCTTATTCCGCAAAACGATCGAGTTTCCCGTATCAATTATTTTCCGCTTTAATAAGCTTTAGAGACGATATACGTTGTCTATGCTGATTTATAGACAAGAAGGGAACCATGATCACAATTTAATAACCTTTGAAGGAGTCACTTGTCGGGCAGAAATTTGAGTCTAATGAGGAGGTCATCGCCGCCACGGAGGCCTACTTTACAGACCTTGAGAAAACGTATTTTTGAAAAGAAGTTGGAGCATCGTTGGGTCAAGTGTATCGAGCTAACAGGAGACTATGTGGAAAAGTAAATCGCCACTTTTCCAAAATTTTAGTTTTTCTTTTGTAGGCTAAGTACTTATCGGACCACCCTGTACGGCACTGTGAAAGTGTACTGATGTGATGTTTCGCCTAACATCAAATGAAACCCAAGTGCCCGTTTATAACGTTTGAAACCTTGACGTCAGATTATCAAGTAAGATTTAGAACCGATCTTTTGAATTTCTAGAATTTACATTTTTCTTGGATCTCAGACATTTCATGGTAAATTCACCGGTCTGTTGCCCGTTGGCCAATAAAGTTCAAACACCAAGTTTAAAATGGCTCAGTAGAGCAATGAGAGCAAAAAAAATCAATCAGCTTTTACAGGGATGTCTTTGTGTTTGCTCCATCTTGGAAAGTTTCGTGAATACCATATTTTGAAACTATGATTAAATCATACTACTGCTTTTTGCCAAAAATTAGCAGTTAGTAAAACTGCAAAATTTGAATCCTTTGTAGTTTCCGGATAACTGTTGACTTGTCGCACATATTGAGCGATATGTTGAAGGATATTTGGAGAGTTAAAATCTGTTACTCTAAGCATATGACGCATGAAATTTATTTTAAATTTTATCAAATTTTGCCGTAGAGTTCAGCAAATTTCCAAACTGCACACTATTAGCTGCCTTATTTTTGCGTCTTTATCGAGAACAGATCTATTGTGCAAGCTCCGATTTCACTGTAAGGTCATGGCTGATTGTAATTGTTGATTCTTGACAAACAGAAAAAATAAACTGAAAGCGATCACGTTCGCTAATAACTGGATAACATGAAGCCAAGATTCTGCGCTGAAACCTTAGTAGAGAAACTCAATTAAAAAATTGCATCCATTAAAGATTAAAATCCTCAACGAATTTGAGATGGTTGAAAGTTCATATCTAGCTTTATTTACCACTCTCTCTTTGTAGATCCAAATCAAGGTACTCGATAATAAAATCCTAAAAGACCCTCTTAAAATTTCAAGGTAATCCTAAATTAGCTATCCATTCACTCGATCAGGTATTTCAAATATAAAAAACTGCCACATACGTACACTTGTTTTTTCATTTAACGATCGAAATTTAAGTATTGTAAGTACACGAGCTCACGGTGTGTTTCATGTATTTTCGTACATACCTGCCGATATCAAATGCAAGACGAAACAAAGTTTTAATGATGACAGCCATCATCATCATTTTTATTGTTTTTCATTATCCACGAGCACAGTGTTGAGTTTAGCCATCGTCAACTTCACTGAACAGACAAATTATGCATATTTCGAACGAAGCACCAGTATCCAGATCCGTTTTACCACCACTTTATGACTTCTTAGGCGATAAAAACGTTATTACACTCGAAATAAATATTGAAATTTTCTGCTTACATGCAAGTACGATCCAGCGAGAGTGCGGTTGGGGTGGTTGGTGCTTGACGCAGGTGACAGAAATTGAGTTTCAGGTGATGAGGCGAGGAAGTAGTCGAGTCTTCCAAAATACATTTTCTCTTTTACGTCTAATCTTAGCTTCAAAATGATGGCCTGATGCTATAGGACCAGGCACATTTACTGTTTTCTGTTTCGTTTGAAATATGTAATATTTTGTGGTTTTTCCGAATGCATATTCAAGTCACGCAGCGCTTTATGGCGATAACCATCTCACGAACTGGCACTTATTGGGACGATTTCACACAGATTCCTTGATATCGTTGCTGTCCCAGTTTATTTGGTTCGACTTTAAACCCGAATACGAAAGTCAGAAATGGATTCACACTCACACTCGAAAGATTTGAAGCGACAGACTTGAAAATAAATATTATATCACAGCGCAGCCACCCTCGAAAAGGGCGAGCCCAGGAAAAATATAATAAAAAACCCATCAAAATTCTACTGATTCTCGTCTGCGTTGCCTATCTGTTGCTTCGGTGTTTTGATCACAATCTAACAATGGGCTGGTGTGTTGGCTTGTGCAGACAAATAAATCACACCTTTGGTGGTTCGGTTAGCATTTCAAACGTCGTCGCCAGGCACGGTCAGCCAAACCGCAACCATTCTCAAGAGCAAGATTTCTGTTCTCGTTCGTTTAGGAGATGAGTTCAAACGTACAGTTCACAGGTAGCACTTCCATTTTATTAGTCGCTTTTTATCATTTGGCCCTATCGATTTGCGGACAATAGGGCAATCTTTTCGGAAGATTTTTTCGTGAATGAATCGAGATTCCAATTGTACCGGATCTGATTGTCACATTGTTTTGGCTGTGCTTGAAGCTAATTTCTACGAATAACGGCCAAATGATGAACGAACAATGTAAGCAAGGACGCCGGGTCGCGGTCTTGTTGAACAAGGCGATTGTGTAGAACAAGGCGGAGGAATGTGAAACGAGGATGAAACATGAAAAAATTGAGCGTTTGAAAATGTGGCTAACTATCGGCATTGATTGGTGTAGTCAGATGAGTAAGAGCTACTTTTTTCAAAAATTTCGTTTTTGTTTTGTTTCTATGTTTGCTATCTGTTGAGCTAATTGAGCAAGAAATAGTTTGCTCTGTTTCGCTATTTTTGGCTTTTTTACCTCCTTCCTTCCACGCTCTCCATCACTCAATCAATGTGCACGGTCCATGTGCATCTTATCATATCATAATATAGTATTATATTCTAAGTACTTCCCTGACAATTTTAAATTGGTATAAGGGAAAGACTTACATTAAATTCATATCATCTGTAATTTTTTAACATAAGCATGTGTCGTCTTGACATGTGTCAGAGAAAAAGTTTTCAAAAAAACTAATGTTTATCGTGTTATATTATTTAGTATGAATTTTTTTACGCCTAGCTTGAAGTTTAATATGTCGGTCGATGCTTTAATACTGGCTGGAATTGTATTGAAGAATGAAAATGCTTTTTGCATAAGATCATTTTTAAGCCGCTCTGTTCTTGGAATAGCAATAACTAAGTTTTGGGAATTACGCGTACTGATATTGGTCAATTCTCTTATCGTTTGCGGAATATTCGCTGGTTTTATTGGACTGTTTACTATTTTGTAAGCAAGTTTGGCTCTTTCCACGCAAATTATTTCGTGTAAATCAAGTAATCCTGATGTTGAGCTGGTGTCAGCATGTGTAATTTGAATATGGGTTTGATTGCCTTTGTAATGAGTCTGTAAATGCTTCCGAAATTTGTTTGAGGTGTTTGGCTCCATAAGACATCTCCGTAATTAATTGTTGACATTATGTGGGCCTTAAATATCGTTAATTTTGCATCTAGTGATAGAAATCTACATCTTTGCAATGCTCCAATCATGTTGTTCGCCGAATTCGAAAACCACAAAAATAGTTGGCTATCTGAAATTTTTGCATAAATGTAGTGGTAAAGGTGGTATTGTAAGCCCCCATTAATGAATTTAAAATAAACACACATTTTTTCATCTTTTTTGCGGTATAGTACAGTGTAATAAGTTACTTACTTGGTTTAATTGTATTTTGTTCAGTTAAGTTAATGTTTGAAAATTTAGAAACAAAAATGCAAGCTAATACTCGTTTCATAAAATTTGATGTGTGATGGTAATATGAGCCCCTTAATAATAATATAAAAATACTTTTAGGACAATAATAAACTGCATTTCAAATGAAAAAAAAACAAAGAGTTTTATTTCAAAATAACAAATTGAACAGCTGTTTTGAATTAGTTATTTACAAAAATCGTACACATAGTGGTCTTTTTCACATTCTGCACACTCGTTATGTGACCACTTTTCACAGACAAGACATTGTTGTCTTCTCTAGGGTTTTTACGACAATTTCCATTGAATGCCATGAGTCAATTGACTTAATACCATAAGGATCTGAATGAGAAAGTGTCAAGTTCACATGCATAAGATTCCTTATACATGATTGTTTTCTAGGAGCATACACATTTTTTTCTCCGTTTATTGTTTTTGTCATCGTTCAGCATCTTTAAGTCTACTTTTTCTTTTTCGTTTATTTCTTTCTGTTTTTGTTCATTTTGATTTACTATTAACATTGTTTTATACGGTGCAGATCTTATTAAGGCAGCTTTGAAAGGCTTAGGTCCATTATTGGACATTTTCTTATTAGGCTTAGGAACAGGTCAACTATCTATAGAGACAACTGTTCCTTCCTGTGCATTTTGTATAGAATTTGTTCTAGATACCCTAGAGGGCTCTGCTTCCGCTAAATCTTTTGTACTTGTTTGGTTGCAACGAATGTTAAAGCTTGAACCTTGGATGCTGGATATACCTGGTTCAGCACGAATTGTGTCTAAATTTTCTTTATTGTAAATGATGTTCGAACCTTGTTCAATGCAATGGCCAAAGAATTTCAGGAAAAGTCTCACAAACCATATGACAGATTCATTAAAACTACCGGCAAAAATATAATCCACAGCCCCAAAAAGTTGTTTGGCTTTGTGAATATAGATAAAAAAAAACAACCAGTTATCTCTCTTTTGTGTGTAATAAAACCTTAATGTCTTCTTCTCCTCAAGAAATTCGCAACTTTTTCGCAGAGCTCTTTTAGGAGGTTTTTAACCTAGCCAGTACTCCATCACCCTGTCACTCCGCTAGACTAACTAAACCAATTTTTGCTGAGGCTATAACTATTCGCAGAAATCATGTTTTAAAGCTATCTAGGAGCTTGATAGTATCAAAGGCCTTGGACCCGATCTTCTTCATCCGACTTTTCTTATTAAATGAGTTGCACAGTTAATCTCTCCTCTATACATCTCTTTCTTCGGGGTACTTTCTATCGCATCGAAAATCCTTTTACATTACACCAATATTCGGAAATGGTGATAGAAGATCAATTCAAAATTATAGAGGCATCGCCATTTTATCCACTATTCCTAAACTGTTTTAAAAAATCATATGAATAAACGAGTAGTAGCATGGTTTTAGGAAAGCGCGCTCTACTACCTGATGGTGGTACGTTCTCATATTCTGTGCAAAATGGAGATATGTTATCAAATTAACGCATTCTACACTGACTTCGGCAAAGTGTTTGATCGTGTCAATCACTTCATTTTAATTTCCAAGCTGCAGTAATTTGGAATTGCAGGATCTGTACGAAGGTGGCTTATCCCTAACCTTCAGAGCCGCTCACAATACGCGAGGTTCCAAGGACCTATCTCTAAAAAAAATGCATGTCAACTCTGGAGTACCTCAAGGTAACTATCTCGGCCCTTTACTTTTTAACATTTTTATATCAGACTATCGGAGGTTTTATCTGATTATCTCATCTACTCTATGCGGATGATCTGAAAATTTTTCATACTATAAAGTCGCCATCAAATGCCAACTTTTTTTCAACTAAAACTAAATTCCCTGGAACATTGGTGGTGCATGAACAACCTACCTCTCAAAATTGCAAAATATCACGTGATTAGCTTCTCTCGAAAAAAATACGCTCGTACATTATACGTACCTTTTAAGCAATACGGTACTTAACAAGGTTGACAATATATTAGACGAATCGCTATGCTAAAGTTTTCGAATCTTTGGGCTACAAAATCGCTATGCTAAGAGGGCTATAAGAGGGCTGGTTCACCCTCATCTGGAGTATGGTTGCATAATCTGGAACCCGGTTTTCGAAATCACCGACAGAGATTCGAATATGTTCAAAAGCAATTCCTGCTATTCGCTCATAGAGATTTTTATCATTCTTGTGATTTTAGCAATTTACCGCCTTATGAATCTCGGCTTAGACTTCTAAACTTGTCATCCAGAAGATAGAATTTATCTACCTGATTCAGTTTCGATGTCAGTAGAGACGCTGCTAATGTCGACTACATACAGGAAAGATTTGTGCTTAGTCAGCCCGTAAGAGTCCCTAGATCTCGACGAATGCTAATTTAATATAAGTATAGCACCGCATATGCTGCAAATGGGCCAATAAATAGATGCTGCAAGATATTCAACAGAATGAGCCAACACTTTTCCCTCACGATATCGAAAGCATCTTTTAAAAACAGAGTTATCAAGGCTCTCTTATCCTACCATCTATAGTCTACCGTCCTAATATCCTTTTTATGACTGACTAATCAATTATTTAGCTTTGTTTTCGTTTTTGACAATTTTGCGTGTTCAATATGGTGTACTACACGTAATTTTGCTTATGTATTTATTTATTGAATGTTAATTTATTTCTCCGGATTGTATTCACTTGTATGTTATAGCTATTATTAATTTGGTTATTTTTTATTAATTTTAATTTTAATTTATATTTTTAATTCATTTATATGTAATGCTATGCCTTGTTTGGTGAAATAAATAAAAAAATTCACTTTCCCAAATAGCTCACAAATATTATATGGACCAACGTGTCCTTCGCTGTGAAGCATTCACTGTTGAATTGCTTTACTGTAGTGGAATTTTAAAGCTTAAATGAAGGTTTCAGGTTGTGCGACGTGTGTGGAGGTAAGCTCAGTATTGCCACATGATTCTCACGAGCCAGATAAATAACTTCAAAATGTTTTTGCATAAGAGTTGTGACCATGTAGAATGAAAAGCACCGAGTCTTTCTTAATTGGTTTGGTTTTTTCGATAAAATGTTTCAGCCAATCTATGAACATTTTAGACTGAATCGATTCGCAGGGATGAGAACGACCAACGGATTCTGGTAGTGCACCTTTCATGAGAATATTGGTCATATTTTCACGAGGACACATCAATAGTTGTTGAACAAATGTCCCCTCAGGACTCATACAGCCTCTTTCAGCTGAGCTTAATGCCCCAATTTATCTTTTTTCTTTAAGCCCAACGACACGGGATATTTTCGAATGCACTACAAAAATTCCTGTCTCATCTACGTTAACCCTAGAATGGTACCGATGAGTAAATTTTACTTACATAGGGTATACATTTCGTCGCGCACCGGCCAGTTGGCCACTCCGACAGCCATGAGGCTAGAAGCTATATAATCTTTTTATGTTTAATGATAAAATAAAAAATGTACATAATACTATTGTTGCCATCTTTTTAGTAAAAACATGTACCTAAAATCATCCAAAAATTTACCGTACCATTCCAGGGTTAAATACTCTATCTGCAGGATATATGTGTTTCGTAAGCTCAGCTTTCAGTAGTTCAAAGAACGAATTAGCAGCTTCCTTGTCGAATCCATTTGCTCTGGAAAAAGTTGTAGCAGTGGGCTTCAGCAAAGACAATACGTCCTTAAAGTGATCAAACCACGCTCTACCTGCTAGTCCTTGTGTGAATGGATGCTTAGTTCTATTTATTTCGCAGAGTTCGTAAGATATTCGACTAACATCGTGCCCGGTAAGGCCGTGGAATTTACTTTGCACAATAACCATATTCTAATTCTTATTAGTAATTTCTTTTCAGGTTTGTTCTCATAAATCGGTTTACGTCCGAATTTAGTAGCTGCTGCTTTTGTTGGCGATGTGTCTAACCGAGAGAGTCTCTGAAGAGTAGCGCGTAGTACATTAAATATGCTTTTATGCTTTTTTAAGGCCCATTTCATTTTTTTTGGTGGCCGAAATAGCATTTGCCATACTACTTTTGCTCCACACCTTTCTCTTGCTACAGAATTTCTTGACAGAAACTCAAATAACGGTTTCTTAATCGGTGAATCTTGCTCTCTTGCATATTCGAGCCGAATAAGACCACTATACAGCCGAATCTAGGAACTGTCAACATAGCTGCCGCTTGTCTGCGTGCTACTCTTTAAGCAATGCGTAGGGGGCTCATATTACATACAGGGCCCCTATTACCACCTTTACCTCTGGCAGAAAAGAGTTAGCCCAACATCATTAGCCCAACATTCTTAGAAAGATCAAAGCGTGGCAAAAATTCAACATTATCATCTAACATAATCAATTGCAATTTTTCGCACTTTGGATACGGGAATTAGTATTTGGGTTACCAAAACACAAATTTACAGTTTTACCTGATCTAGAAAAATTTTGCAGTTCCCGATGAACCAGTAAACAAACGAATCAAATGATATTTGACACACTTTGCATCGCCACAATTGACTGATTTCGTTAATTTGAATGATATTCAAGTTGATCGCTGATGATGTTGATAATGATCGCTTTAACAATAATATCAATCCGCATCGATGACTCCACGCATCAATAGCCAGTTGGCGCACACAGCATCTCGATCCGGTCGCTAGAAGCACGAAAGGTGAGAACTTTTCAGTTGAGTAATAAGCTATTCAGCTTGGTCACGATCGTCTTTTTGAAATGTCGAAGCAGTGAACTGCAGAGCACTTAGGGCACCTTTGCAGCTTTGCTCTAGCTAATTCAGAACGCTATTCAAACCGTCATCTATTGTTGCTATCTTTTGATTAGAATACATTTTGTTTGACTGAAGGAACAATACGAAAATATTGCTTTCAAGCTTTTATGCGGTGACGCGGAGATGCTCCGTCCAAATACGTTTTTGTTAACGAAATCGTGAATCGTAGGTTTTGTGAAAATATTCCTTATTGTGCTATTCATCAAGCTAATGATATTATTCGGAAATTCATCTCTGGTCAAATTCCACAGCTCTGACGATGGCCCGATGGCCTTATATCAATGTTTTCTATTTATCGTTTGAATTATAATGCAAATCATGACAAGAGTCGAAGTTCCAAAAGTTGCCTGAGTAATTGGTTGTTCAAGAGCTGAATGCCGTAAATACTCTGGGAAATTTTCAGGCTGCGAGGATTTGAAAAATTATTACTCATATATCCTGTAAAATTAGCATATCATCAGAAAGTAGACACAGGTGGCGTCCAACAATTTATGTTTTCTGTGAAATATTACGTAAAATCATCTGACGCAGTCTCACAACCAGTGGCATATCTTATGCATAAGCTGAATCGAGAGGATTGCGCACAGCTAGAAGTTCGAGGCTCCATGGTAATAAAGAAAGAATTTCTTTTCAGTGTTTTATGTCCTTTGCCTATTATTTCAAGCGAATCAGTCTTTATGCCCCTTGAAAATGAACTATAAGAATCGTGTCACAAAATTTTCCTGCATCTGGAAATTCTAAAGGTAAAAGCTATGCAAAGCTTCCTTGGCTCATATCTAGTCATTTTGATATAAATCGGTTCACGTCCATTTCCAAGTAGAATAACTCACTTGTTTGGTGGCAAACTTGATTGCTTACTCTATTTTTCTGGCCAGACATCATAAAACATGTCCCTACACTTCAGTTGCCGTCTAAATACAGCACTTAATAGAAAGAAAAACGTTAAATTGTCCATACGCGAATTTAGTAGTTGAACGCTATTGACTAGTCCATAAATTATTTTTCTGTCCCAAACCCAAAGCTCTAAGTTTCGAGTAGGTACCAGAGTAGCATAGAAAGTAAATGGTGTGCAAGCAATATTCGCCTGTACCGAACGAAACCCTTCGCCATTCCCGCCAGACATATTCGCGCAAAATGCCGGAGACCTCCAATGATAAATGTTCCGAATCGCTATGATAAATGCAGTGAATTGTTGAAAGGTATAAATCAATAACAAAAGTATTAAATTATGTGTTCGAAACTGAACCAAACCGAACTGACTCGGCTTGAAGTCTATAGGCATGGATATACTGTGTACAGTGCCTCGGAATGGAATTTTTCTTCAACCTGTGGGCAATGGAGACTTGTTTGCACCCTATGTGTCGGATCAGACTGAACAGTACTTAAAATCTCTTATACGAAATGGTCGAGTTCGATGCAATCTTTAGATGGATTTTTATCTTTCAACATCATTGAAAGATTACGCCTTGAAAATCATCAAGATTAATTTTCAGTTGGAATCGCGAAAGAACGGACTTGCGGATGTATGAAACGTTCGGTGGTTGTGGCAAAATAATTTCTTACCGTTGACCTTATGACGTTTACAATGTTTTAACTGGTATTTCAGGCGAGTACAGTTAATGGAAAAGTAGACGGAAAGTGAAGTAGTTAAGTTTGTGTAATGTAAGTTTAGTTGTTAAGTTGTGTAATGTAATGATCCTCTTCGGGTGCACCAATGCTACTGCCCGCGCTTGCTCGGCTCTGACGACTTCTGCCCATTGGTGGATCTAAAGAGGATCACCCTCTATATCAAGGGCTCGGGGTGGCTCTAAACTTCTTCATGGTTGTGCGTTACACGTTAGACGCACTCGGCATCACAATGGACACTAGTGTGCCTACGTATGCTTTCTCCGGGGTCTGCCTGGTGGAGGCAGTCGCGAAACCTAACCTAACCATTCGATCAATAGAGTTAAGCTAGACTGTTTTGTAATGTCGTGATCACATTGAGAGGCACGAATTTACTGCCCTGCTAAGCATAAACGTTCTATCTGCATTTTTTTCATTTTTGAGTTAACACCGGGTACGAAAAGTAGATACTCTATTACATCTTTCTGCAAAATTTGAAAAAAGCAATCGTTTGCAGAAGTATGTCAAAATTAATATTGAAAAATGTACTCTCCATATATCTCACAACACAAATCGTTGAATATCTTGAAAGTAATAAAATGTAGATAAAACGTTTATGCTTAGTAAGGCAGTATAGTTGTACCATTTTGAATTATTTTACATTCTTAGACCTCTAATGTTTAACAATGGTTACAAACCGCTTCAAGGTATTTATGACATAGTTGCGGAAAGTTACCAGTTAATAATTTGTTGGAAATTAGGCTAAGACTTACAGCAGGACACTAGTACAATCCCCAAAACTTGGTTGTGCTTGCAATCAATCCAAGTCAGAGTTCAAAGTTAGACGTTGATCACGATAGCAGGCTGATCTTTCAGTTCAAATTCCTAAATACTTACGAGTAAACAGTCTTGTAGATAGAACGAGTTTGTTTGTATTACGTCAAGAAAACAGTTAATTGTGACCGTAATCACTTGGCAATCCCAAAAAGTTTCATATTCTCTGAAATATATACTATGTGTATAAGATGCAAAATAGCATATAAGATGCAAAATAGCAAATGAGACTTATCATGCTTGATTGGCTCTAGTTTAAAACTGCAAATCGATTCATTACGTACTTAACATCAATCCACAAAATATTCTGCATGGTTCACAGTTACTGTCTCAAATAGTCTGGCAATAAACCAAACATAATAATCATTTACTTCACCGCAAGCTTCTGTGAAAATGTACCTTGTAAGTCCTATTTCACCTTAATTACTGATAAACCCAAAGATCTAGGCCCAGGTAAGCATCTTTGGGGATTATTAAATTTATCAACTGGAAGGATATTTGAGCCGCGGCAACTGCAAAGACAACCTCCCATATATAACACGCTATCTGAACAGTCGAATTCTTGTTTAGTATCTTTTCTCAAAACGCCAAACTGTTATATCAACTTCTCCGCTTCCAGAGCTGGAAAATACTTCGTGAGCAAGAGCGTTCTCAGGTGCAAACACACACCTGGTAACGAGTTTGTGTGTATTCTAAACTGCAATTTATGTTGCCTGGCAAATCGTCTTAAGAGATACAAACGAAATGTGTTCATTTGCTTTGTCAGTATGTGTTCGATTGTATCTTTCCAGGCCTACGACGGTAAGGTGAGTTGTGTATTTGTCCAAGATTTACCGGCTTCCAATGCTCGCTCCAGCTCCGCTCCAAACTTTCATCACAACGGATTGGATTTCATTGAGTGTTGTTCGTTTGCAGAGGTCGGTTCACGTCCAGGCTAATATTTATTTGAATTCCGCGCTTCGATTTACCGTCGCTTCGTCGTTCGAAATACGAGCCCTGCGAATCAGTTCATGTGCGATCTGTCCTTTTAGTGATTTCTTGTACTATCCGTATTTATTTGAGTGTAGTAGCTCCCGAATCTGGGAAAGGTTCGATTCGTTTGAATTTCATCAAGACCGTTTGAAGCATTTCCGATTAGTACATACAAGTGTTTCTTTGTGAATGTCCACTCTACACCAACAATTATTTTGGAGGCAGTTTGGTTCGGAAAGAGATTATCTTCGCGTGTTTTCTGTGGGTGGTGATTTATTGAAAATTTTATCGGGCCGGTCAACAATAGAACAGGCTGATGAAAGCATTGTAATTGTTCCGTGAACTGAATGCGAAGAATAAGGTACGTGAAGAGTTCGTTGAGCAGAAGGACGGAAAGTGCGTGTTGATGTTGTTATTGTTGTGAAATGGAAATCAAATTACCAATCGACAATCTCAAGGATTAATTTTGTTTGTCGTTCTGCTTGATTAATTGCACGGTAGGTACCTACATAGAAAATATTCATTTTCATGATGTCATTGTTGGTGCGATTAGGGAGAGGATTTTGTCGAAAGTTTTATGGAAAACTTTCAAGTTGATTTGAGCGATTCAGATAAAATTTGTTTTTGGAATGCTCGTTTTATAGTATAGGTTCATTCAAACTGCAAAATCTATGAAGGTAGAAAATAAAAAGTGAGTTCATGAATTGCGTGGGTCAAATAAATTGTTATCCATTAAGCAAGCATGCCGTTTTGTTAATTCTTCAATGCATTATTAATGAAAACCCTTTCTGGCAGTATAAAATACAGTATTTGTGCGAGTTTAACAGATGTTTGAGTAGGATTCAGCAACCGGATATTACATAAATTTGATTTTTTATTAATTATTTTTTCACATACTCAAACAGCCGGCTGATAATTATATGCGCCATATTAATAAACATTCGCTTTTAAATGAAAAATCTCATCATCCATAAATTTATTCTTGAAATATGATTTCCTGATAATTTCGCCTCGAGTCAAAACACGTGTTGTTTGTTATTTGTGTCTCATGTATTAGTTATTGAATATTCATAAGTGGTTATCAGATAAAAAATAATCGATTACTTTTCTCAGCTGTAAGCAGAAAAGATTTTGATGGGACTTTTTCGAAAATTGGTTTCGAAAAAAATAGGCTTCAGGCAGTTTTTGGGTCTGAATGTTTGGAGTACGTGCATCTCAGAGAGTAGTCGTCGTAACAGTGAACAGTATTTTCACTTGCCGTGATCTCAATCAATGAACAAACATTACTAATCATATCTTATGAATCCATTCCTTCACAATAGATAAGATTTGAAATGACCGTTCAAATATTGAATTCATATCGAAGAATACGCAAGTCGTTCTTTTGATGGCATAGTAATTGATGTTTAAGTAAATATAACTGCAATTCCCACGGAAAAATTACTATTATATCCATGAATCATTTTCAACGCTCTTCAGCCTTCGTGAGTATCTAACTATTTTTTTGCAGTTTAGTCAGACAGTTGATAAGATGTGTAAATAGATGATACCTGGTATTGAACTTTATATCAGATATTTTTTGTACTCTTTATTGCAATTCTTTTGAACTGACCTTAGTCTGACGTAAATCTTATTTTGTCATCAAACACTTTTTGTATTTCTTAGGAAAAATAAGTAAGTTTTCATCAAATATTTACAAGATAAATAAATACTCTGGAACTTGTCAAGTAAAGCCTGGTATTGACTTAATCATGAGTGAGGGTAAATTTTGACACGTCTTCATTATCTGGTTATTCTTTGGAGGGAAAATTATCAAAATGAGGGAAAGCGGAGACTGTTGATTTCTGACAGATAAAATGTCAAGTAATTCAATTTTAAATCGATATACTTATTGACACTTTTTAGCTCGTGGAAACGTGAAATTGAAGTCAGTACTATGCTTAAAGCTAAAATATATATTGTGTTTGATATAGGTATCTAATAAATAGGAGCTTTGACATATGACGGGTAGCAGTAAAACTCGTATACATCGCTTATTTAGTGTAACTACGAGCAAGGTTAATCCAGCTACGAGTATGCCTAATTAGTAGTACGTATGCCGGAGAATTCAGATATAAAAGTCAATAATAATTCCAAATCAAGGATATAATTTTATCGGCTATTTTCAGGGATAACTGATGTAAATAAGTAGCAATTCTATTCGCATTTGCTGAGATTAAGCACAGATTTTGTATTTTTAACAATTTGTTGAAAATGGTACAAATTGGTGATTAACTAAAGCAAACAGATTGTTTTGAAATTATTAGATACTAGAGGCGAAAGCTATTTATTTTGCTGAAAACGGTTCTTTCAGTGTGTTAGACTTTTTAATTATATTTGATGAAAAATTCAGATAAAATAAAAGCTAAGTTACTTTTCGCGATCATATTAAAGTCTTAGGAGCTGGCTGGACCTAAGTTTAAGTAATTAGGTTTTGCTAAATTATGTTATAAATTTCTATGAAGTCGGTTATAAGCGATTTCAGCTAACATGGAATAAGCTATATTCGTAAAATCAATGTAATTTTAATTTTCAGGAAAACATTTCCCTAAGCAAATTCCTTCTATATTCGAATCACTTTGAAAAGGAAACTCTTAACCCATTTTCGTATTCACCTGCTCATTTTCTCAATTCGCAGTTGGCACTCGCTTCATGGAGCACACCTTTCCTCTTTCCGAAAAGCTCTTAGCAAAATTGATTCAACTTATTTTTCTAGAACTAAACCATCATCATCAACCAGCTCTATGCGAATTTAAGTACGGAACTATCATCTTTCGAATGAAGGAATCGCACCCATGTTTATATATGTACTTGAAATTTTTTTCCCGTCGTAGAACTAGATGGTACGAAAGCGACATGATGTATGCTTACAAATGAAACTGCATAAACATCCCTGTACGTAAACACGGTAAGAAAGTTACAACCCTTTACAGCTTGCTAGTATTCTGTACAGCTAGTATTCTTTACAGCTTGCTAGTATAGCGAGGACGACGAGCAAAGTTTTTCTTGTTGCCATAGACGAAAAACTGTATGAATTATAAATAAAGTGCTACAGTCAAGTTGCTCGTCTGAGTGGTCGAGTTTGACAACTCAAACTTCTCTATGCGCTCGGTCGGATTTTCTAGTATCCAACCCTTACGTGTGCAGCAAGCACTGAATCGTGCAATTTCCTACACGCCTAGAAAATAACATGCGATGCAGCAAATGAGAACGTGTTATTTTCCTTTGAATGCATTGGGGCTGCACTGTGCAGTGGATGCAATAGTTTCGGTGCAAACTTTTAATTTGGATTCGTAGAAATGTACGTTGAGTTAGTTTTACATGTCAACTATTAGAAATGGTTGTGCGGTTGAAATTGTTTAGCTGACATTTGGTCATCTGTAAAAAGTTTCTAACGTTTGCATGTTTAAGGGTTAATGAATGTTTGAGAGTAGTTTGGGATGAAAATGAAAATTTTCATTTTAATGTTGTTTTTGTTTGAATCTATGATTTCTATGTAAAAATTTGAGAGGAATTTTAGTGTCAACTGCTACCAGCTTACTATTTTTATTCAAATAGGGACTGTGATTTCCACTTGTGAACGCAGTTTTTACCTGAGCCGAATCCCTATATTTCAGCCAAACGGATAAAAAAAAGAATTTTATGTGTCTGACAATCAAATTATGTAACTAGTCCTTACAAAATATTTTTTCTTGTTTTGATGTATTGGGGTTAAATATTCTAAAAGGACGTATATGTTCAAGTATACGATTTTCTGTGTCATGAATGGGTTTGCATTATTAAGCATGGATATACTAATAGTAAACTAACTTTTGTTATTAGCCGCTTGTATTATCAACACTCTTACTTTCAAATTACTTGTTAAAGTGAATCTAAAAATACTTCTGCAAATCACGTGCAAGTTACTTACATAAGTCTTTTACTTGCAAGATATTGCAACTCATGCAAGTCATTTCCGACAGTTTCTCGTTTCCTCTGCTAATGGTTGAACAGAGCGTCTTTAAATTGAGTGTTTCATTGATTGGCCGAGCAAAAGTGTTTCGATATAGCACCATTTACAAGCAATTCAAGAAGAAGATATAGAAGAGGATTAAAATTTTTGATATGTCGGATTTGTTTAAATTTTGTAACAAAATTTGGTCGAGGCGTATTAAGAAACTAAAGTTGTTTCGCTGCAACTCGTTGTGGGTCTGATAGTTGGAGTAAATAGAAAATTTGTTTAAAATTCATGATCATAAACACAATGCGAATAATTCCACATCCAACTTTATTCCTGATTTTTCACATGTATGTAGGTCTATTCATAGCTAGGTCAAATGAAAGCCCCGTGTGTGGCCTCAAACGGCAGAGTTCGAACTGCGGCAACAAGCTAGGAACTGGTGCTCTATCCACTGGATTACACAAGCTTCTTCTAAAGAACTAGTAACAATCCGAAAGAAAACAACATTTTCAGAACACATTCTGTTAAGGGTAAGATTAGAAAAGGCCTTTGTTTTGTGTGAGTATTTGCTTTGTAAACGAGATTTAAGGTCTATTTTAACAACATTGTGCAAAGCCCCCGTTTAACAAAAACTTAGCTATTCTAAGCCCTTTGTCGTCAGCGAGCACTTTAATGATATTTTATGAACCTTTATGATTCTACGAAAATATGACACTCAAACTATACAAAATGAAAATAATGCATGTTTTTATTTTGGCCGCTATATTTTTAATTTTGTTCAGGTGCTTCAAGTAGCTAAAGAAAATTTGTAAAATTTATAATTTCGATAATGCCCGGCAGAGTCATTACATCGTTACTAAACTGAGAGGCCGTTTAGATGTCACTAAAAAAATTGAAATAATGGGGTATTATAATATTATGGGGTTTTATAATAATGGGAGGCAAACTCTTATGCTACGAAAGGAACGAAAACAGAAATCCTTCAAAGCATCGAGTCATATGAAATATTTTCGGTTTTCGGGGAAAATTTCAACGATTGATTAGATGACTTGTCTGCACAGTCAGTTTAGTTTGGTCTATATATAATATACAGCCATTATTGTGAACTAATATCTTCCATTACAACGTCTCTGAATGAGAAAGACAAAATAATATTCCTAAGAGATTTTGGTCGTCCCAACTTATGTTTTATTCCCGATGAAAACGGCGCATTCCTTCTTCTTGTAAACGTTTCAGATTCCAACGACTTCAGCCTTGCAAGTACTTTTTTTATGGTAACGGTTTGCAGCAGGTTTCTACAATTCCCAACCAAAACGGTATTTGGTAAGATCTAGTTTTTACAAACGCCTATGATGAAGTAGTGGTAAGTGCAACTATTGATGCAGTTCATCTTTTTTTCCTATAGTTTACACCACACTGCACTATCAGTTGAGTTTCTCACTCCTGATTCTATTTACTTAAAAACGTACAATAATTCAATTGTATATGACTTTCTTAATGCTGACTACGAAAGCATTCACCATGTACTTGACTCGATAGATTGAACGAAGATTATTTCAACGTTAGATCTTCAGGAAGCTATTTCCACTTGTACCTAAGATTAAAAAAAAGAAAAAATTTGTCTGAACCATGGCTTGATAGGAAACTTAGGCATTTGCGAAATCGTAAGAACAAACTTTACAAGCGAATAAAGGAAAATATTGATGTAAATCCTACTATTCAGGAAGCATATAATGAAGTAGCTTAGCAATTCCAGGCAAAGTCTCGCGATGCTTATGCTAATTACATTAAGAAAAGCAGTGAAAGTACAATCCAGGACCCGAAAATTCTTTGACTTTGTAAATATAAAGCGGAAAATCACCAGTTATCGTCAATGTCGCACAATAATATCACCTCTCCTTCTCCTAAAGATATTTGCGATTTATTTGCAAACAATTTCCAGAAAATTTCCAATGCACCAAACTCATCTAACTGAAACCTTTCTCTTTCTGATTCAGCTCCAACCACTTTTGTCAGCCACATAAAATTCTCTTCCACCGACCTTCGTGCATTAGTGTGTAGAGCAGCAAATAGCACCCCTGCATATATTCTTTGACAGGTCACTTTCATTTGGTGTTTTCCCATCCTGTTGAAAACCTTCATGTATGGCAACAATTTTCAAAAATGGCGATAGATGCTTCATTGAAAATTATCGGATTCCAAAACTTTTTTGAAAAGGTTGTCTACAATAAAGTTTCTCGACTAGTTGATTCCCGTCTGAACGGCTTTAGAAAAGGTCGCTCAACTATCACAAACTTGACAGTTCTTGTTTCGGACGTTCTGTGTAAAATGGAGAAACGCTATTGATTTGACAGAGCTATATTGAACCTAAACCTGCACGTATTCAGACTTGCCGGATGTTTACTCAGCTGGTTCAGTTCCTACCTCCACAATCGAATTCAATTCGTTAAATTTCAAGGAGTTTTATCAATAAATAAATTTGCTAGCTCTGGTGTACCACAGGGTAGTCATCTTTGCCTACTTCTCTTTAACATATTCTTCTACAATCTATCTGGCCTCCTGTCAAAAATACCTCACCTACTTTATGCAGACGATCTCAAGCTGTACCACGCCATTGAATCTAAATCTGATGCGATTTTTCTTCAATCCAAGCTTGACATTAACAAAAAGTAAATTAAAGTAATCCCACGACAACCCTCGTACGCGTCTATGATCTAAACAAACTCTCGCTTAATATTGATAAGTGCCAAATTATAAGTTTCAGCCGTAAATCTACGGTTACGCAGATCACTTACTTTCTCGGCAACAGCTTATTAACTCGCGTTGATAGTGTTGTTGAACTCGGTGTTGTCTTGGATAGGAAACTTCGTTTCACGTTGCACTATGACAAAGTTCTTTCCCGCGCGAATAAGTAGCTCGGCTTTATTAAGCGACGTGCCAAAGAATTTAAAAGCGTGTGTGCCATAAAATCATTTTACACTGCACTTGTATGCCGCCGTCTTGAATACGCCTGTATTATCTGGAACACAGCCTTTGAAATCCACAATAAAAGACCAACAAAGAATTTGTATTTTTCGCCCTAAAAGAACTGTACAGCCCTTACAACTTCAAAATTTTACCCTCGTATAAGGTTTGACTGGGCCATTTAAACTTAACTCCACTCGATTCCAGAAGAACGGTGATATCGGCCTGCTTTACATTTACCGTCATTAGAGACGTAATAAGCGTTGAATTCCTGAATAGTAAATGGCGATAAATATCAGCGTAAGTAACACCAGGTCCAATCGTTTACTAAAATAATATCCACATTCCACCATATATGCAGCCAATGAGCCGGTAAATAGATGCTGCGGGATATTCAATGGCTTTAGCAACCTTTATTCCCCAACGATTTGCAAACTATCCTTCAAATCATCCCTTATCCAAGCCATTTGTAGCCTGTAATTTTTTTTAAGCTTTTGCTAATTATTGTTTTCAATGGTTATTCTTTTATTTTATTGTTATTTTTTGATTATATATTTATATACTTACTTAGTTATTTATTTATGTGTTATCTATTTTTACCTTACTTTTTTTATTGTTAGTGTTGTATTCATTTGTTGTTTTTTTCCTTCTCTGGTTTTAATCTGTTTATATTTTTTTTTATATATTAATTGGCTAATAAAATACAAAAATAAATATGCGATTCTCTCTGCTTGATTCATCACTACTTAAGTAATATTTTCACTCATATGCTCGAAATTGTTAATTTGAGTTGCTTAAGCTAATCAATGCACAAAATTCAAAAATGTATGAAGCGAAAGTTGACTCTTAAATTCATCACAAAATATCCACCATTTTCATTAAAGTAAAGCTTCTTTAAAACTCGAAACCAAAAACATTTGCTACAAGCAAATTCTACCAAAAGCTCCCCAAAATTACAAATAAATCGGCTTTCGTAGGCTTACAAATAAATCGTGCGTAATGAAACAAGTCAATATTATTCTATTTCACTTTCACGTATCATCACACCCCTGGCATTACTCGCGAAAATCTCAATCAAACTCCTCCGTCGAAAAGAAGAAATGTCTAAAGTCTCCTCGAGTATTTGAGTCTGCTACCACCCACATAACAAATTAAGTTGGCACAACCACGATAATAATTTGCTTTGAAACTATCACCATAGTGCTTCGTCGTCACCCTGATTGCCATTAGCTGCGAAATGAATGTTTCTCTGAATTGCCCTATCGCCCAGCCTATGTTGAATTTTGGTCTGAGCCCAGCAGTCAAGTTGCAGCTTCTAGCTTCCAGGTATCGTGACCTGGTAATAAATTCTGAACTCAGAGCCTCCTACTTGTCTTGTCCCAGGGCCGGAACGATTTATCAGAAGCAGCAGCAGCATCAATTAGAGCGACACATAAACAATCTCGCCTTAAGAATCATGCACGTGGAAATGTCGGGGAGGAAAACATCCACGACACAATATCTAATTGTGTTTGGTATCCTGCTTGGGGTATTTATGGATGCGACTTTGGTGAAGTAGGTATTATGTAGGCTTACAGAAATATTGTTGGGATAGACTTAGGTACGTGATCGGGAAAGGAGAGAATGTCGTTTTTAGGTTACGTGGCAGAGATACCTCTGGGCCAAAATGTCCTGTTTCCTGATGATTACATCCTAAGATAGGAAGTTCTTTGAATGTTGCCTATACTTATGATATTGCTAGAAGCTTGAACCTATTTAATCACTAGCTCGTAACGTTTGAAGAAAATATTGTAGGTGGTGCGTGCATTTGAACGTTGTAAAATTAAATTTCATTTCACACTTATAACAAAATCTAAATTCACAAAAAATCTCCATAATGCTTTTTTACGTTCGAGCTAGATGAACGTTGAATATGTAAATCTAAATTCACAAAAAATCTCCATAATGCTTCACCAGGCCTGGGTTAAATCAGGCGATAAAGAGTAAACTGTTCAGGATGCTCGGGGCGTATTTCACATCCTTTCGTAACTTTGAGATTCAGATCCTCACTCAAGTAAAACTTTTCCATGCCTTGTCCAGAATTAGAAAAGAGATTCAGTGACTCAAACTTCAACTCATGTAAACATGTAATACTCGAGAACAATGTGGGCTGAACAGTTTGTTGAGCATGGAAGAACACAAACCATTAGCTTCACTTAGACGCCATTGACTACACTGCTGACTAGCGAATGCTTCTCTGACTCTCGAAATCCTTCGCTCCAGGGCTACGAAAGCACTTCGTATCCGAGGCATATGTACGTGCACAATGTTTACGACAATCTCGATAGGCTCGGTCGTTATACATTATACGACAGCGAGGCGATGTCGAAAGGGATGATGATGCGAATGATAAAGATCGGGGAAAAGTTTGTTCTTCTACTCTTAATGGTGGGTATATCACAGGGAGGCACATAATTTGCTCGAAAAGAGATTGTCTTAGTTTTTTGTTTTAACCTTGCCATCATTCGGTCTATGAGCATCAACTGCTGTTTTTTATACTTATGGTTTTTTTTACGTTCGAGCTAGATGAACGTTGAATATGTAAATCTAAAACAAATTTGGGTTTCAAATTTAGAAAATGGAAGTTATTTTTCGTGTTTCTCTGTAGGCATAAGCCTTTTTATTTGGACGAATAAACGAATATAGTTTTACTTCTATTTGGAATTCGGCTTTACGTAATGACTGTTGATATTGTAGTACGAAATTTCCCATTCTGCCATAAAAATAGTGTAACACGAATCGTAATAAACTTTACTGATTCAAAATTTTAAAATAGCACTTCTTCATATTCAAACTAATCCACTGATATCTCGTCACATCAGTATTATCAGATTTTCAACCCATACCGCTACTCCTTAGATCTAAATTGCCAGACAATACACGCATTAGTTCTACCATATATGCATCGGGTTTATGCGTCAGAAATTTATTGTCGAGGAAGTATACATAATGCTACGAGGTAGGATTAGGCCTAGAATCTCGATAGCGCTCCATATGCGCACTAAACACTCCCCGAGATTAGGCTCCCCCATTGTTCACTCTGGAGCCTGGTACCCATGTCTTTAAATGGAATGCATGCCGTTCAGTTAATACTCAACTGCCTTCCTCAAGTACATGTGTGCCATGCGGGCGCGATTCCACACACCACACGCCAGATCAACAGCAACAACGATTCGAAGTGGTATCTGCCAAAGGCTCTAATAGGCTCAAAAACGAATAGCAAAGACCCCAAATTAAAATCCATTCATGGTATTTATGGGACTCTCGCGAAATCTACTCATTCGATGGAATCTCTGCGATAGATTTCAGCGTCATCGAGCCTAAGGTGTTTTAGGGAGCGGCCGCTATGAAACTGCATGTTTGGCGCACACGGATGGAGCTCAAGTGCATGGATGCCTTCCGGTTCGTTTTGCGAAACTTCTTTCGATTCGTTGGCTTACCACTACTTGATTCACTCGAATCAAACCTTTGCACGCTAATTCCTCTGGCTGAATATCATTTGAATGAAGAGGGTGTTAAAGAAGAATACCGACAGCCGGCAATACGGGAAGAGTCCAACCAACAATGCAAACGGGCGGAGGACGCTATCGGTTCTTTCTGGATTGTTTACGATTCTTCTGTGTCTCGAGCTCCTAACTGTTGATTGTACATTCAATATGCAAGTACAGTTGTTCTGGAGATGTTGAGGAGATGATTGTTATATTTACTTGATGGAAATTTATTGGGTGATTGGGGTGCTATATCTTGCTGAGCGATAGATAGACTGGTCTTCATGAACATTCAGTATAGTTAGTGGCGGTGTGCTTGACGCTTTATCGTTCGTACCTAACCTATTACCACCTCTATTAAGGAAGTGAAGAATTTTAAGGATGTTGTATATTAGACAGTGCTGAGTTGATTATGGTTTCGATTCGAATAAGTTGATGGTTTGTTGCGATGCCAAGAATGATATTGAGTTGGTGAAAGAATGTGCTCAATTAAAATTTGGAATGGAATGATTAAAAATTAATTGGGTGTTGGTATTAAGATGATAATGAGAGTCTTTGTAGTTTATACGACATGACATATTCATTTCAGTTAATCAACGAACGAAATCGGGGAATGCAGTATACGTTATGTTATGCATAATTTTGCATCGCAAAATTACAACTTCATGTATCGTCTTTCAAAGAACCTAATTTTCAGAGGATGATTGAGGTGTCTACCCGACATTTTAACCTTTTCTGTTATATTTTAGGTTTGTCAGACAGCTCAATGGAAGCATTTTTCTTCCTGCTGAAGTTAATTAAGCTCAATGAATTTTTAAAGTAATTTGGTAATCTGATAGGCGGTGTGACTTATAGATGGAGAAGTAATATTGAAACTTAGTTTTTGAATGAATTACTTTGCTTTGTTTTGAGGCAATGCTGCTTCTGTTCTGACCAACGATTTCAGATGTGAATAGCTTAATTTTTTTCAAATATTCTTTGCCAAGTTCTTTTGAGTTATTCTTAGTGTATAACACTTGTAACATAATAAAAGCAATGCCTGTGCCAATCACTATTATGTCGAAGCATGTCTAAATTTTGCCTACGCTTGGTGTTTCTGGGCCTGTTTTCAAACCAAACTTTTATATACATAATTAATTTAATTGCTAGTCAAATTGAAAATTCTCACGAAAAAGTAAAACCTACGCAAAGAATCACTTGGAATCGAGACCCAGCTGCGAAGATCTATCGCATCTACACTTTCCAAAGACTAGTGCTACAGTCTGAATTGCCTGTGAAAGAAAATTCTAGACGTTCCGCTATGTGTCCTCAGCATTTTTGCGTCATATACACCGCTTCACTGTATAATAGGCAGGGTCAGCGGTGGTTTTCTAATCACTTTGCCTCTATAGACTCTCCGAGCTTAATGTTTCTCGCCCCAATGTCTACATAGACTAAGGACCTGGTCTATCGCTATACAGTGTCTCACAGCTTAAATGATGTGATTACTGTTTACGAGGAAAACCCTTAAAAACTCCCGGAAAATATCCTCGTAGTCATGGTATCCCCCCAATATTTCACTGTCGGAATGGTTTGGTCTTATACTTCTTCTTTTTCTTCGTAGGTATGCAGCCCGTTTCGAGCCTTCACTACCTACATACATACACTCGGCAGAAAAAGTCTGCGTACACACTCAACACATCAAACATATCTATAAAAAACATCGTTTCTAACATATTATTCCGAAAATATTTTTTTTCCCTATTTTTCATTACTTCATTATCAACATAAAACAAAACAAAAATGAGAATTACTGCACTCTTAAACAACGATAAAATTCGGAAACCAAAAATAGTCTGAAATTCCAGGAATAAAAAGTCTGCGTACAAAGCGTATAAAGAGAAATCAAAGTCACTGAGTTGCAGTTAAATCAATAATAATAATAAAGTTTGTGTAGAAAAGTTGATTTACGTGTTTTTATCTAAGGTTTGCGTTAAAAATAATTTCTAAAAAACTTTAAGTAAGAGATGTCTAATAAAGGAAAGGAAATTGACTTTGGGGAAAGCGAAATTATCGTGGATTTGTGGAAAAAAGGTACGTCATATCGTGAAATAGGTGCAATAGTCAGCAGAAGTCATTCTACTGTCCAACGAGTCGTAAAAAACTTCAAAAACGCAGGAGTTTTGGTTTCAAAACCCAGATCTGGCCGTCCTCCAAAGTTGAGCCCTCATAAAACTCGAAGTTTGCTCCGAACGATAAAGGCTAGTCCTAGATTAACTGCAGCTGATATGGCAAAGGACATCAAAGCAAAGTACCGCAAGTCTATTTCTGATGATGGTGTTCGTAAAATTCTTAGGAAATATGGGTATCACGGACGAAAAAGAAAGCCATTTATAACAACAGTCAACAGACTCAAGCGGCTGGCGTTTGCTAAGGAACACATAAATAAGCCCAAAGAATTTTGGAAACAAGTTATTTTCTCAGATGAAAGTAAATTTTGTATTTTTGGAATCAAAGGTCGGAAGATTGTATGGAGGAAAACTGGCGCGGCCTTCGACGTAAAAAATCTCTGTTCAACAGTAAAGCACGGTGGTGGCGGTGTTATGATATGGGGGTGTATGGCTAGTGGAGGAGTAGGAAAATTGAGTTTATTGAAAGTATTATGAATAAAATAGACTACCTTAATATTCTCAAACGCAATTTGAAGAAAAGTGCAGAGCATTTGGGCTTAAGCGACAACTTTTACTTCCAACACGACAACGACCCTAAGCACACTGCGGATGTAGTAAGACTCTGGTTGCTGTATAATGCCCAAAATCAGCTTCGTACACCGCCCCAATCTCCTGACCTTAATCCAATAGAGCATTTGTGGCATCACTTGGAACAAAGGATTCGAGCGCACACAATAACGTCGAAGGTAATGCTCAAGGAAGTCCTGATCCAGGAGTGGAATTCAATAACCCAAGAGTTCACTAAGAAGCTGGTAGATTCCATGCAAAAACGGTTGTGGGAAGTAATAACGAGACGAGGATATCCCACAAGCTATTAACGAGGAAAAACAATTGTTTTATTTTCAAAAGAAATATTTGTACGCAGACTTTTTATTGCTACAATTCAGGATTTGTCTTCGTTTTTTAATATTAATATTTTTATGGAGTACAATAATCATCATTTTTGTTTTGTTTTATGTTTGTAATAAAGCCATAAAAATAAAGAAAAAAAACTATTATGAAACAAATTACTTAAAACAATGTTTTTTTATAGATATGTTGGATGTGTTGAGTGTGTACGCAGACTTTTTCTGCCGAGTGTATGTATGTATGTATAAGAGTCCAAAAATCAATCTGCTGACCACGCCCGTCATTTTCAAAACCCAATTAGCATTGCAGTCTTCGTATCCTGAATTATGCAACTAATTTTGCCAACTTGTCTAACCAGTGCTCTAACAACTGTACACTACCTGAAAAATCTATAATCTACATATGTATATGCTTCCTGGAAAATTGTATAATTGCATTTGATTAACAACCCAATTCAGATGCGAAAAGTAAGCTTTCAGTGAACCTTCCACAGACAACAAACTGCAAAGGCTACATTTCAATCGTTTGAATTTACCATCTACAACAATGTCAAATTTCTCTATTACGTGTATAAAACTTTCAACTATGCAATTGCAAACTTCAAACAACATTATTCTACAAAATCATTTCAAACAGTTTTCCGGCGAATTAACAATTTACTAAAGTTTTACCGCAATTATACGCCAATTCTCGGTAACCTAGTTGCGCAACGAAATGTTAATTCGAACCGGCAAATGAGAGAACTTTCAGGAACAGCATGTTCCTTCATTGTGCTAACTATAGAACAAAAGTGGTCACATCGTATAAAAACACCCCTTCCACTAGAAAGGTGGAAATGCAAAACCAGGATGTATTTGGGTAATGAGAATTTTAGTTTTCGCCCGTGTCGAAACCTCATTATTGAAGTTTTAAAATGCAAAGCAATTGTGAAGATGGCGGTAAATGAGGCTATCGTACGAATTTTCCACTCTATCATAGTGTGTAAGACTGCGAAATGTCGTTGTTCGGCGCATCGCACTCCACAAATCGAAAAGAACTTTTAATTGGCTCGCTAATTTGAATGACGACGCATTCTGCGGAATGCGGTTTTAATTAACACTTTGCATAGTATGCCGTTGGCAATAGTCCGTTAAAAGTTTTTAATGAAGCTGAGTAAGTTGTCGCTGAATTCGTGTTTATAATTCATTGATTTCGTTCTGGCCGACAACCATTGTTTCGAAGTTAATTATGTTGTTACGTTGTCTGAATTGTTCGAGAGATTATTGACTTTGACTTAAAGTAAACTTTAATCAAGGGAAGAAAGTTATTGCGATGATGAAAGGACTATTTTGTGTTGAGCTATGGAGTCCATCAGTTCAAATGGCCTGAGGCCAGGCCAAAATCTCACCGTGTGTGAGAGAACTCGGATGGACTCATGGACTCAAGGAATCAAATTGGATTTCAAATCAATCCGAAGTCCATGGACTCAGGCCATCGGGCCATTTTTTGGCTTGACCGTCTGTGGGGAAATATTAGGCCGAGTTTGGACAATCCATAAAATGGACTAGTCGTGTGTGTTGAAGCCTCAGTCCAAACCACGTGGCAGTCTTGCTTCACACGCTGACCTGTGACTGTTTCTGTGATTATTATCTTTAATCGAAAAATTCAGCATAATGAATAGTGGTGGCCATGATTTTGTTTTGGAAGTTATGGAATAATATAGGTAACATGAATGTATATTATATTATTTGACCCAAAGCCTGCAACTGCTTGCTAAGTACCACAACGTAGCGGTCACTATTTCGTGAGGAGTGATAGTTTACCTCATATTTGTATCCTTTCGTTTGATAAATGTTGTGACCAACCGTAGCAACGTGTTATATATCGTATCATCCATTCTTAAATAATTTTGCCAATCAGAAGGCTCAAGTGTGAGTTATTTTACCAAATTTACGTGACCCATTTGATTCCATTTGGCAAGCCATCTATTTTTCCACTTCCTTTTTGGTTTTCGTTTATTTATGAAGATATCTCCATATGCTTCGGATCCATTAACAAATTAAAAATATTTTTTTCTTCAAGTTTGTATTTATTTTTTTCTAAATTAATGACAGAAAATGGAATGGACTGACTGGATCGAGGCTCTATCGTGATGGATTCCCACAATTGTACTTAAACCAAACGGACTCAAGCCAAATGGACTCAGGCCATTTGGACTGTTCGCCTTAAGGGGTAACACCTATGTAGAAATTTCAAAAAAATCTTATTGTTTGTTTTTGCTAAAATGGCAGGGAAACATGTCTAGAATAACGTCTTAAGTTATTTTCAAAAATTAAATTTTTTTTTCCCGAGTTATGAGCATAAACGTTGGACGCCCCATCGTGCGGTCGGGGACTATGCGGCGCGCGTACGGCACGCTCTGCTCCAAAGTCCTTATACCTACCACAGGTATCCGTTAGCGACTTTTCTCATTAGTAAATTACCATTCAGTATGACAGGTAGTAGACCAACATTTGCCACAAAAAAGGCAATAAATCCACAAAGCGAAAACGAGAAACGTGAAAGAGCCGCCCTTTGTTTTCAAACTTAAAATGCGTTTTTCTCGAAACCACATTTTTTGATACGGCCCGCACGATTATTCAGCCAATTAGTATCCGATCAATTTGAAATTTTGGTGCAAGCTTCACAACATCATTTTCTAGGGAAATACGTAAGATTTTGCTGATAAATTGAAAATTTTCATTTTTACGGCTGATTTTGTACGATTTTTTTTTACCAAAAAATTTTTTTTTGGAAAACCGTACGCCAATCCTTCAAAATTCAATATTTTTGAAAACCCGTACGTACTTCCCTTGCTTTTAGTTCAAACTTTAAGAAAAATTTTGATGTTTGTGTTTCAGACCATTTGCGACGACGAAAAGTTGCGGGCCGTTGAGGCATCTTTGAAAAATCGTCTGATGCTCGTAGCCTGGTACAGCCGCCATTTTGTATTTTAGGACGTTGTAAAAATTAATTTGTATACTTCAAAACATGTTTAATAAAGCCATGTAATTATTTTTTCAATCAAATATAAAGTTTCCTTGGAAAAAAATGCAAAAAATCACCCTCGAAAACAGCGTTCCACATAGGTGTTACCCCTTAAAGGGCCTTAAAGGTGAAAATTACGTCGTGTGCAGGTGTCAAAACATTAAAATTGTTTTAAGCTTACTTGTTACCTACTGTAAAAATATCAGTGGTATTTTGACAGCCGAAGGCTTTGAATTGAGCTAAGTGTCAAAAATATAAAGAAATAAACGTGTTAGGGTCACTCTTCTAAACAGAAGCAGAATTTCATGCCTCGTGCAATATCTTCAATCGAATCATACTCTAAGATTAATTGTTACGCATTTCATGTCCATAAGCGCGCAAAGGCAAACTCCCTTGTGGTCCAAACCGAAGATAAATTTTCGAGATATTGCGTTCTTCATGACTTTCGTATAAATGATGGTTCCTCCCACAAAATTTCTTCAGTGAATTAATTCATTTAGCACCACATTCCATCTGTTCGAATCGAAAGCCCACCGCCATTTATAATTACATTTTCACTATGCAGATTCTGGTACATGGTTCGAAGTTAATTATTTGAGACAGTGGTAATCAAGCGGGCGATATATCATAGTGACTGCATGCTCACTAACATAGGTTCACAGCTGCTTGGATCACGTTCAGGAAATTATCTCGTAATGTAACACTTACACGCACTCATAAGTAAACTGAACTCATCTACGAGAGAATTTATCTTATTTCGTGCTTTCTTATGATTGAGAGATGGAATTACATTAGATATTTTCTGAGTCAGCCTAATTTCCAATTAGGAATTTTCGTATGTTGGATGGTCCCGAATTTCATTTCGAATTTTACGATCGATTCGTTGGAAATTATGATAGTGAAGTCCATGATTTTTCTTTGAAATATAGGACATATAAAGTGCTTTAATTGAGTTTATTTTTCATCATTGATTCATGCTTTTCAAGTTTTGACTCTCACTTCTATTTTATATGATCAGGTTTTAGTTGAACATTTGAACGACTTTTAAATATTTCCTCAATTACAATCTTGTAACACAAATAGACAACCGAGGACATTAGTTTGATCAAAAATGAAAAACAAAACCGTTCAATACGATCCCTTAAAAAACAAATACGTGTATCTTCACACATATTTTTTATTATCTCTAAAAATACATTGCAAAACTGGCGAAAAAAACAAATGCATTCTAAAGTGTATACTTACCCACAACTTTCCGCTCGCAAACGAGTACTCCCTTTAAAAGCGCATCACGTTAAAAGTATGTTCACGGCAGTCACCTATTAAAATATTTGCAGACTAATTGAACATTTAATGCCGTCTCAGTTGGAATTTCACTGACGGTTGGCTCTTTTTAATTTCGAATTGTATCTACATATGTAAGTTTGGTACGTTTACGTATGAGTGCCCCTGGGTATTAGCCAGTTGACAGAAGAATGATTCAAGATGTTTATGATTGTTTTTCTTACTTGAATGGAATTCATCATTTTGCAGCTTGCCAAGGTGGATTTTGTGAACTTTCTGGTGAAATATTTGTTGTAGGGGGTACTTTAAAATATGTTGTTTGGTTGAAGTTTAAGCAACTAAGCATTTAATAAAGAAATAATCTTTTTTTTTAAATTTTATGACCAATAAACATCAAGATCCATCAATATCCAACAGCACCTTCTCGTAAAATGAATATTGAATGTTTTATATTTAATGTTTGTGAACAAAAAATTATTTTATCTTAGTTATTTTCATTGTATGAGTGCACAAGTTTGCAAGTATCTCTTTATTATTTTCTATTTCTTTAATTTAGTATTTCTTTATCGAAACTGTTTTGCGTAGTTTACGCATTGGACTTTTGTTTCCATACAAATCATAAACTTTTTAGCCGTTTATATTACATATATAACATTTGACGAAGATTAAATGGTAAGATTGTTTCTAATAGCAAGCAATCTTTCTGTGATCGAACATTTAGAAACATTCAACATACCAGAAATAAAAAAAATGAGAAGAAAAAAGAAAACAAAGGTCATAAATGAGCAGAAAAAAGAAAAGAAGACCAATGATAGACCCTTGTGGAACTCTTGATGAAGGAATTTGAAAAGTAAGCATTGCCAGTTACAATACAGTTACGGCCATGAAAGTAAGTGGCCAACTATGCCAAGAAAAGACCCGTTACATCATTATTGTTTACATTTAATGTCGCCTTCACACTGTGTGGGCCATCATGTGGTCCATTGTGTAGACGGGTGATGGCTTACAGTGGCCGACAGTGGCGAAGAATGGAAATGGCGATGGCCGAGGATGGCTTTTGGAGCGGGCCATCATGCGCACATCAAAGCGGGCCTAGTGGCCTAGTGTGTGGAAGCAACTTTGTGATGGTGGCCCTAATTGTGGTTGACAGAATCAAAAGCTTTGGGAAATCAGTATATAATACATTAATCTGATTTTGATGGCAGAGCAGATGCAGATGTGTTTGAAGTCCTAAAGGTTATTCAAAGTGAACTTACTTTTGACGACGCCGTTCTGCTCATGAGCTAGAGTAGGTTGAACAAAAGAGAAAACTCTGCCGTAAACCACAGTCTCGATGATTTCGGGCTGGTAGTTTGAAACGCATGCCAAATCACCAGCTCTCTGTATCGAGCTGAGCTATATAAAATATTGACAGCTCTCCAAAGAGACGAAAAAGAGCCAAATGAAGATTTAGTTAATTTTGACCGAGATAGAAATGGGGGATGTAATTTGGCTCGAATTTTAGGAATACCGTCGAAACCTCTCTTGATATTTCCCTCAATATCGCTCATTAGAACTTCGATTTCTAAACGATTTGTGCGAAAGGACAGTAATGCAGGAGAAAACAACCATGGAAAATCTAAAGCAGTAGGGAGTACATTGTAATGCAAAAAAATAGAAAGCAAAACAAAGAATTCACATACCTCATAGGATGTGGAAACAGCAGTTTCATTCAGATGCAAGCTGTTGGGTATATTTGGGGAACTTTAGAAACAATGGATGTAGAACCAACATGATTTACGCTAGTTAGTTCTAATGGACGCTTCAGTGCCACTAAAATAGGTGCCACCACCTGCCTGGTAGTTTCTTCCGGTTCAGAGCCTAGTTGTTTACATAAAATTAAATCAACAAGAGAGTCAATCCTTTGAAACGATGTGTAGCTGCGAATTTAGGAACGAGGCTCGCAAGGAAAACATTCAATATCAGTAAAGCATCATCAATGTCAAGATCAGCCTATTAATTTTAATTATTTCATAAGTCATGCCAGTGGAAATAGTTTTGCATATGTTAAAATGTACCAAAGGAGAAATTTCATTTTGTAAATATATATTGATTTTCTAGATCCAGGATCCTAATGCTGAAGATCCAGGATTCTAATGCTGGCATTATGACTGTTGGTGAATTGCAAAAGAAAATAAAGAGAAAGGATGAGAACAAAGGATGAAAACAAAGAGAAAGGACGAAGTAACCAATGAATGGGCAGTGCCCCAAATCAGCTCCTATTTTCCTATGACTTAAGCGAGCTAATTTTCTATCGCTAGCAATATTTTTAGCTCTTTCGTAATTTTTAGATATGTAATTTATGCTAAATGTTTCACTGTGCGTTACATATATATGATAAAAGTATCAACAGATCGAATGAAAATTTGCGTGTTTTTCTTAGATCGGTTGGTTATTTTATAGTGCCTTTATAGTTGGGAAGAAGCAAATCAGCAGCAGTAAACAGATTAGAAAATAAAACAGGATGCAACAGATTGGACATTTTTCATATAATGATGCCTAACAATTTACAACTTCAGAGTATACAAATCAATTCAAATAGGGTAAAGGGTTAACGACTATTTGAAAAAATCATATTGTACCTTGCAAAAACTTTGACTGCTTATTGACCTGAGAAAATATCTTATATTTGCATAAGCTGAAATTTTAATTGTGTTAAATTTGAATTTTGCTAGTAGTCACCTGGATACTAGCATACTTTGAGGAAATCTGATCCATCACAAGTTGGGCATATTTATGTACAAGTAATGAGAAGCTAGCATCAAGGTTTCTTTGCATTTAAATAATGAAATGCTTGGTTTATACTTTGACAAGCTTTTTCTAGATCATTTTCAATTTCACTTCATCGTTCAACCGAAAATAGAAAAATCAACCTTGTAAAAAGCTCAATGTCAAAAATACTTTCAACGTCACTCATAAACTTCACTTTCATAATCAAAAAAAAAAAAACTCACCTTGTCTGCAAATGCATAAGAATCAAGGCCACTCCATCTTTTTCTTCAAATCCTCAACAAACTGCTAATTTTTTTCTGCCTTATGTGGCATGCGATCAGTTTTCTTTCAGTTTCGAACTTGACATTATCAACTTGAGCTTCATTCTCTAAGTCGATTAAACACAAGTGTAAAAGAAGTATTCAGCTCTGAGCCATATCCATCACTCGAAACACATTCGCAGAAAAACTAAGAAACTCAACCGCTGCTGCTGCCGCTGCAATCCAACAATCTGAAGATGAAAGAATCGAAGAATTGAGCAACCATCATAACATTAGCTGTGTGGCAAGGCAATGTTCGGAAACAAGTCCTAACCGAGAAAAGCCTAAAAAGATAGTATTTCATTGTAGGTAGACGCACAGTGCTGGTAGTTTATTGATTACAAGACCACTTGACAAGATCGGGCATTTTCCTGGCTTGCTGTCAGCTCGTTTGGAATCGAAACCGATCCCCAGACGGACGAATGAATGGATGGATTTCTTAGTTGAATTCAGCCCCGGCTTAGCCGATTGTGTCCATTACTCTTGTGACAGACAAGTGATCTTCATTGTACGTATGACGAGTCTCGCTCCTGCCAGTCAGACCACAAGATCGATGACCATAACGAAATTATGATCACGTCACTCGGACTAATCACTTAATTGATACAAATTAATAACTGATTTAAATTAAATGAAATATGATGGATAAACTGTCAAGTGGATTAAGACAGGCGCCCAGTTGTCAGGCTTGCACAGGCCGACAAAAAACCCGCTTTATTTTTTGCTAGCAGCTACTGTTTCAGTTTCGTTGACCCAAATAACTTTGTCATACGTCTTGTTTTTTGGCCGAAAGTTAAATTTCTTCGCCTAATTATTGCCAAGTGACTAACAAATATTCATTGCATATCGACCTACGGCCAAATGATCAATAGCACTGACACCTCAGTTATTACCATTTTCATATCAATGTCTCAATCCGTCGATGGATACTTGAGCACGTCGATGCTTCAGGTGTGGCACAGTCGAGACAAATGATTAATTACAAAACACCGAGGATAATCTGTTTGTAGATACTTTGGCTTTTGCTGCTTATCTGATTTTGAGTATGTCATTATCTAATTAGGCAATCAGCACATTAGTGCACATAATAAGTGATGAAAAACGTCAGTTAAGGAGGCTTTCTAATTTTTCTCGGGACGCCAGTTTCTTGCCCTTTTTTCTCTCTATTGTTTGATATCGGCGAGTAAGATGGAAGTAAAAACAGTCAGAAATGATATTTTGTTGACAACTTTCAATTCTCCAGAGACATTGACTACCATACGATTATTCTCTTTGTGTTTGGCGAGCCTTGATATCATCGATATTCCATAAAAATATTTTTGTTGAATTTTTTCTTTTTCCATCAACCGATTGAAATTTGTGTCAACTTACAATTAGACCAAGAGTATCTACGTGCCCAAGTAGAAATTTTGCAAGGTTGTCTGCTCAGATAGATATTCCATGAATCCCAGCACTAAATCGGCTTCACAGCTGCCTACAGTCATGAAAATTTAGATTCTCTGCAATATGTATCCAACACCTTACGTAATCAAAATACCAAGACGATAGTGCAAATGACCACAAGATTATTTCGAGATCTGCTATCGAATAATTGATTAGTTCCACTATTTTTCAAACAGCGAAAAAACACCGAGTCTAGTACGACCGTATCGAATCGGATACTGTCACTATGGCACGTACTTGGATTGCCTTTGCCTAAATTATGAACGCTTCACGATCAAGGTTAGCGAACTGAGACTTCTTAGGATTTCGATTTCGCGAGGTGCTGGTACCGTCCAGGGGCGCTGAGGACGAATGCGGCCTGCCTTTTTGAAGACAATCCTCTTGCAATAGAGAAGATCGTTTCGGGCTTGAGAAATTCCGATCGATAGATACAGTTTTGAAAGAATGCAAATTAAGCGAAAAATCCGTAGCTTTCAATGGGAATTACATGCCCAATTACGAAGCCGTGTGGGTTCACTCAACGTTAATGTCTAATGAATCCACGTTCCCCTCGAACAATTTCCAGATCAATCTTATCGATCGCGCTCAACTTAAGTTCGCCTAATTTGCAAATCTCCGCTCAATTGTCTGAATCTTCCGAACAATTTACAGTCAATTTTCTATAATTGCAAGAATCGCACACGAGCTGCTCTATTTGAATATAACAAGCGCCATAAGTGCTGCGATCGTGAGACCTATGGGAACCAGGTGGACCTGAAATTTCAGATTTTAGACTTTTAAGTAGCTCTCGATTCTTTTAACGGCATCTTGATAATGTTCTATCATTATAGTGTGTTCCAGCGCACTCAAATCTTCTTCGCGCCGCCTAATATTGCTAAATTATCCATTTTCATTTGTTTCACATCGAAATCCGGCGAATCATGCCCGAAAGACTAAATGCCAGCAATGAAATGATGAATGCCGGGTCCGCGAACGTATTTAACGCGGGAAATGTGTAGCCGGTGCCATCGAAAGAATGTTTTCTCATCACGATTCTGCCGCGTAAGAATGGGAAGAATGATGGGAAAAAGGAAAGTCTCGATGGATCGAGCGAGGTTTTTTCATAATGACCATTGTAGTCAATGTTGATTACAAACAATTTCATTAATAATGATATCTGCTGAGCTGTCATTTTCGAGAGGTATCTATCTATGCGTACTGTTCGGCCAGATGATGGACCTAAGCGCCTAAGTTTCATGAATTTTCGACTAAGCTTCAGCATTTGCATAATGATGGAGGCTTTTCAGTTTGTGGCCGACTGACCTGCAGTTAACATTTCAATGAGATTGCTGACCGAGGATAGAAAAGTCTTTGATTAAACAAATAAGAGTAGTAGTGAAGTGAAGAGAGTGCTTCTTAATTGTGTTCAGTTGGTTTGATTGGACGAAAACATCGTGATTTTGTTGATTCGGTGTGCAAAGATTTACTTTTCGGTGTGGTTAAATATGTGACTTTCTTCTTTGAACCCAAATTTAGTGAAATTAAAATTTATTTCGATAGAAATCGTTTTTGTTTAATGATTGAATGATAATTTAGCTTAACATAAGTGTTCAGCTAGTCAATGAAATTGATATCCTCCTTCAATTACAGTTTATACTGTCGCTGACCCAGGTAAGTTACAGGCTTGATTTGAATAATTACAGTAAATCATTTCGTTATTGCTTGAAAGTATGTTTCGGAAAACGATATCGTGATTGAACCAAACAAGGTTATCCACTAAAGATATCAAACAACTGTGCCGAGCTGTCTCGATTGCGAAATGAGGTATGCTGTAAATTTAGGGCCATCAACTTAAAAATAGCCTGAAGCCAGATACATCCACAACCTCATAGATATTTCTTCCCTGAGAGGTTAACATATCAAGAGGTACGATTGACAGCGGAACTGACACACTTATTCAGTCAGACCATTGTGTTTTCCTCATGTTTTCCCCCTTTTTCGGTTGTTTTCTGAGCAGAGCTAGAAGATGAATTATTGGGAGATGATAAATGAATTATGAAAATGCGTGGAATTCTAAAAAACATGAACGCAAATTAAAAAAAAACTCTTGTTTCTAAAATATTTTATTTCAAATTCGCACCATTACGGAGTAGCAATTTGGGGATGCTAATGATAGGAGGAATGAACAGACGCTTTCACAGTTTTGTTTACATAAACCGATTAGAGAATTGAATTGTTATATGAATAATTGTAGAGATCAGGGTGGTTGTCATTATGGTTTTATTGCTTAAATGTTTATAGTTAAGTGCTTTAGTTGCTCAGACACTTTCATTGCACTCTAGGACATTTTTTTTGTTGCACGTTGTCCTTTATTTGCTTAATTATTTTATTTAGCCATAAAACTGAGCACAAAAAACAGTCTACTGGCATTTCCATTTGTAACTGCCTTACAACGAAGGTACGTACCTTGGAAATTCAAGCTACCCTCTATTTTCACGACAACAATTTTCTCATAGTAGTGAGATGAAATTATTTGCTTTAAATAACACGAGAATTTTATAAAATTTAGTATTTCCCATTGTAAATTTTATATTTATGCCTCTGCAAATCATTTGTCAATCATATCATTCTATTTCTGAAGCGAATACATATGGTTTTAATGAAAACTTGGCACAGGAAGCTAGGGTTGGTTAACACTTATGTCGTTTTCCTTCTATGACCGTATCTTTCTAAACGCCGTACATGTTCAACGATTGCGAGAGTTAGTGTCATACATTTTTTGTAGTAAACAGATCTAATTTCAAACCAAATAAAGAGCATTTGCGGCACATATTGGATTTCTTGTTTAATCATAATAAAAACGCAAATGTGAGCCGTCGTATTCTTGTAGAAACTTACAGTAACGATGTCTTAACGCAAGGCGCTTCTGGGCATTGGTATGGGCAATTCAAAAGTGGTGACCTTGATTCGAAAGACCAAAAATTCTAAGGGTCAGTTGAAAAAATCCAAGTTGCCGAAGCTCTAGCACTGTTGAAGGAATAGAAAGAAAGGCAGAGTAGCTGCATGTTTATTTATTTATTTAACCATCTATTTTAACATGCTACTGCCCAGCTACAAAAATAAAAATACTTAAAAAGAATCATAAAAGATTAAAAAAATTAATAACTGATTGAATATATTAAGTATTTATATATTTCAATTGAAGCAATACATAAGCTAACAAAGAAGAAAGTGCAATAATAATAAAATAATTCAGCATTATAAGGAGTTTTAAGCATTGAATTATTAATTTGAGAGTTAAATTGAAAGAACATTATCGGAAATAGACCACGGTGAAGATCGTAGTGTTTCCTGGGAATACGCACTAACGGCGAGTTGAACTAAACTTAATGGAAGGAAAAATATTAGTGAAGATCTACCTGATCGATTGACGTTACGTAAGCATATCTTATAGCCAAGATCGGAGAGCATAGGACAATGGAGTAGCTTGAAGAGTAAGCACTCGTCAACGAACAATCGCCAGAAATCTAATGAATTGATTTGGAATAAGGAAAGACGATCACTATACACACAGTAAGGGATATTGAATTTAAACAACAATGAGCATTGAGATATTTATGGCGGGGAGACCACACTTGACAAAAATACTCTAGGATGCTACGAATAAATGCAAAAATAAATTGAAGGAGGTAACGATGGTAGTAAAAGGAGCAGAACATCTAAGGATGAAACCGGACGATGGTGTTTCTATACACTCAGAAAAATGTCACTTTAAATCACTTTTTTAGAATCACTTTAAATCAAAAGTTGAAATCACTTTGAAATTAAAAGCGAATCTTATATGAATTCCACTTTATTATAAAAAATTTCTTTTCAAATCAAAATTTTTCATCATTGAATTAAACAGAAAACGTATATGGCGCCAAATCATATTTGAACATTTTTGATTGAAAAATTTTCAAATATGATTTGGCTTCATATACGTTTCTTTTTAATTCAATGATGAAAAATTTTGATTTGAAAAGAAAATTTTTATAATAAAGTGGAATTCATATAAGATTCGCTTTTTATTTCAAAGTGATTTCAACTTTTGATTTAAATTTGATTCTATTAAATGACATTTTTTGAGTGTACGTAATGTGCTGGTTAAATTTGAGCTTTGGATCGAAGAGCACACCAAGGTCCTTAAAATTATCAACAGCCGTAATAGAAGATCCGTACAGACCATAGGAATATATTAAGGGCTACATTTTACACGTATAGGACATTTGATGACATTTGGATATGTTCAAAGTAAGTGCATTTTTAGAGTACCAGTTGCGCAAAGTACAAAGGTCATTTTGGAATTGGTGGCAGTCGTCAGTAGATTCCATTAGTCTGAAAAACCTTGAAGTCGACAGCAAAGAATAGGCAGGGAGAACGAATAAAGGAAGGAAGATCATTTATAAAGACTAGAAATGATAATGGACTGAGAATGGAGCCCTGGAGAGCTCCGAAAAGCGGACAGAACGAGGAACAAATGAAGAAATGCAAAGTTACAGCACAAGTACGACCAGAAACACCAAAAAAGAAAAATGAAGACCAGACACGCCACAACTTAGAAGCTATGCAAGAATAATTCTGTGATCAACAGAATCAAAAGCACCTGTTTCCGTTGGTCTAAAGCAGAAGCAACCAAGTTAGTAAAGGTTAGAGGTAGCAGATCTACCTTTGATGAAACCATGCTATTCAGGAGCAAGGAAAAAATGGAGGAGAGGAAGCAGCCTGTTGTAAACAACTCCTTCAAGAATTTTACTAAAATAAGGAAGGAGGAACATGGTACGATAGTTGGAAATGCAACTTGGGTCGCCAGACTTGTGAATGGGTACATTATAAGCAGATTTCCAACTGATTGGGAAAGAGCCGGAGGAGAGTCTGAGGTTAAATATAATAGACAGAGGAACACATAAGGATGATGAAAATGTCTTGGCTAACAGGTTCGGGATACCATCAGAACCACAACCGACATTGACATCAAGACACTCGGATAAGGATCCAATTTCAAGAGGATTGGTGTGAATCAAAGAGAGGAAAGATGAAGCAACATGGGAATCTTCAAAAGGCAATTTTGGATTGTGCTGAGAAAAGAAGGAAGAAAAATATTTTGCGAAGAGGTCGCAAATTTTTCGTGAATTAGAGGCAGTAGTGCTATCAAGGAACATGGAATTGGGGAAAAGATGGGAACTTTTGAGGAAACGGACATATGAACAAAAATGTTTCTTTTGATTAGAAACGATAGACGACTCAATGCCTGCAAAGTAAAATCAGATAGCTCGATTGACGGCAACTTTCGCAGCAGAACGTAGCTACGTTATCGTGAGAGCCTGCATTTCTAAATCTGGCTCAAACTACATCCTTAGCTTTGACGGCAGACGCCACATCACATCGAAACCACAGAACGTCATTGCGAGGACGTCAGGAAGGAGTGAAGCGGGAGATAGGGTAAGATAGAGTGTTGGCATGGTTTCCATGAAGTTAAAGTATTATGCTGAACTGCTGCAGTGGTTGATGCTGTTCATGGGCGGTCAAACCATTTCTGATCGTCTGCATTCCATGAGAATAAGAAGGTAGAGAAATGGGTATCACATCTTACGAGCCATAGATAAACGCAAAAGTGAAAAATGGTATGCAAAGTTCAGCTTCTTTGGCATGAAAGAAAGTATTTCTTGCATCAAATCGTGACTGGAGATGAAAAATGAAAAATTAAATTCAAAATGTATTGACTCAGAGTCAACATCAACATCAATTGCGAACCCGAACTGCTTCGGATGGAAGCAAATACTGTAAGTTTGGTGGGTCTATAAGGGTGTTTATTACCATGAGTAGGAAAGGAACAAGGAACAATGGATAAAATATGCCAACGATAAATTGAAGAATTAGACCCATATATGTAAACCTTTACGGTCCTTATCTTAAGAGGAATATTATGTACTTGGAAATATTAATAGTAATAGTATTGAAATAATTGCTTTTCACAAACAATAGTTTCAACAAAAAACTATTTCATTCCGCTGCAAGACTAATTACGATAGAAAGCAGTTTGATATATAGCAAAAAATGAACCTGAACTACAATATTGTAGCAGCCACTTTGTCGAGCAAATGAATTTCTATGGAAAGCAAAATGCGAATTCGAATTGTCTTCTGTGAAGAAATTCCATTCAGTTAAGAATACAAATTTATCGAAATCATTTTGTTAATATTTACTTGTGTTCTACGTAAAACATAATATCAAAGCCGTCTAGAGCTCAAAGAAATACCGAAATACTATATTAATTACAGAATATATCTGCTATTCTTTAATTGCTATGGTATTTTGGTATTTTTTTAAGCCCTAAATAACGTTGATATTATGTTGTACTTAAACTTATATATTTGATATTTCAGCAAAAAAAAATCTGCTATGAAAAGCAATTTTTGAAATCACCTGCTATCTTTGCTCTAACATATTAACAGGGTTAAGCTATCAAGTTGTATTATGCCCACCAGTAAATCAAACTGAGTTATTAGCAAATTTCATACAATTTATTTTTGAAATTCTTTCGCCCAATTAGTCACTTTTGCCGGCAATCTGCCGCTAGTTGCGATTCACCTGGAAAATATCCAGCAAACCGTCTAGATCTCGGTGGGATATGTTACATGGCATAATGTGCAAAGATTACAAAGATCTCATAGACTTACACATATCTCATACAGTTCAAGTCATCCTACCACCTAAGCGCATACAAGCTTCACGATCATGTCCCCGTACATTAATCTATCTTCTCGCATGTAGTGAATCTTGCAGCTTAGATCATAGATTGTAGTTTGTTATTGTCGGAGGTCGTTTTATGTCCACCTCTGCTTTTTTGGGTTTCGCTTGATACTTGCCTGGTGGACTTGCTCGCCTAGCTGCCATGCTAGCTGACTGGTCTGGTCTGATGCGGATGCGCGAATATGGTAAGGCCAGTTCTTATGCTCGGATCCAATCTCCTCCAGCTCGTTAGTGGCTGAGTGGTTGGAGTAGTTGGATAACGCTGGCCACCTAACTTTGGCTTGTACTCGAGCCGAACCTGTTCATATGGTCAATTACTTTGCATAGCACATAGAAAAGATATGTCTCGATTTTGGTCGTAAAGTTCTAAAGCCTTCGTTAGCTTGTTGCTTGAAGAGACCCCGCACCTCATTTGAAGATAATGCAATGAAAGCACGTTGGCCATGATCGTAGAGCCAGTATGTGCTTTGGCGACAAGGTGAAACTGGTTATGTGAATTGAATGAGTCGCACATAAAGAAAGTGCACATGAGTAAGCATATGAAGACGAGTAAGAAAAGAGCTCTGGAAAATGTTCAAGTAACTGAACGAATATGAAATTAAGACAGTGCGATAAGAACACAAATCCTTACACATCTAGAATATTGACATTTTCCAATCGAACAGCATCAAAAATTCGAACATATCCTAAAGTATCGTGGCATTCGCGCGAATAACTAACATACGTATATTTCTTATCAAAAACATAACTGCTTTCTTATACCTTCATTCTGTCAGATTATTGATAATATTGTGTGGCATTTATGTACTTCAAGACTTCATTATCGCAAATCGCCTGAGACACTTTTCAACTCTCTTGTGTTCGTTTCGTTCGCTGTGCATCCACTGTCGATTAATTTGTTGTTATATCTGCGTACCACACTTGCTAATCCGATTAAATACAGCCGCAGATGATAAGTAATCATGATTGAATACGTATCGGACAGACCAACTGGCAGTGCTGCAACGGTGACGATCACTGCGAATTTTTGCTTCTGATCTGATGCCGTCGGTGCTTTAGGTCACAGTGAACTGATTTTACATGAAATGTCAGATTTATTCGAGACTCGTTGGTCGTCTGACTTTAATGTCAATTTTTATGATGTATAATGACAGCATTCAGATGAATGAATCGAAGATGTAGATTGAAATTGAATTGAGCGTAATGAAATTAGTGATTTCTAATTAAAGATGAAATGATTAATTGCTGAACAGATTTGGATAGATTTAAAGCTTCGTTGCTGACGGTGAGGGCTTGGTGTTGGCCACCGAACAGCTCGCTGACGTTGGCCACCAATCGCTCTCTGGTCCCTTTTGCCCATACTTATACATAATGTCCTTAGAAAATGAAGGCTAAGCGAGAATCTGTGTCCTGGATGGAAGCTTGCTCCAAATCTGGTGCTTTAGCACAACTTCCAATTTCACGCAAGACCATATCTCACCCTGTTTGCTAACGTTTGCCTGTAAAAGTTTGCAGAACGCTGATCCTGATAGACTGCTAGTTTGACTCGGCTTTGATGCCACCGGGCATCGAAATGTCTTGATGATGGCCCAAGATTTGGTTTAGGCAAGTCATTATGCAAGTCATTGAAGCCAACCAAAAGTGCTTTCTGCACCAACTTCCAGGCATCTGGTCGCTTATGTCGCTTTTACTTCTACATTGACTGCCCTTACCAAACACTTTGTGACCATTTCATTCACCGAACGTATAATTCCAGTGAGAGCAGCTGATTTGGGGTTTCAGTTAAACTTTGCCGTTTCTGAGCAGCTAATCTTGTAGGAGCCTGGCTTGCGGTACGTATCGCTTTATTTAAATCTGATCACTTTAGGAGTTTTTCGTCCTCATCAGGCTGTGCCTCGGTAGGAGCAGACGTTCTTGAATCTCTTTAGAGTGCAGGAAACGCTCCTTCGAATTGGGAGGAGTGTAAACATCACCTAGTGGAGTGTAAACATCACCGAAAACAAATCTATTCTCCATATCAAAACTATTTTTTTTTTATTTAGCTCTTACTGATAGATTTGTTAACCTCTTTACTATTACTAATTGGTCACGCTATAAATAGAATAGTGGCTAAAAAGTTTTCTTTTCAAGCAGAGCTCATAACAGTTTTGATTGTATAACGTTGCTAATACTTGAAAATTTCGATTCTAATTTCATTGGCTTCTCAATGTCTCGTTTTACGTTTTATTTAAAAAATAATGAAAATTTCATAGTTTTATGATAGCCTAAATAATTATATGATAGAATGAACATAAAGCTGTTTTTATCTTAACAGGAATGCATAGCGTAGTCTTGACACGCACAATATGAATATATGTAACTCTTTTTACCACTTTCAAAATGTAATTTGTAGTGGATTTTCATGTTTAAGGGAATTAGCATCGTTGATTTTTCGCAGTCAATTTGTTTTGCATTATGATTAATTTTGGCCTGAGAGTCCATTTTAACAATAGGTGCGTTCTTTGCACACCCGAGCAGATCAAATTTTGTGAAGTATACTGGATTTCAAATGGAAATTTGTTAAGTATATTGAATACAACAAAAAATCCTGCACATGTGCACGATTTTGTTGTTGAATTCACAATACTTAACAACATTTTATCTGCTCGGGTGTGCGACAAACGCACCTAATGTATTTGTGAACAAGCTGAGCCCTGCATATGTTAAACGGACTAGCTAGTTTACGTCAAAAATTAAACTATCAGTAAACAAAAGCTGCCATGCAAACACTTGGGCTCTCATTTGACCAATAGTTTACAATAGTCATAATTGCATTTGTTTCGTTTTTAATTTTTCAGTAAGATTGAAAAATTAAATCATTGTAAATAACTTTTTTAAATATTTTATAATATTTTTTTTGCAATGAATTAGACTCGCCTTCAATCTAACACCGAAAAAGTAAGTCTGATTATTTGTCGAAACTAAGCTGATTTAGGAAAGACTCTAGAGTACCATGCAGTGTGCCGCTTGAATTCTATTGCAAACGAATGCTCACAGTGTCGGGTAGTTGATTCGATTTTTATAAAATTATTCAACGAGTTACAAATGAACTAAAAATTCAAGAAGTAAAGTGCACTTAGCATATCCTTATCTCACGCAATAAACTACACTCGTGATCACGCTGATAGCCAATCCGAAGCAACACAAAATTGAATTTAACCAACAGGCTTCGTCCCAGCCATGGCTTTCATGTAGCCATTAGCAAAACAAAATTTGAAGAAATAAAATCCTTGTATCACTAATTTGTAACATTTCACAAATCACGTCCTGTTCTCACACCCTTGTGCATACTGAATTCTGCACGCGAAACTTGGTTGAAGAAAGTGTAGTACACGAAAGAGTCACATTCCGCAGACAGGCGAAAACGTTGACGTCAAGGTACACAATCTCAAAATTGCTACTTGCAAGTTTATAGAATTCCATTTAAACTAGCGAAAATCTACTACCTACGTCGTACGTGAGCATTTCACATTTATCATAAGCGGAGATGCACATCTCTGCGCATCATTCTGGCATATCAGTGACCATCATCTTTCATTTAGATTCCTTACGCGAGTTGCACCTAGAAAAGTTGCAAAGATTATTTATGGCATCAGAGCAGTTCTCGTGCTATTTAGTTCTGCCACTGTGTCGTATCTTTTGACTATGGCGTTCATTTCACGTCACCTGTTCGTTTATGGTCGAGCAGAGTTAGTCGGTGGTTTCAGAAGGCAGTTACGTTTTGTGATTTTGACGTTCGATATTGACTTGAATAAATAATTATGTGAAAAAAACATCTTCCGTTTGAAAGAAAAAAGGATGTTCGTATTCAAAGCAAAACATACATATTGACGATAAATGCTATTTATTCTCCATTTATGTGGCCAATCAGCTTAAACTTCACTTCTTACGCAAATCAACCAATGCATACATACCTTAATCCATCTCAACATTTCATTATGATTAAACTCCCCTCTATTTTAACTTTGACTTGTGTAGAATTTCTACAAATCACAAACTGCCCGACGAACAACACACTCTATCTTAATGTATCTCTCATAAATCATTTCAGATGTGCTTTCGTGCCAGTGAAATTTAAGGTGGTTGAAATCGTGTGGTGTAGCACGCAAGAGTTACAGGATCCTCGGCGTGCGAGCCGGGAGCCTCGCCAGCAAGTCAGGTGTATTTGGGTGTCAACAGCGAGCAGAAATAGATACAACACTAATTGAACAAGTGCATGCACAATGCCAGCCATAGTAGTGGAAGATGTTGCGCTCAACTTGTCATCGACGGTCGGTTTAGTTCTTCCATCGGCAACAACTGTCTTTGCACTTCCGTTTCACAGTGTGGGATCGTCGAAGAATGAATCAGATGATTATTGGTGGCGACAGTCATCGACGGAAGACGCAACGTACTATGACACAGAAAGGTCATATCTGGGATTTTTCGATGACGAAGATGACAATTTTGGATCACCTTTGCCATTTGACGATAGTCCAAACGGACTGTGGAATGGTCGATTTGTGCCACCTCCCCCGCGACCGCCCTTCCTTGAGGATTCGATCATTGCTGATGGAATTACTACCTGCGATTTATGTTCCTGGGCCAGGCCCACAAAATCAACATTTACGTTTGATGGAACTATAGGTAATAAATTAATATTGACGATCATAATGACATTTAAATCAGTTAAAAATAAGTGGTAATATTTTATTTGCTTGCCTTAAAATCGAAAAAATACCTTATCATATTTTCGATGCAATGAAAAATTTTATTTGTCTACATTTCAGAAAAAGCCACAGCGCTTGGTTGGCCCTTGGCTGTTATTATAGTTTCCGTCCTCTCTGCCATAATTGGTGCAATATTGATGATTACCATTGTTCGATACAAACGGTAAGTTAGAACTATAAGTCTTTTCAAACAATTTCATTTTTCACGTACCACTCAACCAACGAACAACTGCTGCAATAAGTTTTTTCTTTGGTTTATTTCATATTACCTCTTGCCTTTGGACTCGCTTACCGTCATCAGGAAAAAATCATCGAACAGAAATGGTAAGTGTCCTAACAATCACCAGCTACCCCAACTTCCCAATCACCTCCACCCCTACCACCCTCATATCGTCTATCCTCATCGCACATTGAGCTCTAGTCCGCCAGTTCGTTGACCATAAACCAAAAACATTTCCGAATCCAACAATTGCAGAAACGAATGCAGTCCAGTGGTGGTCAAGGAACAAGCAACGTCCGCACACGCAATCGATTCGCCGGAACAACATCTACACCGGCAATCCGTCGGACAGTATACGTGGCCTTCATCGCAATATCCATCTCAACAACCATCATCTTCATCATCAGCACAACCACAACTATCGAAACAACAACAACGTGCTGGACGCAGCCACCGATACCTGCAATTGGCCGAACGTAACGAGCTTCGTGGTGAACAGCTGAGAGTAAAGGAAATCGATTTAGCTACTTCGCGCCCACTAGACTGCACTCTAGGGTGTCCTGTGGGAAACCGAAAGGGTTAAATTTATCTTTTTGTCCGTTTAAATTTATCTTTTTGTCCGGAAACGGTGGTTCGCCTTAAACTAGTGCCATGTCAACGGATAGTAAATTTTCGTAAAGTGAGCTCGTTTTCAGAGCACTGTGTTCCGGGAATGCTCAGCCGGACACCATAGTCCTGTCTTGTGATACTTTTCGCGTTTTATTCTCCAGCGCTGAGCAAACATCCGTTCCGAATCGCTCCCTGAATTAAGCCAAAGCCCACGGCAATAAAAATGTTTCAATGGACGTTCATGTGAGCACCTTGCCTGCTTTATTCGATGCTGTTTCAGGATGTGGTCGATTGCCGTACCTGCCCTTGCTGCTGCTATCCTGAGAGCTGGCTACAAATGCACCCCCGCCAACCACAACCGTAGGAAGAATCTTGCATTCATCGATACCGAGGCCACCACACGAAAATATTACGGACAGTTTGTATTCGAAATGCATTTTCGCGAATGTTTCCCATGGATCCTGGCCGCCGTCAAAGCCTATGGACGAGCTGCCAGGACGGAAACGAAGCACACACACATAAAAAACCCTTTTCAAGTTTCTCTTGTACAGCCGCTTTTTTTCAATTCGATGCCAAAGACTAGTTTGTAATGCGATATGCGAGACGAGACCCAACAGCGAATGGGTGGAGATGCTATATGCAAATGTAAATCTGTAGACTATGTAATTGTTCTTTTTGTGTAAAAAAGATGAACAAAGAATTGGAGATTGAAAGATGAAAATAAAATGAAGATTAAAAGTGGCATTGTGTTTTGTATAGAAGTTTGATATTTTGGATTCAAAAATCAGGTTGAAAGAGAGCGGGAGTGAAAAATTTTCACCAGGCCGAATGTAAGTGTTTGAAGAGGTGTTGTAAATTGGAAATATAGACGCATTAGCTGAGTGATTTTCACCGACTTTTACAATATAAATTTCACAAATAAAATTTACTTCAGATTATTGAATTTAGCACATTTAAATCGTTCTGGAATTCAAATGAATATAAATAAAGAAAGGTCGGCTTCCATTCATTCTGGTACATCAATAGCTGCGGTTTTAGATTAATTGGCTTTCCGAAGATCAACATTTTGAATAAATTGAATGGCATAAAATAATGTGCTGTTAAACTCAGTGCAGTGCATAAAGAATTTGTATTTGGTATGCTACTTTAGTTGGAAACGTTTTTAGTTGAATCGGTATTTGGGAAATTCCAACGCAACTTATGTCGACTAAAAGTTTTAACTAATTTTCAGAGGAGACAATAAGCTGACAACATTTTTCGAAAGTTAAACCTTGGATCCAATGGAAGAGCATTTGCTTTTCAACATTTCAACTCCAACCATGATCACTCACCGAGCCTTTAGTTAGTCGAGCTCTAAATTGGTACCTCACTCACATCAGGGGTGAAATGAGGTGTGTACACACCTCATTGATTGTCAATGAAGTATCTACTAACTTCAATCGCCACACCCCAAATTTCTTCAACTTACTTCAATTTACTTTAGCTTCACAATATATTTTTTAATAATTTTATTAGATTTAACTTGAAAAGATCCTTTCATGGTTCTTTGTCGAAAAGAAATTTATAAGTTAGTAATCTTTGTCCTCTACAAGAGTCATCTTGGCCATTTATTGTTCGCTTTATTAATCAATGATGTAGATTGCGTACTCCGAAGCTATTCTATGTTGCCGTTAAAATTTTTAAAATTTTATGAGGACCATGAAAACTGTAATGATTTACAGCTGGACCGAAGTAGGTTTTCCTATCAGTGCTCTAAACTTAGTCATTTCGTTAATACGGAAAGGTGTAATGCTTAGATTAGTGAAAGTATCAACTCAAGATGCAAGCTTAATGAATCATTTACATTTGATAAAAACATCAGTTTAACCGTTGCTGCAGCTTATACTCCCTTAGACTATTAATACACTGCTGGTATTGATACCAGAGTATCGATACCGTGGTATTGATACTGTGGTATCAATACCAGCAGCGTATCGATAACTTAGGAGGGTGATACAGTGCGCCTACGTGGTATTGTGTGATATCACGATATAAATGTATAATTGAATCAAAACTGAGATTGTTACAACCATTGGCGAGGTAGATGCAGTTACAACTCCAAGCTGAGGTGTAAACTTCGCAAATGAAACGGCTAAGTGAGTTAGCGGTTCATTTACAGTCGTAGTAAAATGTTTCGATTATAAACTTGTTGCTAAAAAAAATTAGAGCCCGGAATGTGTGGACAATTGTAAGTACAAAATTAATTAAAACGTTGTACCTGAGGCATACAAATTATTATTGAGGTGGAGAGTTCAACATACTGGAAAGTATCTGCTCCGCGTTTTAATAAAAAGAAATTCAAAAACCCATTTCACGTCAGCTGGAAAACTTTCAACTTCATAGTTACATTTGACTCGAGAAGACACCAATTTTCGGCCGAAATCCTTTACGCGCTGGGGTCATCAGCCGAACACCGAACCATTGTAGGTATGTTTGGAATTAGATGGGCAACAGCCAGTCAAATAATTTTGGAGGTTTTTCGTTTCGTCGCATATTTTCGCAAGAATATATGAATTTCTGCGGTAGCTTCTGAAATCTTCCAAATGGCTCCCCATATATCACCGTAAATTGAAAATTAGGTGAAAATGAAACCATTTATCAATAAACTGTATTGGACAGTTTCATTTCTACACTCACCACTGGCTGGAAATTGTCTCTGCTGGCAGTAAAGTCTTCGTTATACTAGGTAAAATTTTCAATACCGCAAATCGGCATAGATACCGGGTGTGTACCACTTTTCGGAGCTGATATTAGCCTGAAATTGGGTGATGCACTGTTGATATAAACGATACCATAGTATCAATAGAAAATATTAGAAAAACTCGAAGGAATCTATTTTTATTCTCACTGCTGCAACCCAAGCAGACCAATCTTATTAGTCTGTTTCATAAATAATACGTTTTTTTCAAATATTTCAACTAAGGGAAAGAAATGAGGCTGAGATAAAATACTTGGATCACTTTTTATGAAAATAGGCAATTCACCTTCTTGTTCTTAGGGCAAGTTTGAAGTGTTAAGTGAAATTCTAACGGTAATCTTAAACGAAATAATGGAAGTGACACAAGAACATATTAGACATTAATTGCTTTACGAGTTCAAGGCTTATGTAGGAAATGTTAATGATGCTTGATGCGTATAGGAAAAAATATAATAAAAGTAAGCCGGCACCAAAGATGGTGACGGAATAGTAAAAAAAATGAATCTTCTACAAAAGTAACGAGCGTCGAACAAAAGACAATGGGTATACAAAGGAGACATTCTGAAGCCCCAGGCTAAAACAGGTTTTCACCCAACAAACGTAAAGTGATGCTCTGTGTCTGGTGGGAATGGGATGGAAAAAATGTAGACTTTAGAGAGAATGGTTCTTGAAGAATACGTTTCGTCACTGCAAAGTGAATTTTTTAAGAGAAGTTTTCAAAGTCTAAGAGATATATGGTAAAGTGTCGATGAAAATGATAAAGAATGTATCTAAAACTAAAAATAGTTTCATGCATCTTAATTTTGCAAAGTAAATGAAGCATAAATAACCACAATATTCATGGAATAATTAGGTGCCAATACAGGGCCCTATTCTGAGAGTCACCTCACGTGAGATCTCTCATCACTTGGAAAGTCACGTCACCTACGAATCGGTATTCTAAGAGTCACGTGAAATGACTCTAGGTGAGGTGACTATGAATTTGTATTTGAATGGCACCGCCTGAACGTTTGAAATTTACCATGTCATTGAAATTTTTCAAAGCTTGAAATTTACCACATCCATAGCACACTGACATCGACCGGTTCTTGTTCGATCACCGAAGTTAAGCAGTGTTGCGCGTGGTCAGTACTTAGATGGGGGACAGCTTTGGAACACCGCATATCGTTGGTGCGCAACATTTCCATCCCTTAATATCACAAGTGCGGCTTACTTTGAAGAGGGAGTAGAATAAAAAAAAATCTTAAAGTTCAAATGGAAAATAGGGAAAATCGAACGCAAACAGGAAATTTCCAGTGATAAGCAAATGATTAGTGAAATAAAAAAGAGGACAGTATTTCAATTTTTGTGATCAATAAATTAATTGAATTGAATTGAATTGAATTTACAAGTGTATCAGGTATACTTAAACTTACTATACAAGATTATAAATATAGTGATTAAATTATAAAGTAGTGGTGAATATTAGAAGTGGTTTTCATGTGGTCAGGCTTTGTGGATGACTCTCCATCAGTCCATTAGAGCATTCGAATTGTCGCTTGTCTTTCTAATATTTTATCCGTCAGGAATAAGCTTTGTATGTTTTTCTCCATTGTTAAAACTTTCGTTCAAAAGAATGACGAGATAATGGAGACTTGTAAAAATTTACATTTGCGATTAACTCAGTACCAGCCTTTACTTTTTAAGGCGGTACTTTTCTGATGAATTTTCAATCGATTTTCTGATTGGAACGACATTAGCACAATTCGATTTTCAAATTCAAACACCAAATGTCACTTTTTAGCTCGAAAGAATGAGTTGCACATACTAAATTGTGTCAATCCAATCTGCGTTTTCAAAACGAAAGCAACAAAAACAACCAATCAAACAGAAAACCGCCCAAAAATTAACATACAGCAACAAAATCTCAAACATACGAGCCAAAAATGCATCAGAAAACGGCTATGGCGAACAAGTAGTCGAGTTTAACCGCATTATGCAAATAAAAATATATAAATTATCTTCAAAATAAGGTTTTTTTTTCCTTTTTTTTAATGATTAACGATAATATCAATTTATATCACTTCTGACCACAGTCACTTGATATTATCATGTGGCTGAAAATCTCACTTCACGTGACGCTCGTCACTTCATGTTACTCTCGAAATAGCCGACAGATCGAAAATGTCACTTGAGATGAGATGAAGGCACCTGACGTGACTCTCAGAATACGAAATCAAGAGAGTCACTTCATTCGTCACGTGAGGTGACTCTCAGAATAGGGCCCACAGATACTAATCTTAGCAGTGAGCATATCACGAAGTTCGCATTGATCATATTGAGAACTCAGCCAGCATTCAAAGAGAGCGCACCTTTTGATTCGGCGAATCTGCACACATTTGCAATTGTGCAATTATGCAACTAAGTAGATTAAGGAAGGATTGAGACATCATAGGTACACTAAAAAATTTCGAGTATTTATTGAGTCTTGAATAAGGGTAGTTCACAACGCTTCTGGAAATTAAAGCTAAGGACTAAAATGCCGTGCACACAAATTTTCTTAGATTAAAAGCAATTTTTACAGACCCTATTGTCTTTATTTTACGGTACTTTGTTTTGTTTTTGTTTTTTTTTGCCAGAATCTCAGCTTTTGTTAGAACTGTTTGTCACAGTAATTTTGGACTGAAGAAAACTCGCCGAAATTCTCCATTTCGAGTTTCTCACCCATTCAAGCTTAATCTCTAGGCGACGTTGTCCTCAAATTGCAAGAGCAAATTTTGAATGAGTATGCCTTAAGGGGGCAGGCACACTTAGATTCTGAGAAAATTGATTCTATTTTCTTTACATTTTCTAAAAGTAACATATTTCAAACGCATTCTCTACAAATTTCAGACGAATTTGACAATTTTTTATGGAGATAAATAACTTTGAATTAAGTCGTCTCTAATGGATAAAGCCTATTTTTGCATGCTTTAAAAGCATTTTTCTCGAAACTATGTTTTCGAAGTCGGTGATCGCTGTAACTTGAAAACGGCTTTATCGATCAGCATGAAATTTTCCTCACTTATTTGATATGTCATTATCCTCCGGATAAACGAAGGATTTTTCGGTTGGACGATTTTTTTTCCAATAGCCGAAAATGTGAGTGAAATTTTGGTCGAAAATACAATTTTGAATTTCAACTACCGCCATTTTTCGAAAAATCAAAATCTGTCAAAGTCCTTCGTTCATCTGGAGCACTATTTCATTAACTAATAGTCCCCGTTTTTTTTTATTTCGGATGATCCAGTGACAAGCTACAGTGATCACGGCAAAACAATTTTTTTTGACCCCTCGAAAATTTACTCTATTTCGACTAATTTTCAACCATTTGCCTTAAAAAAATTCCAATAGCTTCTACAAATATATAAGTGAAATAACATTTGTTATTAATTATTTTAATGTGCGTCTAAAAAAAAATCTTCAAAAAGAGCTTTTTTTTGGAAGAAACCATGTGAGTTTTTGCAAATCACATTGCAAATCTATCGTCATTGTTCGTAACTCGGCTCGAATGTTGCATGAGGTAGCTAATTTGGCGTGAAACAGAACATTTTCCCGCGGTATAAAAAATTGTTTTCCCCATTTTCCCCAATAAATCCCAATGTTGGGGTTTTGGAATTATTATGGCAAAGAGATCATCTCTTTCACTTACCTTGGCTAGTCAAATAACTACTTTCTGATTATTCTGAAGACGAGACCGTAGCGATAGTGAAGCTATAGCTAAAACAAAACATGCTAATGAGATACTTCTGTAGTTTCGCTTCTTTGTAGGTGTACAAAGAGTTTCGCTCTTCTCCTTGCTTTATGCGCCTACTCTGTAGGCTCATCTTGCAATTGGCTACTTCATTTGTGCAACAAATGCACTGTGATTTCCGGCATGTATCGTTTTACTATTTTCTGATTCAACCGTTCTGTCATATATAAGTTTCAAATAGATGCATAACGCCAAGGAGAAGTCGACCTACCTAGCCCCACGTAATGTTTAATGTTTACATTGGAAAGAAATTATTATTGAAAATTTCCTACAAAAAAGGGTATAAAATTATTCTCATCGGATTAATTTCATTTGTATTATAAGTTCAATTTTTGATTTTTTTTAAAAAACAGTATTTGTCTAAAAACAAGAAGACGATAAAAGATCTGAAATCACGCTGAAAATCTTCCAAGATCATTTCGCGTTGTTTTAAAATAGGTCTGTGAAATAAATGGACTCTAAATGATTTTAAATGTTCCGCTAACACTTAGCATGGTTCAATACTAAGTGTTTTCCAAGTCTGATTCATATTAGTATGCCATCGACAATATCTCCGGACTCCATTCATCCATTCTGAATGCTCTTCCTCGAGCTCTTACGTATTACCGTTCTAATCAACAATATCAACAGCTATCTGAATACGGCATCCTACAAAATTGCAAATAATACAATAGCCATTTTTGATCATGTAAGCGTGTACTTGAAACGATGGAATCCGCATAATAAATAACTGCTCGAGAGCATCCTCGTTGCGCCGCAGCCTTGTTCACTTGTCGATGGTGAAAAATGATGGGCGTAAATGGGCACTCTATTGAAATTTCTGGAAATTGCAAATAATAAAGGAACAGTTTATGATAGCTCTGGCTCAGCATCACGACAGACTGATGCAAAGTAAAGGAGGACGAAGAGCTGTGTGTACCTACTGTTGCAAAAATGTTATTTGTAAGGTGTCGGCGAACAAGTCGATGACGGTAAATTTGAGAGTGAGCTCAGGAAAATTTACGGCCTCGTAAAAGTCAAAGTTAATAAACTTGGCCACAAAAAGGATCTCAGTTCACTGCTTACTGTCGAGACGGCGAATGATTGGACGTGTAAGTAGGGCGCTGAAGAAAGATGTTCCTAGTTTTGCTATTCACATTGTCTGGTCGGGAACTGTACGTTGAACGGAAGCAAGCGGGGTGAATATTATTTTTCGACAAGTGATGGATGTTATTGTAGACGGTTATTGTTATTTATTTTTGAGAAAATTTATGAGAAAATCATTGATTCTGTGCGGAAATTTTAATATTTTTGGCGTTACATTATCAAATTGGAATCCTGAATTGAAATCTAGGAATGTTGCTACTATATTCTAATTTGATGAATGTTAGTCCCCCTGTTGCTTGACAGGGGGACTGCATAAATATGGATCGACTAAATGCTTTTGATTTCAATGTGATCGCTTCATTTATTTTATTGATATTAATTCAAATACTTTTAATACAATCAACGTTACTATAATTTCATTCTTTTGGCTTAGGGTAGAATGATTTCGGTTCAAAATAGGAACAGAAGTTGCTGATGGTTTTCCAAAATTACTGAGGTAAATGGATTCATTTAGATCCATCCAGCAGGGGTAACTCGCGGATGCGTTCGCGAAAATACGATCGAAAATTGACTTATGTATCAATATGCTTACTGTGGCGTGAGATTTATAAAACTTGTTTCACAAAGCTTATCCAGTGCTTACCTGTCAGTGGCATTGGCACTTGCAAAAGACGCCCAAAAAGTAAGTACAGGTCTCAACGGAAATCCTTTTGAACAATCACCTCCAGCTGCTTTTTGTGAGAGCCAGTAGTATTTTTTAGTAAATAGTCTAAAAAAAAGTAATTCGCCTGCTATGTAAAAGTAAAGTAAACAACCTTCATACAGGTCTAGGGGTTGAAAACTGGTAGTGAGCTTCATCACAAATTTACAATCAATGTGAAAACGAGTGTAGATTGATTAGTCCCATGACTCACTTTGCCCCAAACTAATCCTGATTAATTACCTAATCAGAGCTAGATCAACTCAATGCTTGGTGCGTGGTACTTCGTCCGAACCTGGATTCGAACCAGAGACCTCATACAAAAGAAGCCAGTGCTCTACCCACTAGGCCACTCAAGCTTATCACCTGCTATGTACTATTACGCAAAGGGATTACAAGCTTTCAAGGAAATTTTCCGCATTTACGCATTTCCGATTTTTATCTCTACTAGTTGTAACGGATTACGCTATCGAAGAAAAAACTCTATCAAAAATGGGTGATGCTTATTTTTCTGATCTATTAGCTATGATTTAAAATTTGGCTTTTGTAAAATTTGAAGATTACATTTAAAATTAAACTTGAAATTTTATAATATTTTTTTTTATTCAAACTTCATTTTTAATTATATTTTCATTAAATATATATTTTAAATTTTCGTCTGGAGGGGAAACCAAGTGTTTTCATCATTCAAAACATGTCTTACTTACTTTTAGCTTTGGTGGTGCTAATATTAGGCTGGTGGTGCTAATATTAACGAAAGTAGTGTGCGAATAAATACGAGCAAATATTTTTAATACGTTATATTTGGGATGAAATATTTTAAGAAAATAAAAGGCATAAAAATTCAAAAATAAGAAAATTGCATACCATTTGATTCGAAAAGATAAAACGTTAGCCAAAATATTTTGAGAAATGAGTTATTTCTTGACATTTTTCAAATTGTTGCTAAGGCTATTGAAATATTATTCATTTTTCTTGAGCAATTTTACCTATGGTAAGTACATTACATTAGCGTCTACAGTTAGTTACATTTCTATTTTGCTGCCACTGGTATAATTGTTCAATCATGGAAATTGTTTCACACGCATTACTCGATAAATTTCCAATACAATTGGTCCTAACCATTCAGGCAGTGCTTCATCATATTAAACTGAAGATTTTTTTTTTTTCAATGTTCTCAAATCCCATTCCATTAGCCGTTTGCGTTCGATACAATTGCCTTAATCACACAAAAATAACTTCATTAAGTCTTACTTAACAGTTAACGATTTCTTAGAAAATTAAATTTTAATAGTTCTCAAATGGACCACTCAAAATAGCATCAAAACTTTTTACAGGCCCCGGATGACTGGCCAAACGTGGACTGGACTTCATTAAAATGCAATGTCACTTACTACTAACAAGATAACTATCAAGAGAAAATTCGGAATTTGATCGTTGGGCATGCATACTCGCCTATAGAGCGTCTAATTTCGGCCTGTCTGATGGGCGCAGGGAATGGAAACAAGCTACAAACTAGCTACACATCATCAGGTTGGCATGATCTTCGGCTTCTACAGGTTCAAAGATAAGGTGAGACACTCATTAGTGACCATAATGTCGCCAAGATTTTGATTTCGTGTCGGGCCATCATTTTGTCTTGGTTGGTGATAAAGTCGAGTGTCGAAAATAGGCCGGGCGAAGAGATGTAAGAAAAAGGTCAAAACGTCTTGATTATAGAATACCGGCCATGAGGTGGATGTCGAGATTAATGAAATTTCATACCGGCGACTGGGTTAAATTTTATCTTAATAACACTAGTGGCGGCAAATGCCACTACCGGCCAGCAACAAATTAAGATGATGTCTTATTTGGGAGCGCAGCGGAAAGTTTCTATAGGAAGATGTAGGTCTTAGATTGCATCTAAAATAGTAATATGCAGTCGTGCACATACAAATGATGATTCATCAACGCAGCTTGAAGTCAGTTGTAATTTTCATTCAAACTTGCTTGATCTTAGGTGATGGAAAATTAGGTTGTATATTAACTGATTACCAAAAAAAAGTGTTATGTCTTCGCTCGTAAAAAATTTGAAGTGAAAAGTTTAAATAAAACGTATCTCCAGCTCTATAGTTTCTATGAGTCGCGTTTTGTCTAGTTCCATCTATTCATTTTTGAATAGTTAATATGGTTATGCAGGCTGCCGAATTTAGGCTACAATCGGGGATATTTGAGTACTTTTTAAGCTAAAATGATTTTACTATATTGTCAAATCTGCCCACATACGTGACATTGCATTCAACTTCAGCGGCATATGGCAGTGGCAGTGCATACTATATAACATTAAGCTATGATAGCAAAATTCGGTAAACAATCAAAATAATGATACCAGAAAAATTGAAAAAATACTTACATTTTGGCAATCTTGATGAGCTTAGAATTATGTAAAGGTTAACACCGCGTAAAAATCAATCGAAAATACACAAGCTTGACAAAATTATTGTTTATTTTACACAATAAAGAATAATTTTGTCAAGCAAATTAATATCTCGAACATCTATTCATCTGCCTGTGGTCTGACGTCTGCAAAAATGAAGTGTTGTAAAGTCTAGATTCTAAGCACGATAGCCCTCTATATAAGATTCTAATTCTGTACGCTGAGGTGCAGAGCCCATTTCATCACCACAAATCCCTTTCCATGGGCTATTTTCAAATATTGCCTCTAAAACCGTTTATCTCAAACAATAAAACAATATTGGCCCTTGCACCGTTCCCTGCAACATGCCATATTTTTCTTCTGCAGTATGTCTTACGTTTTCGGCAATAATTGTTCTTTGATTATGACGACTGAAAGAAGAGAAAAGAATATAGTACATTTTTTCAAGTCAGTTTATCTTTATTTTTTAGCCTTCAAAGGTTATACTTGCTAAATGCAGAATACCAGCTCTGAGACATGACTAAAAAAATTTTATACGGGAAATCTTGAAAAATGTATGGTTATAAATTGCTGTTACTTTTAAAGACTGCAGTGGTTTTATTGCCACATCAGTTTTTAAGTCGTATGGATTGGTAATCGTACTTTAAATATAAAATATAAAGCTTAAAAACCATTCAAAACAGTCATTCTTCTTCCAAGATTTTAGCCTAGATAGATTACTTCAGCTACGAATATCTTACAGGAAAAAATATTTTAGCTTGTTTAGGAGTTGAACGGTACATATGCTTATTTATTTATTACTTCATACGGACTAGAAGTCCACTTGCATACTATCAAACACATACACAACATATGTTCATACATCAAGAATTCAATAAAATCAAATTTAAGCAGTGCTTCAAAAGGAAGATACAGCAATTTTTAACAAGATAAAATATTTGTATTGAACTATTTTCTATATTTTCTTTCAAAGCATATAGAGTTTGAAAGAAAATTGCCGTTCAATCGGCGAGTTCATGTGGTAGTTCGATTAGTAATTACTTAGCATAAATATATCCCTGCATCTACACTCTAAAAAGTGGGTCAATAATTAATACTTTGATAATAGGAAATATATTCATTTTTTCGTTTAAAATAACGAATCACAATTTTTTTTACACATTCGATGTGCATTTTTTGCTTTTACATCATATCAGCTGAATAATACACAGCTTTTTGTAAATTGAAGCAAAAAGAGTGTAAATTTACTAGTTTGCTATTCACCTCTGCGCCAAAGCCATAAAATTGCATCATTATTTAGGGTAAAAGTACACCATTTAGTCGTAAAAAAAATATTCTTTTTACGCACTTTTGTAAATTTACATCTTTAATAGTAGGAAACCAGTATCCTACTATTATAAGGGTAAAATTCAATCAAAATTTTTTTGAGTGTAGTTGACTTTCGCGGTATTCTAAAGGAAAATTCAGACAGCAGATTAGGAGCGCTCAACTTACCATTCAATCAATAAATTATATAGAAATAAGGCGTTGGAGCAATATCTTCTATTTTTAAGAGATGTGATTTTCAACATATCCATCAGCTCAGAGTTATTTAGATAGTCGCGAGTATTGTTCAATTTATAGGCAATATAACGAAAAAACTTTTTTTTGAATTGATTGAAGTCATTTAATAGAGATTCCACAAAACTGATACATAGTCCAATTTACGTCTTACCGGAGAATTATCTAACAGCTTAAGGGTGTGCATATTAAAGAAGTTTTGAGTGTTGCGAATAATAGATCCAAACATCCTTCGAACGTAATCGGATACATAATTGATGTGACTAATGAAATTTAGTGACACGTCGAACATAAAGGCGGCTTTAGATATGCGGTGTTTGTCAAACACCTCCTATTCGCCAAATACCGAACACCTAGTCAAGTCATTTGGCTTGGTGATTGCGAAATGACAAGCACATTGAATTAGACATTCGGGCATTGCCAAATGTTTGCCAAAACTGGAACATGTACGAGCTGCTCGTCGTTGTTTTTCACTCCCGCCATTTTATTGTAAAAAATAACGAAATACTTGCTGCATCTCCGAGTAAATAATTAAATAAATTTATGTCATTTAATATGGATTAGACAAACGCAGAAAAAGTAGCTGCATATGCAGTGTTAGCTTGTGCTGGGCTAACTTTGCAAAATGCAAAGAAAAGAAGAAATAGAAGGTGGTGGATGACGAGCGTTAACAAAAGTAGAACAGTGTAAGTATCCAGCATTTCAAAAAGGTGCCTACTCATTAACACAGGCTCATTATTTGTTAAAATTAATGAAAACTGTGTACCGTATATTATGTAAAATATACTTTTTTGAAGGTACAATGCAACAAACTTACTTGTGGACTTATTGAAAGAACCAAGTGGACAGTTCGAAAATTTTTGCAGTATGTCTTCCGCAGACTTCAATCACCTTCTTCAAAAAGTTGAAGTAATGATTGCTAAAGAAGATACAAAGTTTAGAAAAGCAATTCCGGTAGTGGAACGATTGGCTGTAACTTTCCGATTCCTTGGGACCGGTTACAGCTTTGAAAGCCTTCACTACTTATTTAAATTTGATGTGTATTTTCTATTATTAATTATTAATGAAAACTACGAAAACTATCTAATTGGATTTCCTGAAAATAGTGATAATAAAGTAATGCTAAGCGGTGATAAATTATCGCCACAAAAATATTCGACCTTCAAAACAACATTACGCAAAAAATATGTCGCTTACCGTGCCAGATTTGAAAATGTTTACTCGCGCCACACAGTTTGACACTTTTCAGTATTTATATACAACCGCAACAAATACCGAATGTCTAAAGCGGGGATCCGAACATACCCAAACACATTGCTCGTCTACTTTGATTTGGTTGAAAGTTCCACAAACTACGGGAATAGCGAGCACCCGAATGTTTGTGCTTGGCCTAGGGCAAGCACTAGGCGAGCAACCCAACCACACATGCGAAGTTTGCCAAACTAGGTGCTCGGTATTTGGCAAACACCGCATATCTAAAGCCGCCTTAATACTAAGGTCCTTCACAAGTTTTACACGTTTCAGATGAGTATCGCTCATAATATAAAAATAGCTGTACGTTTGCTTTCTCCTGGTGAACACTATGTAGTTACATTTATACAAGCTCAACTCTAAAATATTGTTCGAACAGTAATCGCGAAAATTGTTGATATTATCTTGTAAGACTAAAATACGGCTGAAATAGATTTGTAAATTTTGCAGTCATCTACAAATAAAAGAAACTCAACGTCATAGAAAACATTGTGAATGTCATTAATAAAAAATAAGAATAACAGTGGACCTAAATGTAAGCCTTGTGGAACGCCCAAAGCTGGGAAGTTAGGGAGAGTAAAGTTCGTATTGCTTGAAATTTTGCTTGAGGGTAATTGAAGAACGTATGACCAGGGTGATATGTTATTTGATTCTCTTAAGATCTGTCAAGTATTTATTACACTCCAAATTTTAATGGCGAATGGCGTATTTGTTGTTAGAGGGAAGTTGGACAATTGACTAAATTGCTTTCTCCACTCGTTTTATTTGTATTTTCATTCCGGTTTTAACTTTCTGCCTGACGTTCCATCAATAGCGACTTCTTGATGAAAGAATTCATTACCTTCAGCGGTAAATCTTTGTTCCAATGACATTGCGGTGTCCAGACAATTTTCCTTCTACTCAGTAGCCAAACAAAGGAACACAAGTTTGCCCTGATGAGGCGGGGAAACATTGCTCGAGTGGAGCTAACATAGCCATGCTAGCCAAGGCTTTCATTCAGAATAGATGCAGGCCAAGAAACAAACGAACTGTTCAGCATGTATAATGATGGGGATGTTACTGAAATTAAAATTCACATAGCAAGTATTCATGCAAAATTTAAAGCCTATAATACATGGCGTTGTAAGCTTAATACATGGTTTTACAAGCATTAATTTATAGCACCTACGTGCATAAACTATTCGTGTTTATTATGGTGTCAGCTCCTTTAATTTATCACAATCTACTATGTACAAATCTATTATGTACATAGCGCCGGAAGTATAAACACTTTCTGGTTATGATTTTTCGTAGTACAAAAACAAAGAAGAGTTCATATAAAAATAACGATTTAGCTTAAGATTATTTATGTTTCATTGAAGTTTTGTTGTAGATATCACCATCGAATTCATTAACGCTTTGGAAGAAAAAAAAATGGGGCCCTAAAACCCGTAATCGTGTCAGGCAAATAAAAAATTAATCTTCTATTACAGGAAAAATCATACGGACACCATCTGACAATATCGATTCGCACCTCTTGCAGAGCTGAGATGGGTTCATATTAAAAGATTGTTTCTTGTGATTCAACACTTGCCCATAATTTTCTAATGAATGTTCTGACCTGAAGAATGGCACCGTTCAGTTCTTCGCCCATCCAAACATCGCAGCATTGTAGGAACCACCTGAGGCTCTTTAACCTGCGAACAACTAGCCAACTAGCCAACTAGCTGCCGCAATCCAAATCAATCTCTTAAAATTCAGTAGCCGTAATGATTTGTTAATTTTCCTGAAGAGCTCCAAAGACGACCGCCAAAGTCAAATTCCCAGCACAAATCGATTCCGACATCTTGTTTTACATGAAACGACGCAGACGGCTGTCCTTTCTTAGGCGAGTGCGAGTGACGGGACGCATATTGTACAATCTATACAGTGCAACATTAGCGAAATGTCTTACAAGTTCGAGTGGGTACTTCATTGTTAGACTATAAATTAGTTTCGAGTACTTGTAGATCATCCAAGTGGTGAAGTGAAGGCAAGTCAGGAAGAGTGTGCTTGTTGGAAAATACCGAATGACTTCGATAGCTAATACTTGACCGGTTCGAAGATATACTGGCTTCCAGGAAAGAACTAAGCACTGTGGCGAAGGCGAATACTAGGCACACATAATATTCAAATTATTCAAAAATTTGTTGGTTTGGGGCTAACCGCTTCGATGAAGAGAAAAAACGTTTGGGTCTCTTGTTATGAATTCTTAAAGCACCAGTAGCTGTTTTGCATTTCAAGTAGCAATTTCTAATCGCTGTTACGTTTCGCATATGATATGTATGTTTCTTGAAAGTTTTCTTGGCAGCGGTGCAGAATCGTTATAAAATGTGGAATTTTTCCAGATAAAAATTTCTTCATGTGAAATACTCCTGCAGCATATTGATTGGATCTTATTTTCCCAGAGTGCCTTGATACGTTCATCAGCTTATTGTTTTATGGAATCTGAAATGATGGTATAATAAGACTATAATCTTTGCATGACTCTTCTCGCTGACATGGCTTGCGACAAAGTTGCGTACTTCTGCCTGCTAACTTAGACACTAGTCGTAGGCGAAGAAATATCAAACAGCAGCAACAGTACTGTTCAGCATTGCCGGTACAAATGTCATTTATTAGCCACTTGAAATAGCGAAAACATAATGGGAAATTTGATAAGTACGTCTTTCTAACTCAGAAGCTTTCAAGAATTCAAGGCATCACCCGGGCCCAGTCGAACGGACAGGCAAAACACTCAATCATCAAAACTTGGCCGCGGATCCGTAAAAAACAGTTGAGTCAGAAAGTTAGTCGCCGTTTGTGTCGTTCACTTAAATCACTTCGAACACGACAGGGAACCGCTTGTTGGCTGTCGGAAATCTTGTCGACATGTAGAAAATACATCGAGTTACCCAACTAATTGATAGTCTGTACCGTTGCAAATGAAAAGTTCAATAGCCGTTTCTACATCTACTCAAAATCCAGGTTTTCGTCAATGAGTGGATGCCATGGCTTGGGTCCATTTTTCAAGAACTTTTCTTCGATTGCATCGAGAGTATTTTCGGTGACTCGGCCTGGCGCAGTTCAACCAATAAACGTCTCTACCAGGCCAATAATGAATGGTTTAGGCTACGGTTAAACACCTCGTTATATTCACATTATCCATTAATTTACAAATAAGGCACACTCGTATTTGGAACACATCAAATTTTTATAAACGAGAGTCTCGACCCGCTCGCATTTGATTCCGAGCACGTATAGCGTGTTTCTCTTCAAGTCGACAGACATTAGCAGCAACCTCTACTGATTTACGATCCGAAGAGATTCCCAAGGTTTAATGAATTAAACATTAGTACTTATATTTGTCATGGATCGCAGCGGTGAAAGCATTAATTTTGACTACTATGTCAAATTTTCGAACATGTTCGACATGCAACGAACTGAGAGCTTCGTTTAAGCATTTGGTGCTCGAAGCCAAGTATTTTCAGGTATTGCAGAATTTTTGTGTGATTTGTCGTGGAATCATTTAAATAGTAAATTAAAAATAGCAAAAACAGATAGCCCCTGAGGGGAGATGGGCAAGTGGGTGAATAATCTATTATTAAGCTAAACGCTAAGATATATACATATATGCAGGTACACAAGGGCTTGTTAAAAAGTTGTTGAAGTAAAATATGTTCTCAAAGAAGAAAAGAAAAAAGTTGCAAAAGAAAAAAAGTTAAACTTATTACAGGAAAGTCCGTTTGAATATTATTTATTCCGTCAATGCATTTTCATTGCATCTCTGTTCTATAATCTCCTTCAATGCTGATGAAACATTAATAAATATTTAAGATTCTTACTTATTGTAACATTCTTAGTACTTTAGTTTGACTTACTGAAATTCCTTGATAAACTATAAGAAGGATATCATTTCTAAAGCCATGGTCTTAAAGTCATGGCCTTGAGCCTTGCAGAATAACTAGGCATCCAACCTAAGATCAATTAAAGATTCGAGATTTATGACAGATTATGGTAGGTTTTTGGAGTGCATAGTTTTCCTAAAATCAGAACCGTCTTAGATCAATTTGAGGCCCTGGGCACTTTAAGGTAAATGGTGCTCCTAAGACAGAGGGCTATTAACAACTGGCAATAAAAAAGAACAGGAGCAGGTGAGCGAGATTCAAAATAAATTTAATCTGTTTTATTTTAGATATATTCAGAGCCACATTAAATCCATAGGTAATTATAACCTGGAAAAGTCACTCTTCAATCATTATACGCGGGTTAGTGATTCAAAAGTCTATGTTGATTGAAGAGGTACTTTTCTAGATTTTAGACAAGCAAAATCGTTAATCACTTCTTCAAAGTTTATCTCTTTGAGCACATCACAGTCGATGGACATCGCCGACAAACTGGTCAATCTATCTCGAAGCATTGTGCTTCTTAACTCATTTTTTATTCTTTTCAATTTTGAGAAGGGGTGTTCTCCACTGTAGTTAGTTACCATCATGCTTAAAAAGATGTTCAATGCAATTTCTACATTTGCATCTACAACCGAACCCATGGCTTATTTCCTTGTGCGAATTTTAGATGAACGCTCAGGGTATTAATAATGGGAATACAAGTTTCTACTTTGAATTTAACTTTCCCATTTAGTTGGATTGATGGCACAGATCATCAAATAATGCCCGACGTGAGCTTCTACCTCTTGTTCTTTGAGATAGATTCTCTTAGGCGCATGACTCGAAGTCATCAAATTTATCCCTGACGTTAATATTAAAATCATCAAGTGAAGTTAACAAATTAGTTGCAATGTAAATTGATATAGTTTTTTTTCTTCTGAAGATAAGCACTTGTTTGGTCTATTCTTTCCAATATGGTGCTCCAAATTTCTGTCAGTAAAATAAATTCCAGGTTCTTCATTTTTTTGGACAAACTAAGAGCTTCTTGTCTAGTTTCTTGTCGTTGCTCTGCATCCTCCACGATAGACGTCAAGGCTTTTATAATATGTTTATGACCTTGAAGTAAGGCGCTTACTGCATCAGCTCACGCAGACCATCTGGTTTCAGAAAAGTTTTTAATTATGTTTTTTGAACCTAAATATGCAGTCAATGAATTGCATCGATGGGTAGAATCTGAAAAAAATTGTACAGTTTCTGACCCATTTGAAAAAAAACTAGTTGCCTCTTGTATACACCTAGTGGCATGAAGACCTACCAAGTTTGGCGAAGGTCCCGCACATGGTACAAATGTAACAAATCCACATTTCTTCTTGATTTTCGCTCTCAGACCAGCATACTTTCTTGACATATTTGAAGCATTGTCGTAACTCTGCCATCTGAAATCCTTGATTTGCATATCATGATTCTCTAAAAAATTCAGGATGGTTTCCGCTAAATATTCTGATGATCCAACTTCTTTTCAATTGGAACACGGTCTCTTACATATTGAATTATAAAAGTTAACTGGTTAGTATGAGACAAAACGGACGAACGGACGTGCTGTAAACACTTTTCGAAAAATATTTAGCTAATTCAACTTAATTTATAATATTTTTAGGACCTCTTTTCCCAATGCTTCAATAAACTCGTTACAAATATTCACTGATAAATAAAAATCCCTTTCAAGAAATCCCAAATTTTTTTAAGTTGATCTGAAAGAAATTCATTAAATTCACTTGATCTAAACTCCACACATTCTAAATAATTTCCACTGTTGGAAGATCCTATGGTTTCATTGTCAACTCGTACACTTTTCCTACACTTTTCCAGTAATCCACTTCTTTTTGATAGTGACGTAGCAAGTCTGAATCTACTCTACCAACTGCTTTACTTCGTGCCAGATAAGTCATCATAGATCGCCCATGTGCAGGGCTATTTTCATGTTGTAAAATTATGTGATTAATGTGTTTCCAATCACTACATCCACCCTGAGAGCATGGACTTACATCAGAAGGGTTAAATAAGCAGCAAGAAAAACAAAATACACATTTCCTTGAAGGAAAATACAGTAACCATTTTCTTTCAACACTTTCATTGGTCATTAATTTACGATTAAATAATGCTTTATTGAAATACGTAATTACTGATTTGCTATTTTCATTGTTTTTGTAGGTTCTGGACGCTTCGGAAAAGTCACAATCTTTATTTTGCAAATATGTGGGCTCTTTACAAATCCAAATTTCGCGACTTTTTTTCGGTTAAATTTTCGTTAAAATAATCGGTGGAATCGTGTGAAATATTTTCTGAGTCGGATGACTGCTGTTGCTCAGTGAGAACAGTTGTTGGTGATGTACTTGCATTTTTTGCATGGGGGCGGACGCATTCTGTACAATATGGTTCAATCTCTTTTTCTGAAGTGATAGGACTTAGCGAAGAACAAATAGATTGTGAAGTTCCCTGGGTTCCTGCAATCTGAAACTTATTTTAATTAATAGTTTAAAATATAGAAGTTCGGAGAAGAGGACAAAAATTAAATTTGGGCCTCGAATTCACTGCAAATCAAAGATAACACTTCGAATATTGTGACTATCTAGAGCACTGAGACTATTACTAAAAATATAGTCATCTTTTGAGCGGAAGAATTAACACTACACCTATTACGTTAAAAACACTTGGTTTTTTATTCAGAGGTCATCGGCGTTTTAAAGACATAAGGCAAAGATAAAGTGAAAAAGCTTTGTGACGCACTTAAGATTGAATAAGGGGATAAGAGTTAAAAGAGCAATGCCAGCACGAATGCCAACGTAGGCAGAAAACCAAGAGTTAGGCGCATCGGAGAGTCTATACTGTCCTACATAGCATCGACAGAAGAAGCTCCTGAATCAAAGAATCGGATGATTTCGTCGTCAAAGCACTACAAACCCTTTCGGAGGTTGGCTTCTCGAAGATGATGCTTCCAATTGTCTCAGCCTAAGGGCCGCATTCTGTAATTATAAAATCCGAAATCCTGGGAAATCTTTCATCACAACCTTTTTTGAAAAAGAAAAAGAGCCTTGAAATACGAAAAACTCACCATAGTTACGACTTACACTATGTTGAAGAAATAAAGAAATCAACTAGAGAAATAAAAAAATCAAGTAAGTGTAAGAGATGTATGAGTAGAAGTGTCAACTTTCACAGAGCTCCGATTCCTGTAAATAGGAATCGGAGCTCTGTGATTTTATGCAAATCAATTTGAAGTAAATATCTGTGTTAATAATACTCAATGAATGGCTGAAAGTTATTCGAACAAAATGATTGGCACTGTTTTTACACTAAAACTTGACCTCGAAATTTCATTTAGTGGAAATGCTTTGTTTCGATTCGTTTTACCGGATCGTCTTCCTTTTGAATTGCCCAAAACCTTTAGTGAAAGTTTTGCAACAATCCTAAAGAATACTAGCTCAAAGCTTTTCCTTTCATCTTTCACTGAATAACTAGACTATTTTCAATGGCCTGTCATTTCAATAAACGGTACAATGAAAATCGAATATCACTTTCCAACTGCACGCTGAAATTAAGTAATCAAGCATCAATATCTACATCAATGAGCTTCCAAATTTTCGAATATAGACTTCGGGCACAGCCGTTGTCGTGACTTTGGTAATCATTACAATTGATTGAACGCATTGAACGCAGCTGAAGAAAAGTTGCAAGTCAGTGAACGAGCGATTGAAGCAAGTTGTTTGTAACTGCCGTCACAACTAAGCCAAGTAGATGGTTTTCGTATTGAATGTTTCGGTCATGTTTCAGAGTGTAACCCAATCATGCCATGACGCTCCACTCGAAAAATCCACTGAGGAATTTCGTTTGACAAAAGTCTTTTTTCCGCTTCACGAAAATAAATTTCTCACACGAACGAAATTGCCATGAAATCGAAATCGATGACGGGTTTCATAAGGTGATGTGACGGCTATTAAAATCTAGGCGATACCGGTCGATTTCGGAGGTGATGACGCTTCGAATCCTGCCAGAACGAGGGAATGGAAATGTTATGAGCAGCTACCTCAATGCAATGCCGGAGTATTGAGCCTTATACTTATCCAATTAAATGTCTGGCTTAAAGAGCATTTTGAAGTGAGGTTTAGTTGCAACTGTCGGTAAAGATCTGAAACCTACTGGTTACCCTGCAAATGTTGCAAAACACTTCAAATAAACACCGAAAGTACACAACTAACACATTTTACAAATCAACATCGTGCGGGAGGACACTTGTGTCCAAAACATCGGACAATGCCGGCCGCGATAGTGATACGATAGGGCAGCACGAGAGCCACGAAACTTTTCAGATCTAGGTGAAGGTATCTGCGATATCTTGTTATGACTAATTTACCTCTTCTCTGAGCAAACGTGTTCCAGCGATCGGTATCGCAATCGCAACACTGGCAAGAGTTAACATTTATTGTAAAAATAATTTCTTCGAGGACAGGTTACTTTGCCGGCTTGGCCGTGATAGATTTCGGGTAATTTATGTAATTAGCGATATGACTTGGCATTAGTGTATCCGATCTTCGGTAATAGATCTGCACGTTAGCGCATGTTGACCTGCTAATCGCTGATGCCGCAATCTAGCCATGCGGCGTTCGAGGGTATTGTTGATACTGTAATGTTAAATTAAAGATTACCTGATGCGGTTAATATCCGATAAAATTTATTGTTGCTGGCATTGCAATCGACCGAGTGTTTGAGGAAACATTGAATGGATGTTGGCACAGAATTAGACAATATTAATATTGCGTGATAGAACATAGTTTCGACTTGAAACGCCATTGTCAAATCATTTCGTAATATTCGCAGATTTTATATGTTAGAGATATGAGACGTGTTTTTCTTTGAGTTTGCTGAAACAAGCATCGTTCATTATTGTTCAAATCGTTTTGTATGTCAATTTATCATGTCCAGATCGGTATGAATTATTGTCAGTTTTTTTTTTCGTTTTTACGTTATGACTGACTTCAAGTGTTCTCTAAATGTAAAAAGGTGCTTAAAAAAATTGGCCAAATTACACTATGAACATCATTATGATAAGTAGGTATATAGGTAGGTTGAACTGACTGCCGGACAACAGGGGCCTCCTGATAGAAACACCTAGGCACAGGAGAGGCCCATTGTGTTGCCACAATAATTAATTACTCTCTCCTACTCACTGAAATCAGGTGACCATATGCTTCCTTTGATAAACCACAGTATCTCTTTAAATCGACCAGAGACAGTTCGGTCAGACTTGACAGAAAGGCTGAACTAAGTGCCACCACCATTCTCCTTGCCAAAGCCGGGCACTGACACATGAGATGGAAAACGGATTCCTTCTCGTCCTCAGTGGCACAACTCCGACAGAAATCGTTGAACACTGCTCCCAATTGTTGCGCATGCCGTCCTATCAGGCAGTGGCCCGTAACAATGCCCAGAGTGAAAGGCAGAGCGCTGCGAGTTAAGACCTCTCGTAGCAATGTACCGAGCCTAGCTAGTTCATCGGCCTCACAGTTGACCTGAAATTTGAACAGACGAATGTCTGTGACACTGCTACTGCTGTGTTGTCTGCATAAGCAATTACTTTGCAGCCAACACGGTCCAGCCTCATTAGGCGAGTATTCACCGTGGTGTTCCACAGCAGGGGTGAGAGTACTCCACCCTGAGATGTGCCCGTGCTGACCCCTCGTCGTACGTGAGCATTCTCCAGGGAGGAGACTATCACTCTATTTTTTAGAAGCCGCACGATAAAAGCAATCAGCCACTCATTCATTAGTGTTTGCGTTAGAACTAGTCCAAATACCTTCAGCGCTCATGATGCAGCCTATAGCATTTGGTGTCATGCTTACAACCTTACGAAGGTGATTTGCCTCGCTGAGATTCTCTACTTTTCCACAAAAAAAATCTCCATGCGCCTCTCTTTGCTTTGCGTACAGCATACTTAAAAGCCCTTAGCTTCGTTTGATACACCGACCAGTCATTAGACCTTCTCCAGCTATTGAACTCCCTCCTACTTTCTATTCACAGGGTGATTTCCCTGCAATTCCTCATTGAGATATGCCCTGTTTGTGGGTGGATTACATGCGGAGTTGAGAAAACTAGTAATTGTGTCAGCCGCCTGATCGAATTCATAGTAGCAGTCATAGTAGCTTGGGAGAAGTTTCCTGTGGGTCCCCCTTCTGTTAATAAAGACTACCTGCTCAGCTGAGCTGCGGTCAGCCACGTTGAACAACATATACCAATGATCAGAGAATGAACAATCCTGTAAAACCCTCCAGTCACGTAGAAGATGCGAGTGCCACCCACTGACCAAGGCAACGTCAAGAACCTCCCTCCGATTTGAGGTGAGGAAGGTTGGTTCACTGCCAGTATTGGCGATGAAAAGGTCTTGGGCATTGATGAAATCAAAAATTTCTTCACCTCGGCCATTTGTGTTGGAGCTGCCCCTTACTTCATTATGAGCATTAAAATTAGCAACCCAGAATACGAGGCACACAATTGTATACTAGGATTTCGGTGAAGTTTCATTTATGGTGCTAAATTAAATATATTTTAAATTTGAATATTTAGAAAAGCTGGGTTTTAATGCAAATTATGAAGCGAGGCAATTGAAGCGGTTGATTTAAATTTAGCATGGTTTTATTACACTCAAAAAAATTTTGGTTGAATTTTACCCTTATAATAACTAGTAGGAATCTGGTTTCCTACTATTGAAGATGTAAATTTACAAAAGTGCGTAAAAAGAATATTTTTTACGACCAAATCGTGTAATTTTACCCTAAAATATGATGCAATTTTATGGCTTTGGCGCAAAGGTGAATAGCAAACTAGTAAATTTACACTCTTTTTGCTTCAATTTGCAAAAAGCTGTGTATTATTCAGCTGATATGACGTAAAAGCAAAAAAATGCACATTTTGTGATATGCGAAAATTTGTGATTCGTTATTTTAAACGAAAAAATGAATATACATATTTCCTATTATCAAAGTATTAATTATAGACCCACTTTTTAGAGTGTAGTTTATATTGTTGAAATGAATAAAAAATGATATCTGTGCGCTAGAATGTAAATAAAAATAGTGAAATTTTGTGGTATTCTATTCATCTCAGCTTATATTTTGTATGCTATGCTAAACGGAGGAAGAAGAGACGACAATTAAAACTTATATTGGGTCAAATTTCTAGCACCTGACTGGAGAAGATTTCTCAGCTACATTACGACAAATTGAATATCTCCTACAAGGTAAACTTGCTCTCATAACTCTGAAAGCTGGCACCAGTGATTGCTTCAGGCACAAGGAAAACGATGTAAACACTTTCTTAAAAAAAATTGAATTAAAAATTGAAAAAAATTGAATTTCTAGGTTTGAATCCGATTATGATCACACATGGGGCTTTGAGTCAAACTAGCTGCTTCAAAACAGGAGTTGAGTTAGTCATGGATCTACGAATGAAGTCACAATAAACTGCAACCTTTAGACCCGAAAAGAATTGTAAGTAGATTATTTTACTCTTGATTTCCTAATCGGTCATTTGGATACCTGGAGTCCACTTATTTCCATGTTTCAAATAAAAAATAAAGCCCGGTAGCAGCTTGCATATTTGGTTTTTCCAAACATATTTTAACTCAGATTATGAATAAAAAGGTACCTAAAAATTTTATAAAAATGTTAGTTAGGCCAATATGTGCGTTAAGTTCAAATAAACATTATTTTGACTTCGTTAGACCCGCTCTATGTCACCATATTCCCAACGAAAGCAGTGATGGACAAAATGGCAGCTCAGTAAAACTCACTCATTTAAGAGTCATTCAAAAGAGACATTTCAATCAAATTTTTTCATGCTTACGAAAGTGTAAACTCAGCTGCTGCTTTTATTGTTTTAATAATAATAAAGCAAAATGTAATATAATATAACATAGCTTAAAAATGTGACATAACTTTTAAAACAAACCCTGAATTCAAAATCTTTACACTCGTTCGCAGTGGACTGAAGTGGCCTGAATACCCAATTGTTGAGTTTCCGTGAACAGGTTACTGATGGAATTTTTATCCAAAATGGAATTTGGAAAGTTTTACTTCGGCTGTTTAGATAGAGTATAAAACTTATTTATGAGTTCCTTTTTTCTAAAAACCAAGAATTTTTCAGCAGGGTCGATAATTTGAATGTTTTCACTTTCAGTGTTTGCCGTAGCTGTAGGGCTGCCAGCACGTTCATGAGAAGCTACGTGCGTCTATAACTTTACAATACCATTATGTATGTCCTCTTAGTTTTGAAATGATTTGATAATCATGTCAAAAGGTATCGCAATTCAAAGTTGCTCGAATTTGCCCGGTTTTATTTTAAACAGACATAGATTTAACAACTTCCAAAACGTTATCATATCTCTATTTAAAACAAGTTTGAAATACATTTTGCAAACTTTTTTTTTTTAAAGTAATTTGTTGATAGTATAAAGTATAAAAATCTAATTATTGCTATAAAGAAACTTAAAATATCACTTAAATGGCCGGTAGCTTCAAAGATGATTAACATTTGGACCTTTCTAATATGTAGACAAATGTATCCTGGAAATTTCAGCTCTATCAGATGGCGTGTTCTTGTGAAATAGTCATCTTCGCGTTCTACTCATCTTGTAGCATTAGCAAAAATGACGAGTGAAAGCTACCACAATCGATAGCAAATATTAAAAAAAACTCGCAAAAAATTGTCTCTTATAAATTTCTTCTCATTCTGAGAGCTTTTTCTAATTCGCTAATTCCCAAAACATTCACCATAGGCTTCAAAAATCCAAACCCACCACCTAATAGCCACCATACGGCAAAAAAAGCGTGAATGCTCGTGAACTACTCACGCAAAATGCAGTGTACTTACAAAATATCATCCTCAATAACTGCACACTGATCGTGTGTATTATCCACATAATACTCATTATTCACACCCTAATCGCACTGCACACAGAGCTAGCTCAGTGCTCTCATACATTCTTCATACTCTGATCACACTGCACACGGAGCCTGCTCACAGCTCTCATTCATTCTTCTCACACTAGTTACATTGCACATGGAGCTGGCTCTTCCCTGTGAGCCATACGATAGTCGTATACATATGCACATGTTCCGAAGTTAGAATAGCCTCGATTTCACTTCAACTAAACACGGTAATCTAGTGAAGTATTGCCATGAGTATATGCATAAGCTCAATTTGGTCCAGAGGTTGCTCAAGTGGCTCGGCAATATCGCTATTTCCACTAAAGTGCACTGTGCGTTGAAGGAATGAAGTGAGTAGAGCAGTTCTAAATGTTGGCTCACATAGCTCTATCGAAAAAATTGCTCTTTTTCTAAAGAACTGGCTCACATGGTTCTTTCAAAAGAGTTGCTCTTTTCGATTGGCCATAACCCGTAACTAAAAGGAAGAAAATAATTTTAAAAGCTTTGTGAATATTAATGCAATGCACCACCTTGCCCCAGTTTTGTTTCTCGTTTGCAGATTAATTCTTTGAACTTCGATTGAAATATTTCGATCTAGCCTAATAACAGCTGTAAGCATGGCTTTTCCAATTTTTTTCTTCAGTTTTTTGCAGTCTAAACCTGATCCAAAGATGTAGGCAAACTGAATAAATACTTATCTTTAGAAAGAGTCCTTTCAAACTGGTAAGAGCGCTATGAAATGTAAGAAATAAATCGTAATGCTTGTTCATAGACACGTATGTAGGTTTCTGCAAGCCCAGTTCTGTCAGTTATGAAATGCACTGCTGTATGAAAACCCAAGTCCAGAATATTCACGCAACATCAAATAAAGGCCTCATTTTAAGCTTACTCATCATCTAAGTAGCATTTCAAGCCCGAAACATTTCATTGCAACCACTCAGAAAGTGAGAGCATTCATCGAAAATTAGGCCGATTGCAAAATATTTTATTCGAAAAGATTAGCTTTCAGAGGGCACACACCTTCGACGAAATAGTCTGAAAAAGCCACAACAATTATTGCCGATGACAATCAGATAGCATGCCATTCAATTATGAAATCCTAGCTGATCAATGCAAGTCTGCGGCTTGGATAATCGGTACAGTGCAAAGCATGATTAGCTACTTTTATGACTGCGACATGCTTTTACATCAGCGGCATGCAACAGCAAATCAAAAGCTACAAACGATTCGATTCGAAATGTCAACATTTTTCGAGACGATAAATCACCCAGATGCGGGTGGCAGCCTTCAAGGTTGAGTGTGCTGCTGATCGATTAGGATCTGTCCGATCAGTAAAAGTGAATTGGCCTGAGAATTATGTATTTTCGGTCGATCAGCAGCTGTAGCCGTACTAGATTCAGTGTGGATATGATCGCGTATCGGTTGCAGGTTTGTTGCTTTTGAAACGACATTTCATGCAATAATTTCAATCGAGCGGGACAACAATGCTATTGCTCGAGCAACAGCTAACGCAGCATTATTAACCTGAGTCGCGACATGATGTAATCGATAGAGACATATCGTCTTCAACTGCAAACGTTTATCAATTGCAAAACGACATAAATCACCGCCACTATCTCCGTCCTAAGCACAAAGATTTTCCGCGGCAGCTATCCGATACTGCTAACTCGCTACGGACTTAGGCATAGGCTCAGACTTAGGCTTTTGGCCATCACGATTTATTTGCAGTCAAAACATCTTATTTAGCTGTAAGATAGCACGAGATGCGAATTTTAATGTGTGGCTGAGTGGATGGGTAGTCGCCAAGTGATGCACTTCTCGCATCTCTGATCGAAAGTGAAAGGGAGATGTTTGTGCTTGGCCTGAGTGTTTTCAGACAACGCAACGCCCAATGTAGTTTCTTGATGAAGTGTTGATTGGAACCGGTAATAAGATTGTGTTCGACACGGTATGGACAATGGATAATCTGCTTAAAGCAACTCATACTGCTTCCCAGATATTGAAGGTACTAGCCAGGAAGACCACGGTTCGCATTATGACGTTAGCATGAAAAATGATCCCAAACGCAATATGTAAACTGATCCTTTAAGAAAATGTGCATAATTACTACAGCGGCTGTGAGCAAATGCGTTTTCATATCGATGCGAATTACGAAATAAGTTATTGCAAAAGTAATTAAGGTTCTAGATACATACACAGCTACTACATCTTTGCATTTCTAATGACCATTGTTTGTCTTCACGTTTTAACAAATTACCGATTATTTTTCACAGTGTTTTCCCAACACGACCCATATCATGGATGCTAGTCGACCAGCTCGAACATAAATGTGCTTTTGCAGTATTCACTTGGACATCGGTACCAAGGTCCTACAACTGAGGCCATAGGTAATACGAAAACCAATCATTCTCATTTAAGTAACCACCGAGTGCGTTGAAAGAAAAATGGAAATAGCCACAAGCATTACTAATCGGCGTTTATAGTTTGATTGGTTTGCTGTCCTGACAGGTCCGAGTTGTCTTCGATAGCTCGGTGAAATTCATGTGCTCTTGATTGGTTACTTAATTATCCGCAAGTTTCATGTTGTAGTTTGATTATTGCCATTAGCTACTGCTGCCTTTCACATCCAATATGCTCATTATCGCATTTATGAATAACTACGCCAGCGGCTGACTTGGTCCGGCCGCAATTATTTGTTCACAGCCGTTGACAACTGGTAATTAAATCCCAACAAGGAGTGACCGCAACAGTTTACAGGAATCCTCGACTAGCTTCCGACCATGTCGTAACGACCGGGAAATATCCTATTTTGTGCGACAGAGACGCGTGGAACTCAAACAGACATTCGGACAGGGCACGGAGACAGGCTAAATTGTCTGCATTGTCACTGGCCACGGTCTGTAAGCATTTCTCGAACATGAGACCTATTGGTATGTTGATTAGAACTAGGCCTAGAAAATGTGTGATTTAATGGCGCTAACATGATTGGGCCCATGGTTGGGATACGATCAGTCCGAGCTGAGCTTAGGGAGAGTATCGATGCAATGGCAATGAAAACTGTTCTGACGATTCTTTTCGTTCTTCGAAACGTTCTTGAATGGAGTGATTTGCACAGATTTGAAATACGAAAACATATTTGAGTACTCGAGAAGCGGAATTTGCTCGATACTTTCGCCCAATCGCAACACACTTCCCCCGACATCAGTGGCCATCAATTTTCGATCGGAAAACCCTTTTGCACAAGCCTGTTTGGCGCTCTACGACGTTGTTAACATTGGACATGGAAAATTGCTGATATCGATTCGTTAATGAAGTCCAAGAAAGTTGATATGTTTTCCACGAGCTGTGCGCGGCGTATGCGCCAGCGAGCAAATACTGGCGACATCAATGGCAACTGCAATCGACGAGTCCATGCCTAGTTGAGCCGATGACATGAACGATGCTCAAGAATTATGTTTTATGCCTAGAAGGCTTCTGTGTACTGAGTTCTGTTCGATTGCTGGCCGACAACGATGCCTAGTCCTTGTAGCGATCTGAAATGTTCACTTGGCCATGTAGACATGTTCCTGCGGCTCGGTAATTGTATTTGATGCATTGTGAGAATGAAAAACCGCAACAAGTATGAATTACAGCCTAACGTTCGTCATACCGCCAAAGGTTTGTCCACGTTTGTCGCTTGGATTTCCTCTCTGTGGCTACCACATTGTCGGAATATCGATTTACCGGAGGAGCTCAAGAGGCAATCGAACTATACACTCTCTGTTGTTCACAAATTTTTCCACTTGAATTGCGTCCATAATGTGATGTGCCCTTGTAGCCTTTTACCGTGGGTAGCTTACTATAATTGAACAACTGTCCTAAATGCAGGCGGCTACTTTGTAATGCAGACAATAGACTCGGGAGACTTGTCACATGTATTCGGTTTCATCACAATAACACAGGCTTTATTCGATGAAACTATTCTACCTTATCTCAAATTAGATATTCCCGAAAGTGAAACTGAAACAGCCGTCTCAATATTTCATTTTGGACGCAAAACTATAAGCTAAAAGAAGATTCAAGAAACTTCAAAATACTATAGTAGCGCGTGTAATGATGTTCATAAAATTGCTCTTGTCAATCGAGATGGAAAGTTTGGCATTACAATTACGAGAATTCTTCTGAAATTTCTTCATTTGGAATATACCAGCATTTCTTCGCAATTAATAACACTTGCAGACAACCGTAAGTGCCGTTTAACTAGAAATGTAATCCGATTGTCTTGTGAAACGAAATGAATGGAAATAGAAAGTTAACACTGGTGAATATCGATTATATTGTTAGGAGTGCTGAGAATGTGGGATCAACTTTGATTGATAGGATATGAAATATTATACGATCAACTTATAACGAATGAGGAAAGTGAGTTTCTTCAGGCAAAGTTTTTGTGATATGGCAATTGTTTATTTTCTATTAAATATGTTTTTATGGCTACTAAATTTGGAGTTGAGCAGTTGATGTTCATCTGAAAGCGTTTTTTTAGGGAAAATTAATCTTATTTCTTCTGCCAACGTCAGTTGGATTGATTGATGCTATGGCAGGCATATTTCAGATTCTTTATATTTTATATTCGTACAAGAGTTGTTTTTCGTTGTTTGGCTTATTTAAATTGAAAGAATGAATTGATTGAATTATCTAGCCAATCGAAAAACATGAACATTTGCTGGTGCTATTGAATATTAAAATCAATTTGAGCTATAATATGTAACATAGGAAGCAATGTGTATGAGCTTTGAAGCATAGGTGCTTTTGAATATTTGAATCTAGTAATTATCACAAGATTATTATTGTGGACAAATCACTTAGGCTATATTTAATAGACTCTTCAAATAGTGATTTTCTAAGTAGTTCGAATTTTCATGATTTACAGGGGAGTAGTGACACGTCCCGATTTGCCCTAATCAGGACGCCAAATGTTCCAATTTCTCCATTACCTTCTTAGTCTGTACTTTGATACTATGATACTCTGAATGGGCATCTGATTTAAATCAGGGGTAAAATGATCCGTGGAACTAATCACTCCACACTCGTACTCACATGGATTAAAAATTTGTGATGAAGCTCTCTCAACCCCGAGACCCAACAAGGGTTGTCGTGGAATTACTTTAAGCTGAAAATTAACTATCTTACCCACCGCCGTCATAGGGTTTAAGATGTCCTGATCCACTTCTGAGATACGTGGAAAATCAATCAACCTTCGACCATCACATATGTATGTACACCCCTATAAGCTTTCGAGAAGTTTTTTATCTTTCTATGAAAACCAGCAAAAAATGAGAATATTTTCGTATTATGACTTCCAAAAAATTGTCCGATAGTATTTTGTATTTATTGTATAAATCAATATCATTTTATAAATCAATAAACAAAGATATATTTGTATTGAACAAACAACTGATTGCAAAAACATTTCGTTTACTCAAATTGTCAAAGAACTCAGCATTAAGTCATTATAATTTTTTGAAAGAACATATTTTCGAAACAATCTTTGCTCGTTAATCTTGCAACTATATACATTAAGATACTACAAGTATCTTTTTCATTTGAATTTCATGGCTCATCATAAATTAGCAAGTGTTGTTTTCAAAACAAGCATAATTAATTCGAACTTGGACATGATCGTTTTAAAGTGCGTTTTAACATCTGCGTTTACATATGTACTTACATTCCAAGTTAACAATCATCAATCGCTCACATTTCAGTTAACTCTATCTTCTACACAATTTCCCGCCTAAAAAAACTATCATACAATTACAATGGTAATAATTCCTCAAACCGAAAACCCAGACCCCCCGGAAGATCAAAGCTTTGAACCTTGATAGGTTATGCGCCCGGTGAAGCAATCCCTTCACATTCCGGATATCGTGTGCATACATTCATCTTACGGAGGAGCATATGAACAAATTTAAAGACATCTATAAAAACTCCAGGCTTTTTTTACACATTTCTAAAACGATTTTCGTATGACAGATGAGATACGAGATTCTCCGATCTTCACGAGCATGATCGTTAAATATTTTTTTTTAATTACAAACATAAAATACTCAGTTTGATGTCATTTGTGAAATAAAAAAAAAACACTGGCACATCAAGTGGAGGCTGATTTGCCGCTGTGTTTGTTCCACAGTGGATGGTGGATATGATCCCCACGATTGCTCCTTTCATGATTGCGCGGACACACATGGATTTGTTTGCTGGATGCAAGAAAAAGCACATCTATCACAAATCGAATGAGAGGAGCAGAGAAAAGATCTGCGGACGGTAGTAGTGCTGCGATTACTCGATCATTATTTGTCCGTTTGGCCGGCGGTCAAACTCTTTCGCTGTGCCGTGATTCACCTCGTTGTTGGCCCAACGGATTGATCCATCGATTACACCGCATCGATCGCCTGATCGGCTCGTTATAGTGCGCCCGATGCTCACAGGTGAGTAAATGTTTATAAAGATTTACGACATCTAACATTTTTGATGGTCGCCGGTATCCCCGGCATGATCAATATATGCTTTGCAGAGACGCTCGCCTGCCTTTTTACTGAGTTTTCACGATTGCCCAGCTCTCAGCTCTGTAGTGTAGTTTGTAAAGTGTTGGCAGGTGAAGTTGGAGCCAGCAAAGTGGTGATGAGAATAATCTCGGAGTAGCATCCAATCACCATTTTTGAGAGGATGTAGGCGCAAAATGTAAGTATTTCTTCCGAACATCTTCCGAATATATAACGATTTTCCAGAATATACAAGCAATGTATCTAACAATTTTAGCAAAGTACTCGCTGCTAATGTATAGGATTGCATTTAAGTGTATCGATGGACGTATATTCATCTTGGAATAAGTCGGAAGAATTCAAATCAATGAATGTCTCAAATGGCACATATAGGACAATTTCGAATAAAGGACGCAACTCACCTATGCCTATTGTCTTCTATGCAAGCTGAGCAAGCCGAATCCCAAGATGGCAATACCAAACGATCATAACAACGTAGTCGCGAATAGAAGGAATAATTTTTCACCATGAGCGTACTTGCGATCTAGCATAGAACCTGTTGATTATCCATCTATCTGACTAGATAGCCACATCAATCTTTTTTAAAACAACGGATTAATGTCTAATTCGTAGGTTGTGGAGATGAAAATGATCGATAGTCGATCGTTGTTTCATCGTCTCCAGAGCCTTTCGTTCTATCAGCGAGATTGGGTAATTGGTATTTTAACCTAACTCGAGGCACATTTACGAAACAATTATTTGAAAGCGTGGCGGCGGTGAGCGTGATTTCTATTGCTTTCGGATACGAGAGCGTCAAGTACGGACAGATACTTAGATTCGCGATTAGAGCGACTGTATCGAGCATCGATAAGTTGCTGCAGCTGTGGATGCATCTCGTTTTGGTGCCTTGCAAATACCCACTTTTCCGCCGTAATTGCGGTGGATGATAGGTCCATTAGTTTTCCATTTTCCTCGAATTTAATATTGCCATTAATAATAGCGAGTGGTGGAGGCACAAAATTACTCGGTGAACACAAACAGCTTGTCGGTTACACATCTATCTCATTGCGATTTTTCCGTGTGTAAATAATCGCAGCTTGTCTCCGCCAGTTTGATTATTGTCAAGGTAAGTTCGAGGCGGGTTTATTGTGGTCATTCTGGTCACTGCTGGTTTAGTTGAGATTAACGACATTATTAATTCGATTAGAGTAAATTGTTTTGGATAATTCTTAACAGATCGGAATGCGCGTTAGACAAGTTCGCAAAGTATGATCTCTAACGGCAAGCTGTGAGTAAAAAGGAAATTGTAATTGCTACGTAGACAAATCTATAATTGACTGAGTAAAGGATGCTGATTGCCGTAATGAACACATTCATGAAATTACTCGATTACGCTTAATGTTCCAACATTAAAACTAAGTAGTTAGCTTTAGGAAGCCGTTTGACCTTTTAGTTTCTAAACATGGAATGCGAATTGAATATAAGGTTTCTTTAGAACAAGTTCTTAGGCTTGATGTTAGTAATTAGCTGGTGATCTTGATGATCGTGTAGTTTTTGTACCAGGTGGTATTAACGAGTGGCGCCTACATGCTGTTTTCATTTCTTATAGCTTTGAATGGTATTTATATCTGATTGAGTCGGTGAATTAAAGTGGTTGAGTTAGTTCTTGATACACCGGTTGTTATTGTGAGGTCCTTTTACAGGATTTTATTGCATATAAATTAAAAATGCCTTCAGTGAACATTTTTAAGTTCTCAAATGAATCTTTTCTTCAAATGGAGCATACATGAAAAAAGTCGGTTGATGACAATTGGTTGTGCCTGGTATATTTCATTTCAATCAAGAGCATTGAAATGATACCAAAATCGAAGCCATTAAGGTCAAAAGTTTTCTGATGCAGAGTTTGTTAAATTTACTTGCCTCACTTAATTATGAGAATTAGCTTATTTTACTATAATCTACGTAACTTTCAATATTAATGATATTTTCAAAATCATTTCAATATAAGCCAATCATCTACGATACCATCAACGATTAATGAATTCTTTCTCCTCGATCTGACCCCAGAGAAAACCTACTACTGACTTAGCCTCTATACCTACAAAGTTTATCAAATCAATTCTCATAATTACCGAATTCAATCAATAATCAGCATGTGCGCATGCTTTTCACCATTCCATCTTAGACATTAAAAATTCGAAATTATTACGGATTCCTCCGCACCACATGAAGAATATATCTTTTTGTTTTTTTTTCGACTGGAATAATTAATTCTGCAAAATTACTCAAGGTCAAGCGGAAGACATGCAAATTAGAATTCAATTTTCTTCTCGGAATACCTACTATGAAGGTTGATATAGAAATGGGCGGAGAAATGACGAGGAAATCAAACAGGTATGCACAGATCTCGGCAGAAGAGGAATCCGCGGCAGCGCCAACGGTTGTTGGGGAAAAAATTCAAAATTCGAAACGGTACATTTTTCGAACAGCATGGCGTCTAACGCCCGTGCACAATAAGTGTTGCTAGCAAAAATGTTTATTAGAAACATATATTTTGCTGGAGTCGTTCCAGAGGTTTTGGGTATAGGGGAAATTAAATGAGAAAGGACTTTTTCGTGCGGTAATTTTTGATACTATGCACGCTGAAGATTCTTCGGAATTTCTTTCTGCAAACATTTTTATAATTAGAAGGTGCAGGATGGAATACATACTAAACTATATTTTAACTATATTTTGCCTACTTTATTTTAGTAAATACATATTTGGCTTTTAGCTAAAAATAATCCTGTGAACGTATGTTTCAGTAATATCAACTAGAGGTAATATAATCCTTGAATACTATGTCTTGAGTATACTTTCACTCTAATGGAATTTCCTTCTGCAATCAACCTCTATCTTACACAGATCAAATCTCTGTGGCTGCCATTTCCAGACTGAGGTCAGTAAAGCTATTTACCACTATTTTTTGCAGCAAAAGTTTTCAATTTTTCTTTTCATTTGCTAATGAGTAACAACTTTATCAAATTGTTCTTTCCTTCGGTGTCGCTGAGCTGAGTTTCTCAGAAATCGTGCGTTATTGTCCCGAACAAACTTAGACGGTCTCAAACCACTTTACTCTACCAAAGTAAATTTTAGTTTCAAGATTTCTTGCCAGTAAAAATATGATTAAATAGTTCTCCCCAAGCTCGGTCGGTCAACTCTCCATTTCGGTATACACCGATTCAGCGTGATATTCGTACTCATATCGGTGGGCCGCCTGGGCTGCAAATGATGCCTAGTCTTCGACCACACGCCAGTCGCCTAGGTGAATATATTAACGACATAGGTAAACAAGTTGATGGGATTCAAATCAATCACACCTGATTGCAAATAAATCACGATCCGTACGTCGATTAATCATATTTCCGAAAACGATAGATTCGGACATCGACAATGTTTGTTCGTCTGTAGTTCCAGCAGCGCAAACCGGACAGACCGACTTCCCAGCTAGCCAACAAATGCCCCTGCATTGGGGCAACATTAGGCGCAGAGATCAAGCCGTGCGTCATAGAAAAAACTAAATCGGCCATGTAATCACCTTTGTAGCCATTGCGTTAATCAAATTTCGAGATTCCGGACATTTACCGGAAGCGTGTTCGTATTAAGGTGCGGGTCAAAGATGTTGGGACCTCTAACTCGTGGCTGTATGTTTGTCTGCAAACGAAAGTGGGACGAACCGGAATGTTAAATGGTATACTACTTTGAATTTGACGCATTTTCATGTTCGTGCTAAGGTCTAGGTGCTGTTAGCAGAGACGAGGAGATTGTCTACGAAGTTTGTTTTGTTTAGCAGTTTGTTGAGTTTGCCATCGTTGAACTGATATGGTTTGATTTTTTTATTGAAAACATTTGAACTTTCTCAGGGGCTCATATTGAAAATCTACTCGTCTTCTTTTCGTCATCTCTAACGTTCTGGCTTTGTTTCAGCACTCCAACGAGAACATACAGAAAGATTTACTTTCCATAATTCTCTGGGATTCCAGGCAATATTATTTCGTTTCGGTTTACTCGATTCGGTGGGATCAAAGTCGAAAATGCAAGACGTTGCGAAACGACTGAATTGTTGTTTGCACAAATAAATTATGAAACAGCGCAGCATACATTGAATTCATGCGTTTCACACGGTCCTACGGCCAATGCCGGGAATCACGAACTTCTTGGTCAGATGCACTTCTTTCAAACATCGCTTTGAATGCTATCCTGAGTACCCATGTAACGCTGGGATTCACCTGAACGCAGAGCTTGCGAACAATTGGCTGCAAATTGAATAGTCGACACAAGGTTTGGAATGAATCTCATCGATGTGAGTGTTCGATTTGGCTTGGCAAAGGGTGCACTGAAGCCTTTGAATGTATGAATGAATACAGTCTAAGTGTATGGATTCATTCCAATTTTGATATGTTTCACGAGGTTTCCGCAACGATCCATATAGATAGAGTGGCGGATGAGGTGAAGAAGATGCTGAATACGAGAGTGCCTTTTAAAAAAAGTCTCGGAACATGATACTTTTTAAATAAAGTACTTTTTAAATTAAAAAAAAAACAAAATGTTCAACTATTTGAAAATAATGAATCATACACATTATTTCAACTAGAACAGCAAATTTTCAGCAAAATGCCATAAATATTGCTACTGCTTTCATAGAAATTCCTTTGACAACACAATCAATAATAGTACCTCCGACAGCAATCACATCAAAAGCGTCTTTATTACAATACATTCACATCTGATACAAAATTCAATGTTAGTCCAGCAGGAATATGTTCTCAGATAAACTAATCAAGATATCCTCTACCCGAAAGCGGACGATCTTTAGTAAAGCAGCCATTTCCTCGGATTATCCTTTGTCCTGTACATTGATTATGTGGTTTCTAGGTCGGTTCTTCGCATTTCATTTCGCAGCTACGCATCGTACACTTGAGAATGAATTGTATCTACTTACATACGATTTTATGCCACACAGAAAGTTTGAGTTCAATTATCAGTCGTAAAGTTTGTGCAAATGCTTTACATTAACTGTTAATGCGGGTTATTTGGTAAGCGAAAGGTCTGAGACTGGTGTAAAATTAAAATTAACATGAAACTGGAAATTAGAATCCCGAATCTTTAAGATTGGAATGAGGAGCTGAAGATATACTGAAGCCTAGTCAAAATATTTCACAAAATTGAGCAATTACATAGCTCTGCTCAACAAAATAAGCAGTAAAATTGATGTTAAATAAACTTCGAACTTACCAGCTCGGTGAGATGCAGGTTTTATAATGAAGTAGAAATTTGAGCTTCGTTCGTATGTATTATGTTAATTTTTATCTGGGTATGGTTTCCGAAGGTAGAATTTTCAGCAACATGTTTGTTTCGTCAGTATTTAAGACACATTGTGGTGAAAAAAGATTCATTACCGCATTCGATTGAACCCAGCTCACCGGCGGAATTTTGCGCCTTTTCCCTCTCCATTTTCGCATCTTCGGCGCTAGTGTTATCATTTATTTTTTATTAAAGCAAACGTTAAAAAACCAATGCGATTTTTCCATATGATCATTTTTAAAAAAAGGTTTAATATAATGTTATTATTTTCAAAAATATTTGATGTCACGAAGTTTCCATTCCCGAAATTTTGTTTTACGTGTTATTTAAAGTATTTTTCCTGCTTCAAATTAAGCTCAGTAGCACTTCAATATCTTGACGCAGGCAAAATAGTATGAGTCGGTCGAACCTATTCCCGGTCACCAGAAATATGTAATCGTTTTCATCAGCAACGCTCACATCAAACTCTCACTCTCTCTCTACCCATTTCCCGTTTTAGGAGTTTTGTATGGAATATATCACATTAAACTGGCTTCTCAAGTAACACATACAGTCGCCTGCATAAGAGCATATTATAAGCTGGGAGAACCTTGATTTATTATCTAAAGCTGTAATTGCTTCTAGCGATTAAATCCTTTAATTATGATCCATAATTTTCGTATAATCCTTGAAATTGACCCTGGGCCGTCGTCAACTTGGCCAATAACATCGACTGATACCCCGTTCAACTACTTAAGGAGCTTCTCATTTACTACTGAACACAATATAAAATATCGAGAAAAGCTGATTCGGTTTCTTTGCAAAGACAAAACTAAGTCGGAATTTACCTTTTACCCTACATAGCGAGGTATGGCTGATTTCCAGACAACTAAACGAGAGTTAATAAAATTTTCATAGTCCATAAAAATGGCAATAATTGAATTTTAATGAATTTTTAAGTGCATATAGGATTCCGCCATTTGCCAGCTTAAGCTGTTTGTGTCGTTTGGCGGCGGCAGGCTGCACAACAGTTCTTAGCAGAGCTGACAATGGCATTTACCGCAAATAACAATAAATAGTCTGCCCTTAACCACTTGTTAAACACGACGACGACTACGATTGCGATGATGACGACGATTCGAATTCAGTGTATCGGATTGTGGGCTCAGGTCAAAACGATGGTTTAGCCATCGAAACCGCAAACATATGAATTTCTTGGCTACTTGCGGCAAAGGCAGTAAGTAGCTTTTAACCCTCGCGAACTTGAAACAGAGTACCCACAACTTAATACAATTGTGTTGCAAGTGCAAAGCCTCGAGTGGGAAGAAAATGTGTGGTCTTCTAGATTAAATGATCATGCGTATCTGTTCGTGCAGCACATGAAAATATTTTATTATTTGTTGCGTCTATTTGCAGCAAAACACCCATCATCATGATCCCTTTCAGAAGAGATTACCACCTTATAAACATTGCGTCGTACCTCGACACCACTTCAGCCCAAATGGTTAAAAAGATTGCTCTTTATCTCCAAATTACGTAAGAAACGCAAGTGAGGCACGCAGAGTTACCTATTGCTCAGAGTTCTCAAAGCACACCTATCTTGCCCCGTTCAAGATCAACGGGCTTCGAATGTCGTTCTAAGGAGCACTTCATGTCTAGAAATTTATATGAATCCCGCGACAAAATTATGGCCAGCGATGCGGCAATAAGTTAACGTTAATTAATCCAGCCTCAATTACATTTTCTTGAGTGAGTATGCCTGGAATTCACGCCAAGATTTATTCATTGTCATCGCCAAGCCAAGTCCAAAGATGGCCTCGGATCCGATTCAAGCGCTCTGGTCTCATTGAAATTACGAGTGAAACGTAGACTGGTCTGGAAAACCGCAGACAATGGATCGATTCCTTTAGAGTTCAGGCTTGGTTTTGCTTAAAAATTGCTTTCAACGAAATTAGATAATCGGGTTGCCGTTTTTGTACAGAATGAGGTCGGGATAGCATGCACCTAACTAGACTGAGCTATGTCATCTGGAGTCTGTTGCTATTTTAGCCTATTTTACTTTACAACCTCGCTGGAATAAGGCGAACTTTAAGACTTTGAATAATACGCTCATTATAATATTTGACAGCTTTGTGACCAATGTAGTCCCAACAAAAAACTTTTGTCTGCCACCCTGGGCCCATCTCAAAAGGAACCTTGTCGTCTGCAGCTCCCATGCTGCTCCCTCAACATACTAGCTCTTCCGCCGCTTTTGACTGAAATCGAAGATTGTAATTGCCGCCGATTCTCAAATACTCCTCTGCATCACCACCGAACCGCGCACTACGCTGTCACCGCACACTACACTGTCACCGCACAATATCGAGTGCAGCAGACGGTTTGCAGTAGTTGCGACGTCATTAGATTTCGCGATAACTACTGCAAGTTCCTTCGATTGCTGCTCGGTTCGGCATCAAGTATTTCAATAATTTCTGGCATCACAGAATGTCCAGACGACGCTCGTTCATTTCTTCTTGCTTCCACTTCACCCAAGACGGCCAAGAATTGCCGAAAAGCGCCACTCGAAGACAAACCGCTGCCGATCTTCAGCATCTCGAGAATCCTCAGAATGGCATCGATAATGTTTGGGAACTTGATCAAGAAACGACCAACATTTTTCGAATTGTTTAATACTCACTTAATTTCATGTGTCGAATGAAAAATGAGTAGTTTCGATGACATGCTGATGGCAATCGAACTGACATTCGGATCTGCCCGGTCCAGATCGGGTTGCTCCCCATCTTGAACACTATCGCGGCATCCGTGCAAGACAATCGAGAGTGCAGATAAGCGATTCCTTATCTTAATCTTTATGAATATGCTTCGGAATTGTTTATTTGATTCGCAAGACGATTATTATCGCAGATATTTAATTTGCAACAGTGAATAATAAAGTCATCAGAGTGTTTTTCATGCGACTGGGAACGGGTTCCCGGACGGTGTATGTTTGCGTTGATAAAATGAGCTAAACAAAGGGAGTTGCTTTCGATGGGAAGCTACTGCTTAATTTACGCTTTCTGTTAGTGAACCACGATTTTTCACATTGGCGACACTATGCTGCTGTTTAAGATTGTTGTTGTCGCCTTTGCCCGAATAGGAATTTCTTTTGAGAAAATATTTAGTTTCCGTGGGAATTGGGGAATTTATGAGACTGCGATGATAGTTTCAAAATTGATCTGTTTTTGGTAAGATTTTCGATCATAGGAATCAGTGAAGGTTTCAAATGATTCGTACAATAAAGTAGATTGCGTTTGGATGAATTTAATCAATAGCTTTAAAATCAATAACATGAAGTTAAATGTTTAAAATGAAAATAACGAGCTTACTAAACGTAATACTAATGTACTCGTAAACAACAGCTTATAAGACCTAAGTCGAAAATCAATGGGTGTGTTAATCTTATTTATTTATTTATTTATTGTCCAAATCCACAGAACAAATCCAATTATAGATTAGACAAGAAGAAAAAATAAAAATACATATAAGTATATTATATTTAAAAAAAATAAAATATGAAAACTAAGAAAATTATACAAAAAAAAGAATAAAAAGAATTATACAAAAAAAAAAAACAAAAGCTAATCGACCGAAAAATAAACAAACAAATTGAGTAAATTAGAACATATTCAGAACATCAGCTCAGTTTGTGGTTAAATGGTGTGCTGTTTAGTTAACATGAATCGCAAAAAAAAACTATTGCATTATGGTTATGGCTATATAATCGTCACGAAAAGGGACGACAACGCAAACCATGTTTGGAGAGAATATAAATACATGCTGTATTTATGTAGGCATTCATTTATACGTTTTTGTACTGTACTCTTGGAGTATGTTATTAAGATGTTGCAAACTGAATAAAAAAAAACACACATTAAATCCATATGCTTTTATTGAATAATGGAACATTACAGAATGAAATATAAAAAAGGTAAAAAACAAATTAAATGTAAATAATAATATAATAAATAATAAACGAAAATAGATTTTTTGAATCTGCCAAAATCAACATTGTCTACAATTGAGGATAATATCAAAGTGATAGAAGGGCTATTTGCGGCGCTTTCAGGAGAGGTAAATTCACTGAAATAATACGATCATGGAGATGCCTATTTACTTTGCACACTACTGTTGGACGATATTTTGTGTAGCTGGATTGCTGCACTGAGAAAACACATGACGCCAGACGCCATAATTTATAGACTTCTGGCGCCATGTACATAGTCGATTTAGGGATTGTGATAAAATATAGCGCCACACGCCATAATACATGGCGAAAAGTACATAGGCCTACACGCCATGTACTATAGTCTTCCGCGCCATGTACTATAGTCCTTCACGCCATGTACATGGCGTGGCGGACTATATTACATGGCGTGGAGGACTATAGCACATGGCGTGGAGAACTATAGTGCATTTGTTGGGTTGAAGAATTCCTCTGACTTGTGATCGGCGGAGTTGCCATGGTAAGAAACAAAAATTTTAAGCGCCAAAATGCAATTTTTGTGTTAATTTCATGATATATTAGAGCGCATTGAGCTCTGTCTTTGTAACCTGCCAACAGCTTATTTATGAAGCTTGTTCATAAACAAACCGCTTAACATTATTGTCACACCTCGAGAATGTAGCACTCGTCCTCAGTTAAAAAGTCTTAACCCCCATTTTTCTTTTCCAAAACATTTTGACATTCCCTGCTCAAAAAAAAAAACAAAAGCTATCTAGCCAGCGAAGTGCTTTTTTGAAATCGCTAATTCTCACAACTACAAAAATGGGGCTAAGACTTTTTAACTTAGGACGGCAGATTTGTACACTGATTCTATCTTTCAAGAAAATGAATGCAAAACTATTTACTTAAAAAACGCATTTTTGTCCAGAGCACCAAAATCTGAGTGCGTTTCTATGCAAACTTCATGACCGGCATCTTTCGTTGCATTTCTATCTTTGTAGGTGTCCAGAAATTTGTCTCGCAGCACAGGTCTGGCCTTCACAAAGGTAATTAAAACTTCAGCATCAATATCTGCCATTATTCTTTTGGCACTTTGCTTTGATAAACGTTGCTAAATTACAACTAAATTGGCTAGAGATTGACTGACCGTACGGTTTGAAACCGTCTAATATGAAAGCCTGTACTCGGTCACGAGCAAAGTCGCCGTTTGGGCACCGTGGGTTGCAGTGGCAGTGGAAGTGGACGGCTTTTCGCCGTAACCATGATATGTGAAATAGGCTTTGCTCTTCTTCACACCACTAAAAAAATGTCGCCGTACGGTGGAAACCGTATAGTGTGAAAGGAGCCGATTACTATTTTCTAAATATAAATATATATATATATATATATATATATATATATATATATATATATATATATATATACATATATGTATATATGAGTGCTACTATGTAGAAAACATGGTAAATTTCTTCTTAACATCTTTGGTTTGTCTTTTATGAGAGGATATAATGAAATACGATAAGTGATCGCCAAATGCGTATGGAAATAATTATGGAATAATGACGTGTCATGTTAAATTTATGTTAAGACAAAGCTCATTTAAAGATTTACTAATTTAGATGAAGTGCTTCTTAATCGACCAAGAAGCGTCTTACTTCTTGCTGTGTTGCTAGCAGTCATCATTTGTTAACATTAAAACCCTGGATCTGATGACATCGTGCAAATGACATTTATAACAA